>CM060683.1:97239000-97839000 GCA_030686995.1 Artemisia argyi
TTTTGGTGTTGGAAATTTCCTTGATTTTGGTTGTTATTTCCATGGAAATACCCTTGGTTGAAGCTACCCTGACCTTGGTTTCGATTAAGGTTCCCTTGATGTTGGAAAGCTTGATTTTGGAAACCTTGGTTTTGATTTTGAAAACTGTGACCCTGATTGAAATTCCCCTAGTTTTGGTAACCTTGGTTCATTCTATTTTGGTTTTAGTTACGGTTTTGGACATTTTGGTTTTGATTAAAACCAGGTGGTCCAGGGTAGTGGTTAGGACGATAGTTTGGGTCCATAGGAGGACGGTATTGGTTGGCCCCTTGATTGGAAGACCCGGCTACAACATGAGCTTCATACAGAGAACCATCAGTAGCTATGCAATTGTAGTAGGTATGCGGCCCACCACAAGTCACACAGACTTCCACTTTCTTAACCTCAGCAGGTGGAGGTGAGTGTGGAAAACCTTCAGTGAGCTTGTCAATCTTAGCATCGGTGCTAGACTGACTCATAGAAGATGAAGTAGAAGGACCGGCACTAATTGGGGAAACAACTGGTTTGCTTCGTGTAGAGCGGACCTTGGACTTGTTCTCGATGATTGCTAAAGCTTTTTTGGTGGTTCTACTCAAGAAGTTACCTCCCGCGGAGGCATTGAGAGAATCCTGATCAACTTGGCTCACACCATTGTAGAAAGTATCGAGTTGCAGCAACTCGGAGAAACCATGATGAGGACACTTGCCATGTAATTCTATGAAACGATCCCACGCTTCACCGAATGATTCATTATATTTTTGAGTGAACTTGGTTATTTTGTTTTTAAGACTCATGGTCTTAGAAGGTGGGAAGAATTCATTCACAAAATTCTTGACAAGATCTTCCCATGTCTCAATAGATCGAGGAGGTTGTTTTTCAAGCTAAATCCGGGCTTGTCCCTCGAGGGAGAATGGGAAGATAAGGAGTTTTATTGCTTCAGACGGGACATTCTTTTATTTGATGGTTGACGTGATTTTGTTAAACCATCGAATGTGAGCATGAGGATCGTCCCTCTCAAAACCGTAGAATTGACTTGAGGTTACAAGGTTGAGTAACCAGGTTTTGAGCTCAAAATTATCAGCCACGATGGCTGGAACAACAATAGCATCTCCGTAACCCTCGATGGGTGCCTGGAGAAGCTCACACATGGGGCGGTCTTCCGCCATGGTGACAGCAGATGTGGAAATGGTACGGATCTCAGATCCGACGGCTGGTGCTGAACATCTACGATGTCTTCTAGGAATTCTTACAAGCTCACGTAATGGGCTAGTAGACCTAGAAGAACGAGTGCGCATGCACTAAGGACAAAATCAATCAAAACAAAGTCGAGGCAAAACCACAGTGAACTTAAACCAATAATCTCAAATGAATGGCTTTTTTAGAAAAGGTACACCACTCACAAGGATACAATGACAATTTTTAATCTTTTGTTTGGGAACTTATTAATGTTCACACCCCAGTTGGTAGGTGTTCTGTCTTGGTTTGCGACGGTTTATTTTATATAATTATTATTCACAAGAAAAAGAATAATGTTTTTGGGTTTTTGTGTGGTTGAAAAACTTTTTGGAAAATATTTTTGGTATTGTCCCGTTAACCAAAATCGTATTTCTTCAAGAATCACCTCAAAAGAAATCCGATATAGAAAACGTTACGATCTATTTTGTTTGTTTTTGATTTTTTTTTTTTGTGTTTTAACACTTTAGGAAAAGTGTTAATGACTTTTTTATGTTTTGATTAAAAATTTACAAAAGATGGCGGAATTTTTACAGTGATGATGGTGAAAAACCACTAATCTTTAAGACGTTGCACATACGCGCACACCTCCCCGACAGCGGCGCCAAAAATTGATTGATGCTAAATGGTCAACTAAAGTAAACCACAGATGTGGTCAATATAGTCAAACTACCTAGACCAACGCTTCTGGATAGTACAGAGTATCACTGGGTCGTTATGTCCCGACGAGGTGTGAATTGTATTTGAACGTGCCTGTGATTGGGTGATTTTTACAGGAAAGGGTTATGGTGAGAAATATTGAAGAATTATGAAATAAAATAGCTTAGGAAAGCTATGTGATTGATTACGTGAAATTAGATTAGAAAGAAACGCGTGAAAACCTAAAAATGTACATTTAAATTACAAACGGGTACAGACGTACGTGAGAAAAAGTGAATCTAAAGAAATAAAAGGACTACGGATATGAAATTGATATTTTTACAATCCTAATTAATAAAGAAAATTTTTGGAAAAAGAAAAATAATTTTTACACTATTTAATTAATTATTATTAATTAATTACTATTTTCTAATTACTTTTTAATTATTTAAATTAACCTAAATTATAACTAGTTATGAAATTACACTAGAAAAATGAAAATAAAATTGGGAAAAATCTAAAATAACTTAAAACTAATTTTAAAATTAAATTCGTATTTTTCTAACTTTTTAAATATTTATTATTAATTAAAAACTAATTATTAATTAATAAAAACTAAATTAAATTATGAAAAGTACTAAATGAGAAGAGAAAAATCTGAGAAAATTACTAAAAATACTATAAGATATAAGGAACCTAAGAAAATTATAAAAAAGAAAATTGCTTTTACAAAAAGCTGAGAATAACCCAATTGACTTAAATAGAAGCTATCACTTCTTGAATTTTTGTCTTTTTTGGTTTTTTGTTTTTCAAAACTAATTATATACTGATTATGGACAACTTTTATGAAGGAACTTTTTCTGGATGTGAAGAATAAGCAGAATGCAAGCTTATTTGATAGGCAGAATAAGGCAAAAGCTTATTAGGACTTTGATTTGCTTGAATAAGCTACACTAATGAGCCATAGACCAAAATAAACCAACAACTAACAATAATACACAGAAATAAGCACAAAGGTTCCAATTAAGTACACAAAATAAGCCATAATGAGCCAATAAGCACTTTGCTCAATTGACAGCCCACAAAGGCCAAAATGGGTCAACTGCAGCCCTCTGTGGGGGCCACAAGGGGGTCAGGAGTCCAAAACTAGGGTTGAACCCTCAAGTTGGACTGGGGTCCTTCTTAATAAGCCAATAAGCAGGCCAATCAGCCCACTAATAAGCTCAGAAATGGCTTTAGAAATAAGCCAATAAACATGAGGTCTTAGAAACTTGGTGAAATGAACAAGTTAAATGAGCTGATTCCTAGGTCTAAATAAGTTCACAAGGACAAAATAAGCACTGATACAGCAAGATGGCTTATTGGGGTTTTCAAAAAGCCAAAAAGCTAAGGGTGGGGCCCACTAATGAACTAGATATAAACTATTGAAGTTGGTGGACCTATACTGATGACTCAATATACAAGGTTGAAATGAGCAATCTTAAAGGCCAAAACCTAATAAGCACTGAGATCCAATTTTAATCAAAATCTTAAAAGTACTACTGAAGAGCTTTTCAAAAAGCTAAAAATCAAGGTTCAATGTTTTCAAATGCACCTAGGAGGGGGTTTTGAAGTTTGACCAAAATACAAGTGTGCCCTGGTGCAAGGGGAAAACTTGCCCTGCAGGCCTTTTCACAGGTCTGAATAAGCTATCTGAAAAATTCTAAAAATTAAGCCATTCATGGATTTTGAAAGATTAGGTGAAAGACTACAATTTGTGAAAAGCTTAAGGTCTGAAAGTAACCAAAAAATTAAGGAAAAATCCTTGAATTTTTGGATTTCTGCAAACACTTTGAAATTTGACTTTTTGATTTTACTTCTAAGTTGACTAAAATGGAATTTGATTTTGATTTATCAACTGAAAATGGTTATTTAAGCTATATGAAATCTAAAATAACCTAAGACACACACTTGTGTATTAAAATGAGGCTTATGCCACTTTGAATCCAACACAGAAGGTTTTTTAGGCCACTTTTAGTATGAGTTTGACTTTTAGGCTTGTAACTGCTAAACCCTTTGTTGTTTTGGTCTGTTTAGGTGCTAAGTTTGATGTACGAACAATAATTGAGCAATGAGGCCAATTGAAGCACTACAACACAGTCAAATCCAAACAACCTTACACAACACAGAATATGATGAAACTTGAATAAAAGGTGACCAAAGCATAATTTTCTGATTAAAACTTATCTAATAAGTAATAAACAAGCAAAATAAGCACAGATAAACAACTACTAGTACTTGTACACTAAGATTATAAAAATCAAAATGAAAAGCTTACAAAGCCTTCCAAGCAACCTTCAATGAACTAGAACCAAATACCACTTCCTAATGGCTTCCACAAGCCTCTAACCCAAGGTCACCCTGTATTAACCTTGCTCCAGCCATCTTCAACCTTTGTCCATGATTTTTTTTTATTTTATTTTTATTTTTTTGAGTAATTTTTATGAAACTTGGTGAGAATGGTTTTACAAGCTTAGAAAGCTTCTGAAAACATTTATAGTGAGCTTATATGAGCTTGTGATTAACTTATAACACCTAATGAACTTGATATGATAATTGAAATACTTTGATGAAACTAGAAAATTGAAACAGGAAATAAACTTAAAATGATACTTTCATTAACTTGAAAAACTGATTACAACTGATAATTAAACACTAAAAAAACTAGGTTACAATACTACATGCCATATATGGCTTCCACACTTTCTACTTATACTATGAAATGGAAAATAAGGGCTCAAAGCCACATGTGTGCTTCCTGTTGCAAATTGGCAGTTCCCATGGCTTCTTTGTTGACCTCTGACCAAATCCCACCCATCAATTTAAGTTTTCCATGATCCTAGCCGTTGGAATCATTTTTGCGGGAAAAACGGGCAAATACAATTGGGCAGGTTAAGTGGTTTAGGTGAGGGTATTAAATGAGGAGGGGGCTTGTTGGGGACAAGTAAGAGTGGAGGAGGTGAGGTTGGTGAAAAAAGGAGGGGTTGGAGGGGGGGGGGACATGGTTACAGAAAAAGGGGGAAAGTGGAGGGTGAATAGTGGACGGGGTATGGGGTTTGACTGGGGTTTGACCCTTTGAGTTGTTGACCGTGGTTTTATTATTTTAGGATTGGGCCAGGGTAAATGGGTTGAGGGTGTTTGGTTTGGACTTGGATTTTGGAAATGGATTTTGGGTTATAATATTAAGGGTCCGGTTTGGTTAAAGAGTATCACAAGGACCATTTTTGTAATATTTTTGAAAATGGAGGGCTGACTTTGACTCTTATCCAAACTTTATTCAAGGGTTACTTTTGCCATAAATGAACAATCCAAGGATAAAAGTTGCATTTTTCCATTTTTTGAATTTCCAAGGACTATTCTTGCCATTTTCCAAAGTTGAGGGACCAATTCTGCAAATCCTTCAATCTTTCCATAAAAGGGTCATTTGTGCCAACTTATGAGTTTCCAAGGACCAAAGTTGACTTTTCTTCCAAAATTATCCACCAGGGACCAAATCTGTCAATTTCTGAAACTTCAGGGACCAAAATTGTAAATTTTTAAAACTTTTTACCCAAGGATCACTTTTGTTAACTTTTGACTTTTAAAGGACTTGGATTGACTTTTCTTTCAAAACAAATGCTTAGGGACTGATTTTGTCAAATTTTGAAAGTTCAGGGACTGAAATTGCCAATTATGCAAACTTTGTTCATTGTTCATATGTTTTCAATTATTTTGCATATGAAACATTTAAAACACAATCCTAGGATATTTTCTGTATTTTGATGCATTTTTGAGTGTTTTTAAATGTTTTTTCAGTTCAGATTGGATAAAAATGATGAGTGTTTGAGCACTCATCAACATGGTAACATATTTACGTGACTAAATGTACTAGAATAAAATAAACAGCCACACTTGATCTGACTTGTGTGACCATTTCGGAATTCTATTGTCACACATTTGAATATTTATGTAACTAGAGGTAACTGGAAAAAAATGAGATTATTTATTCACTTATAATTTGGGATGTGTGACAGATACAAATGAGTTTGAGACATTAGTCACACTATATATATACGTATGTAACAAATATATGTCACACAATTGAACAGTGTGACCAAAATCCATATATGGTCACATGAAGTAATTGTGTATGTGGCTAAATCATATAGTCAAGTTTGTCACACATTATTTAAACGTGACTACTATTGTTTGCTGAATATTTAGCCACATATGATTTGAAATGTGTGACAACAAAAAAGTAAGTTTGAAGCATTAGTCACGATATGCATTTAAAAGTGACAACTATATGCCACACACTTGAACAGTGTGACCAAATGTCATATATATGGTCACACTAAATCATAGACATACATGATTATGTGTAACCAAAATTCGATCCATATGGTCACATAAGTTAATATGCGTATCTAAAGTTTAGGGTGTGTTTTCTTGCCAAAACCTAATGTGTATAGTCACATAAAATTGAAGCACGATTATGTTAATATAGGGTTTACAATAGTCACACCATATCACAAATGTGTATCTAAATGATGTTTATGGCCACATTATAAGGGTATTATATGTGACCAATACATTTAAAATAGTCACATTGTGAAATATTCATGTGACTATTGTTTATAGCAAAATGTGAACTCAGTTATCATTAACCTTGATATTAGTCACTGATGAGTGTGTGAATACTCATCATTTTTGGTCAATCTGAACTGCAAAAACATTTAAAAACACCCAGAAATGCATCAAAATACAGAAAATATCCCAAAGATCGTGTTTTATATGTTTTAGATGCAAAATGATTGAAAACAGATGAAAAACGAACAAAGTTTGCATAATTGGCAGTTTCAGTCCCTCAACTTTCAAATCTTGTCAAAATTAGTCCCTGAGCATTTGTTTTAAAAGAAAAGTCAACCCAAGTCCTTTAAAAGTCAAATATTATCAAAAACGATCATTGGGTGAAAAGTTTTCAAAAATGTACAAGTTTAGTCCCTGGAGTTTCACATTTGGCAATAATGGTCCCTGGGAATTTTAATTTTAAGAAAAATGGTAAAAGTGACCTTAGGAAATCAAATGTTGACACAAATGGCCCTTGGACTGATTTTGAAGAAATGGCAGAATTGGTCCCTTATAAGATCAGGAATTACAAGATTGGTCCTTGGGCTTAATAACTCTACAAAACTAAACGGACTCAAGTTTATTATAAACCAAAATCCAACTCCAAAAACCAATCCAAATCAAATAAACCTTATGACTCCCCGGGCCCAAAACCAACCCTAGCCCAAACAAACACCCCACGTTTTAATAAAACTACCCAAACCCATTTTCACGTTTTATATTAAAAACGTTCCTTTGACTTGGTCAACACTCAGAGTCAAATAACTCACCTTCCCCAAAACCCCCTGCTATTAACCACCGTACAACCCCCACCTCCACTCCACCTCCTGCCACACTCAACCATCCACCTCAAAAACCCCCCTCCTCACCTCCTCCAAGGTGAAGTTACGAGATTCCACTCAAGGTCATCAATCCACAACCTATCTTGGCGCCAGAACTGGAAGCAAGGACTAAGATTGTTGTTGCTTTAATCCAATGGTGGTGATTGATTCGAGGAAGCACAAATTGGTAATTGAAACCTTTTCCTCTCACAAAGAAAGCACAAGGCAGATATGGACAAAAGAGCTCATATGAAACCCTAGCTTGGAGTAGTATAAATTGTAAGCCCATATGAGGCAGTCATTAAGTAGGTTTTAGTAGTGAAGTTAAGTAGGATTTCAGTTTAGTTTTCAGTATTTTAGTTTTGTCTTAAGGTGTTGTACTCTTTTCTTAAATTCAATAAAAGTTCAAAGTTTTTCTTAAGTTTCTGTTACTGTAGCATTGCTTATTTAATTTGCTTATTTCACATTGCTTTTTAGGTGTTGCTAATTGCTTATAATGTGTTTTCAATGATTAGTTAGTATCCCTATCCCTTGTTCAACTTCATGGTTCAAAACCACATGTCCTTTTCCAAAATGCTCAAACAGTCACCCTTAAGGGGTGTTTGGCACAGCTTGATTTGAAGTCTAAAAATCTTTTTTTTTAACATCTCAACTTAGGACTAGCTCTAGTTATTAGTTAGTAGCAAATTTCAAGTAAAATCTATTAATTCCAATTGGTTTTAAAAGGTTTGTAGTAGGTTCCCAAAAGCTTTTTTTTAACTGTTTTTTTAGTAGGCATATTAGATCATGGTTCTTGGCACTTTATTTGATGTTCTTGATTTACTTTAGGTCACATTAGGGTAGTGCAACTCTTAGGTAGTGTGGATTTGATTTGTCAGTAGCCATCAATTCATTTCCACCCCATTAGTCCACTGTCTGCAGCCCCTGTTTGTGTCTCACAGGCATATCTTTGATCTACGGTTTAGTTAGGATAAAGTAGGAATTAGGAATTGAATTTAGGTTTGCAAGTATTTGGTAGTGTAGATTTTACAAATCTAAGCTTATTGTTGATTTAGGTACTTAGTTGGATAGCTTTTTACGCCTGTAATCGGCCCCAAAAAATGAGGTCTGCAAATTCATTTGTCCCAACAGCCCTTCAAAAGGCATTTTTAACTTACTCATCTTTAGGACATATGACATGAAAATTGGTGCATAACTTATTTGCCAGCTTGTTAGTATAAATATATTTTTAGATTATTTTTGGGATTTTTTTAGCTCTGTGCAGTCCCCTAAAGGTGACCCCTAGGCTGTTTTCTGATCCTGCTCCAGTTGTTTTTTTTTGCCTTATTGATTGTTTCCTTTTTCTTATTTGTTCATCATAAGGTTTCTTAATCTGTTTCAACATTCTATTTGGATTCAGCAGTTCTCAGATTCTAGTAAGTATGGCACTAGCATGAGCAAGCTTATGCCCGTTTTAGCTTTCCTCTTTATTTTTCCTTTGTAGCTTCTTGGTTATCTGTTACCTTTTTGCTTATAATTCCCAACTTATTTGCTTATTATGGACCGCCTATTTTAGGTTAGATAGCTTCCTTAGGTTAGATATTAGTAAGTTTAAGCTTATTTGCCCCTAGTTTAGCTTATTGGATTCTTAAGTTAGTTTCTTAGCTTTATATTTCCCTTTGAACCTTTTTTTTTTTAAAACTGTTGGTAATATGAGTTCCATTAGAGCTTATGTTTACTTTCTATAAAAATTGTTTTTACGAAAATTGCTCAATTCAATCTGTTTTACAAATTTGCAAAAAGAAAAATAAAATAAAAATAGATTGCAAAAAGTGGTGGTTGACAAGGTTCGAACCTGGGTCACCTAGGTAGCACAGTTCCACCAAACAAACGCACCACCCATCTGTGCTATCTAATCTTTCTTGTTAGTGTTCATTTATTGTAGTATTTAATGCCTTAGTTTATATTGCTTATTCTAATTCAGCTTTTACTTCTGCTTATTTCCAACTGCTTATTCCATCTTCTTATTTTTCCTAGGTTAGTACTACTGTCATTTACTTTCCAAAAATTTTTCAGAATTTTAAAATTAGTTTTAGTGTTTTTTATGTTTTTATTTAGTTTATTTAGTAATTAATTCGTAATAAAAAATATAAAAGTCCAAAAAATATTTTTCTCTTTCCAAAAATTTTCGTTTGTCATTAGAATCGTAAGAAAATTAATTTCATGCCCGTAGGACTAGTGTAACTTTAAATTCACGTTTTATTTTGCGCACTCGCGTAATTTTTAATTAACGTTCGCGTTTTTAAATCTAGATTACGTTTTAGGATTCCCCGTTTTACCTAACATGTTTCCCGTAGTTTTTAGATAATTTTAAGTATTCCTTAGCATTCCCTTGTTTAATTTCTCATTTAGGATACGCTTATTTCAGTTTTCGTTCGTTAATTCTTAATTTTCATAAATTTAACGTACCATAACACCAAACAATCTTTCACAACCAAACATACAAGGTTTTAATCTGGATCTTTTCACGAAACTTTCCATTCACATCTCGTTGGAGTACGACTCGGGAAATCACTTCCCGGTCTCACAAATAAATATCACTTTTACGAGTTTACAAGGTAATGTTTTTCCTAAAAGGTTTACTTGTAATTCTCCACGTCTTGTTGTCTCACGATAACATTGACATCACGTTTGTTGGTATTTTTGATAAATTGTTTTGCACAAAAACACAATGAATCAAATGGCGGTTTACTTGTAATTCTCCACGTCTTGTTGTCTCACGATAACATTGACATCACGTTTGTTGGTATTTTTGATAAATTGTTTTGCACAAAAACACAACGAATCAAATGGCGCTGCTGCCGGGGAGGCTGTGTGTTGAAAGTCTCGATAAAGTTTAGACGATTAGTCTTGTAGAACCTTCGCAAGAAGTTACGCTTTCATAAAACTTATAAAAAACCAAAAATATTTTTCTTTTGTTTCTATATATGTATTATATCTATAAAAGATAAGAAAAACACAAAAAGATTTTCCCGTTTCTTTGTTTAATAATTACAACAATAAAATCTTACCACCGCAAACCAAGGCAGAACACCTAGCAACTGGGGGTGTGACCATAATAAGTTCCCAAACTAAAGATCAAAACTTGCCTTTGTATCACTTGCGTTTTGGAATACTTTTAATCGATAAGCTTACATTAAGAGGAGTCGAAACGGTATAGGGCGATCAAACGAACTTCGCCCTAGTGAGAAATCCATTCTTTTCTCTCGCTCCTTGTACGTTTATCCTTAAAGGTCAACCTTGCATTCTTGATTATTGGTTTAAGTTCCCTTGTCGTTAAAGTGGTATTGTTTTAATTGAGTTTGTTTTTGTGGTGCATGCACACTCGTTTGTCTACGTCAACAAGTCCTTTACAATTGCTCAAAAACATTCCAAGAAGAAGGCGTAATCGACGACGTACCAATCAAATAGTCGAACCCGAGATACGTACTATTCCTTCCGTTATCATGGCGGCTGAGCCCACTATGAATGAGCTTCTCCAAGCACCCATCGAGGGTTACGGAGATGCTATCGTTGTTCCAGCCATCGTGGCTGACAATTTTGAGCTTAAGACGGGGTTGATAAACCTAGTCACCTCGCGTCAATTCTATGGTTTTGAAAGGGACAACCCTCAAGATCACATTCGATGGTTTAACAAGATCACATCCACCATCAAATGCAAAAACGTCCCTGAAGAGGCAATCAAACTTCTTCTTTTCCCGTTTTCCCTCGATGGGGCTGCCAAGAATTGGCTTGACAAACAACCCCCTCGATCGATTGAAACATGGGACGATTTGGTTAAGAAGTTCGTGAATGAATTCTTTCCTCCTTCTAAAACCACGGCCCTTAAGAATGAGATCATGAAATTCAGGCAGAAATTCGATGAATCATTCAGTGAGGCATGGGACCGTTATAAGGATATGCTTCGCAAATGTCCTCATCATGGTTTCTCCGAGTTAATGCAACTCGACACTTTTTATAATGGTGTGAGCCAAATTGATCAAGACTCTGTCAATTCCTCCGCTGGAGGTAATTTCTTGAATCGAACCACAAGGGATGCTTTAGTGATTATTGAGAATAAGTCTAAGGTCCACATTCCACGAAGCAAGCCGGTTGTTTCCCAAGTGAATGTTGGTCCTTCTACCTCATCACCCGTGGCTCAATCTAGCACCGATGCTAGGCTTGACAAACTCATGAAAGCTATTCATGCTTTGGTTCTCACCAAAAACAAGAAAATTTCATCTCAACCTGCTGAAGTAAATAAGGTTGAAGTTTGTGTTACTTGTGGTGGTCCACACGCATATTACAATTGTACTGCCAGCGATGGCAATCCATTTGAAGTTAATGCATTAGCCGGTAGTTCTAATCAAGGAGGTAACCAATACCGTCCTTAAATGGAGCCAAACTACCGTGCTAACAACCAAAGTGGTCCACCTGGCTTTTCTCAACCCAATAATCCAAATCGATTCAATCAAAATCAACAACAAAGAAATCAAAATGTTCAAAACCAATTTCATGCCCCTATGAATCAATTTCCAAATCAAGGGGGGAATTACAATCAAGGTTTTCAAAATCAAGGAAACTTGAATAGAAACCAAGGTTATGGTAATTTCAATCAAGGAAACAATTTTCATGGTAACCAAAACCATGAAAATTTTCAAAATCAACGTTTCAATCAGAACAACCGAGCTCAAAATTTACCTCATCAAAACCAAGCCGTTGTTTAAACTCAATCATCATCCGATGAGTTGTTGAAACAATTCATGAAAGCTTAAGAAGAAACAAACAGGTTGTTGATCAGTCAGATTTCTGAACTAAAGAAGTCTTTAAATGATCAACCTTCGAGATCGGGAACGCTACCTAGCAACACGATCGCCAACCCGAAGGGCGATGTAAAGGCGATCACAACCCGTAGTGGTGTTTCTTATGATGGACCCATGATTCCTACTACCTCTTCTACTTCTCCTCCAAAGGTAGGGGAACGTGAGCCTGAGGCGACAAAGGATAAAGTGCAAATTACTAACCCACAAAGTACCGCACACGTCCAACCTCATGTTGTCCCAAAAACCAAATCCAAACCGGGAGTTGTTGTTGAACCTCCGGTAAATCCCGTTCAATCTAAAACTTCAATACCTTATCCATCACGTTTAAACGATCAAAAGCTTTGTGAAAAGGCTAGTCATCAAATGGACAAGTTCTTTCAAATCTTCTAAGATTTGCACTTTTACATAAGCTTTGCGGATGCTATCATGTTAATGCCCAAATTTGCATCGACAATCAAGAACTTGTTAAGCAACAAGGAAAAATTGTTTGAAATGGCTAAGACTCCACTGAACGAGAATTGCTCCGCAGTTATACTAAAGAAGCTTCCCGAGAAGCTTGGAGATCCTGGAAAATTTCTCATTCCATGTGTTTTTCCAGGAATGGTTGAATGCTTTGTCTTGGCCGGTCTTGGCGCTAGCATCAACCTAATGCCTCATTCAGTGTGGAGGAAACTTTCACTTCCTGAACTTACTCCTACATGCATGACTCTTGAGCTTGCAGATCGTTCCATCACTCGTCCACTCGGCATTGCCGAGGATGTGTTCGTGAAAGTCGGAAAGTTCCATTTTCCTGTGGACTTCGTAGTTGTTGAGTTTGATGCGGATCAAAGAGTTCCTCTCATTCTTGGAAGAGGATTCCTAAGAACGGGTCGTGCTCTAATTGACGTTTTTGAACAAGAGATCACTCTACGTGTTGGTAATGAAGCGGTTACCCTTAACCTTGATCAAACTTCAAGGTTGATATACGTGGGGATTGCACCCTCGCAACAGGTTTTACCTCTCAAGGGATCTCGAGAAGCTTACAACCTCCACCAGGAAGTGTACCTGATCGTTGTAGTATAGTATAGTGACAAGTACCGGGGGATTGATCGTTCACCTCAGGAATAGTGTCGCTAGGATTAGGAAGCCTACTAAACTAGGTCTAGAGGTGAGGGATGATTCTTTTTGTATTTTTATATTTTTATGAAAGTAAGTAAAATCTCTGGTTTTGAATGAGTGGGCAGAATTAGTTGCTAGCCAACTATCCCAATTAACTATTAATGCAAACAATATAAAATAACAAAAATGAAAATGAAACTATTAAACTAATGTGGTGGAAACAATAATGAGGAAAGTTGTGTTTACTTAGATTTCATTACTCCCTAGATATCTTTTACATGTTGATTAGCTTGTTACAATTGCAGGGATGACGGGTCATATTCCTTAATACTAGTCATAGGGCCATGTACAATATTCCCTAACTCTATAGGATCCTAATTCACTCCTATGTCGAGCCGTTAGAAGCTCCTAACATGGGATCATTAGAATTCTCCTACGCATTAAATACAACCAAAAATCATAGTACACCTCCGATCATGTTTCTAAGACATTCAAGCAAGTTACCAATGGAAGTCTGCCAGTTTTCTTAAACCTAACATCGAATACAATCATCCATAACAATTATAAAAAAAAAAATCAACCCATAATTAACATCTAGGTTTCACTACATCTAAGCAAACACAATAAAGATCTAGCCTAGCATGTTAAAGAGAAGACAAGCGTAAGATATAATCATACAACACATAGACATATTGAATGATTTGAATGAATACTTGTCTTCAATTGAACATGGATGAATCAAGGGGTTGAAATCCTTGAAAAACTAATAAAATTCGGACTAGGGTTTATTCCCTCAAAGTTGCACACTAATGAATGAAATTTGGAAAACTATATATAGATTTTACACTTTGACGGCGTCATGTGTTAGATCGTGAAGCCGTCAACTCGCCGCCTTGATAAAATCGTATTGCCTAGATCCATTAGTGACGCCGTCATGTGGAGAAATGCTCTGGGCCGTCACTAGTAATTGGACCCTGACGGCCTTGGTGACGCCGTCTGGTCCTAAGCTTGAAAACTCTCTGGATCGTCACGTGTATTTTACACTTCCACCTCTTTTGTAACTCTTGACGCCGTCATGTACAAAGGCTTGACGCCGTCAGGCACTATTCCCAGCAAGGAAATTTGAGACTTTGCCGTTTTCTTCACTTTTATGCTCCAAAAACGTCCAAAATGCTTCATTTTCCAGATTTCTCTCCAAAAGTACCTAAAATGACAAAAGGAACGATTTAGGGCAATATTTGATCAAATAATCTCGAATTCAGGCTTAAATGACCCCTTAAAAGCGGTACACTTTTCGCCTCATCAAATACCCTTACGCTTGAGATTTGCTTGTCCTCAAGCAAATGCGCTTTTATTCTAATCAAAATACAAGTTAGGGGTCATTTAACACTAATATAAAATTAATTACAACAAATAATCGTTCTACTAAAAACCATAAACAAGCACGGAGGTCATACACTAACACCTCACAAATAGTGTTTAGATACTCACATGTCTCGGGTGTAATAAAGTATATATCACAATATGGAAATGGAAAACATCTCTCACTACCTGTCATAAAAAATAGATTACCATAGGCTTGGGAAAGGATCAAACCTCCACCACTTGGCATAAGCACCTAGGATAAACTATAAAAGAGGTCTTTTAAAGGGTTATAAGGTTAGGTGTAGGGATATGGAAAACACGGTTTTGTTGGATAAAGGCAATATTTACTGGTGGCATTGCTAAGCCAAGACTAGACTCGACTTAAGCTAATAAATCAAAAATAACAAAAACATAAAACAAACATAGAATGAAACGGGATGGTAGTCCGTATGTTTTTCTCTTTTCTTTTTCTATTTTTTTCTTTTTTTCTTAATTTTTTGATTTTTTTATTTTCCGATTTTTTTATTTTTTATTTTTGCATACACGCTTACCCTACCATCCAAAATAATACATCATAGGGAATGTACATTCCCCTTACACTTGAATTTTTTACATACTTTACAACAAACTAATCTAATGACTCGAATCAAGATAATCAAAACACTTGGAGTACTTTTTTAAGATTAACGCGCATATGGGGGTAATATATGATGTTCTTCCCCATTACTCCATAACACAAGTACTTTACCCATGAGTCCCAATCGTCCCAAAACAATATGTACAAGATATGACTCGACTTAGCAACCATGTAATCAGTTAGATAATTAACTAAGGGTTTAAACAAATAACAATAATGCACTAAAGATGAGTGCATACACGGAAGGCTAAGGCGATTTGGTTGCACATTTGGGTGGGTTGTAACAAATTCTTCCTTTAAGTAAAATGCTTAAAGTTAGAAATGAAAAGATAGGCTCGGAGGGGTGTACTAGGGGTTTCATGTACTAAAAATGAGTACAACGCTAAGGTGTAGGAAAAATTAATTGACTTTACTAGTCAAGTAATATGACTTAAATGGTCAAGTAATTATGATACGGGTCTAAATACAAGGGTGATCCTAATGCCTCTTATCATGTAGTAAATCCTACTACACGAATGTAGTCTCACTAGCGGTCTTGGGGTGCATCACTAATGCAAGTTCTAGAATCTAAATGCTACAGTACACTCATAAGCACTAATAATGAATGCTTTTCCTATCAAATCTAAAGGCGAACCTCACATATTTGGGTGGAAATTTTTTTTGAATGGTACGGTTTTGTGCTAGTCTTACACTCCTATCCATGAGACACTTGATAAGGCTAAAGTTTCACTCCTAGATGTTGTAAAAAATTTTAAATTTGGCGCTAAAATTACACTAACAAGTATTTCTCTTAGTTTTATTACACACCTACCATCAAACAAACAAACTCAAGTGCAATAGTATCCTATAAGGTATCATCATTTACCCTTCACTTACACTTAGGATGAACATTGTCCCCAATGTTCAATTAAAGGATGTAAAAGTGAAATAGGTAAAAGAATGAAAACAAATACTCCCCTGATTCGTTCGGTGTGGATAGTGTGTCAACAAGGTTAGATCTTCCTCCAAGAAAATGAACGTTCAAAGCTTCCCTTCCAGAAATATAAATCATCTTCTTGTCATATATAACCTGTTAAACCTGAGAAAACAAACAAAGCAACCTCACGTAAAATCGGCGGCAATCTATATATACTAACAAATCCTAGAAAACAATTTAAGATATAATGCTTGTGGAATGAATGTTTGCAGATTTCCTGGAGTTTATAAAACTAAAGAATTAACAAAAACTTTAAGACTCCGTTAGAAAAACAAAACTCGCAAAATTTCCAGAATTTTACACGTGACGCCGTCAGGAGTTAAACCCTGACGCCGTCAAAAGTGATCTGCAGAAATCTTTATGTTAAGTTTCCGGAAAATTTCTGGAAAAAATTATGTCCTACTTCCTGGAAAATCCTGCAAAACATCATTATGACTCGATACAAGCATTTGACTCTAACAAATACTAATATTCCTGTTCATTTAATATTGTGGCAAATCATGATCAATTTCGTTCTTAGAAACAAATTTGGGGTTTCCCCTTACACTTAGCTTTTGCAAAATACCTTTATATGAAGTTAAGACGAAGTTAAACAACAAAATAAAGAATTTTCACAATTTTAGTTGAAACATGATCTACCAAAAATAAGAATAAAACATGCATACGGAAGCAAATAACAATCAAACAAATCAAACACACAAAACATGGTTTGCCTCCCAAGAAGCGATTTTCTTTATTTACGAGTCTTGTAGCTAGACTCAAGGTCATGGGCAATTACGTGACCTAATCATTGGTCTCATTTTCTAGGCCATCTCCAATATTAGTTTTGTATTCCGGACCTAGTTGCAAACATTCCTTGTAGAAACCGAGTATTCTACTCATGACATAATCTACTCCTCTAAGTCTATCCTCATCATTCCTATAGTAAACCGCTTGCTTATGTTCCTTTTCTAGGTTTGATAGAAGACGGTATTGTTCAATCTTATAGGGCATTTGGTAAGCAATCTCATTGTTCTCACTCTTGAATCTAACTATCCATAGGGACGGGTTATAACTCATCTTAGAGGCCTCAACAAACGGTTTTCTGAACACTACTTGACTTAGGCAACCGTCTATTACCGGACGAATATCCTCTACAATCACAAAGTCAGTAACATAAGTGAAGTTTCCTACAAAGACATGTAATCCTTTCACTCTTCCTACAAAGTTGCTCATCCAATTCGTGTTAGGCATCATCCTATATCCAAGTTGCTTCTGATGAGGCGAAAAGTGTACCGCTTTTAAGGGGTCATTTAAGCCCAAATTCGTGATTATTTTATCAAATATTGCCCTAAATCGTTCCTTTTGTCATTTTAGGTACTTTTGGAGAAAAATCTGGAAAAGGAAGCATTTTGGACGTTTTTGGAGCATAAAAGTGAAGAAAATGGCAAATTCTCAATTTTCCTTGCTGGAACAGTACCTGACGGCGTCAAGACTCTCCACATGACGGCGTCAAGAGTTACAAAAGAGGTGGATGTGTAAAATACATGTGACGATCCGGAGAGTTTTTAAGCATAGGAGATGACGGCGTCACCCAAGGCCGTCAGGGTCCAAGTATTAGTGACGGCCCAGAGGAAAATCCTACATGACGGCGTCACAAGTAGATCTAGGCAATACGATTTTATTACGGCGGCGAGTTGACGGCGTCACAATCCAACACATGGCGCCGTCACGATGTGTAATCTATATATTGTTTTCCAAATTTCATTCATTAGTGTGCAACTCTGAGGGAATAAACCCTAGTCCTTTTACAAGGGTTTCAACCTCTTGATTCTTTCATGTTCAATTAAAGATAAGTATTGTTCCAAATCATTCAATATGTCTATGTGTTGTTTGATTATATCTTACGCTTGTCTTCTATTTAACATGCTAGGCAAGATTTTTATTGTGTTTGCTTAGATGTAGTGAAACCTAGATGTTAATTATGGGTTGATTGTTTGTTTATAATTGTTACGGATGATTGTATTCGATGTTAGGCTTAAGAAAACTGGCAGACTTCCATTGGTAACTTGCTTGAACGTCTCAAGAAACATGATCGGAGGTGTACTACGGTTTTTGGTTGTATTTAATGCGTAGGAGAATTCTAATGATCCCATGTTAGGAGCTTCTAACGGCTCGACATAGGAGTGAAGTAGGATCCTATAGAGTTAGGGAATATTGTACACGGCCCTACGACTAGTATTAAGGAATATGACCCGTCATCCATGCAATTGTAACAAGCTATCAACCTGTAAAAGATATCTAGGGAGTAATGAAACCTAAGTAAACACAACTTTCCTCATTATTGTTTCCACCACATTAGTATAATTAGTTTTGTTTTCATTTCTTTTATTTTATTTTGATTGCATTTATAGTTAATTGGGTTAGTTGGCTAGCAACTAATTCCGCCCACTCCTTCAAAACCCGAGATTTTTACTTGCTTTCATAAAATATAAAAATACAAAAAGAATCATCCCTCACCTCTAGACCTAGTTTAGTAGGCTTTCTAATCCTAGCGACACTATTCCTGAGTTGAACGATCAATCCCCCGGTACTTGTCACTATACTATACTACAACGATCAGGTACACTGCCTGATGGGGGTTGTAAGCTTCTCAAGATCCCTTGAGAGGTAAAACCTGTTGCGAGGGTGCGATCCCCATGTATCATGTTTTTGGTGCCGCAGCCTGGGGAATTGTTATTGTCTAGGTCAGGATTTCTTTTTATTAGGTCTACTTGCTTGATTCCTTTCTAGTAAGATTTTTATTTTTATTTTTAGGTTTTCTTTAGTCTATCTTTTTCTTTGTGCCTTTGTTAGTAAATTAAATTCATTGACTATTCCGTTGGCCATTATGGAAAACGCGAATCCACCCTTTCCCCTAGTGAAGTGGCTTTGTTGCGTGGACAGATTGAGAATGAGATTAGGTAACTTAGGGAGCTTAATAGGTTAATTAATGTTGAGCTCGATCATGTATTTAGTGACCTAGCGACCGCCTTGTATTCTAATAAGGACCTAGGATCTAATGATTTTGAGGATGTTGTTGAGGAACTTGAGGAAGGGGAGATAGATCCGAAGCCAGATGACTATTTAAATCTATATCCCACTAAGGAGGAGACTGCGTACTATAATAATCTTATTGATAATCCTCGACCTCCTTTTACTAGAATTGACCCTAAGATAAAGAGAGGCGATCCTAAGAATGCTAAGATACCATGTATGATTGGGTATAAGCACATTGACAACGCCTACAATGATTTTGAATCCCCAATCAACATTATGTCCTCAAGTGTCTATAATGATATAGTGAAAACAAGACTTCGACCTAGAAAAGATCCCAAATACTCCGGTGGAGTTTGTAACTTTGTCGGGAGAATTAAAGGTCTATATGTCATTGTTGGGAACTTTACTTTATCGTTGACTTTATGATTGTTGAGGACCTAGTTAGTATTATTGATTGTCGCTTATCCCATGTTGTGTTTGGTAAGCCATTTGTTGAAGAATCCAAGTTAGAATATGATGAGATAGAAGCAAACGATCCAATTTGCTAGTGAAACTGATAGGATCACATATAGGATGCCTAATAGTATGAAAGAATTTCATTTTGTGCCTCGATTTGATATGGATAACATTGGTGCCTTCAAGGACATCAATGAAGAGGATAAGAAAAAGGGCATGGACTATGTATGGGAGAAGAAGAGCTTTTTCTATAAGGATTGCTTGACTCTAGGACCAAAATATAAAGTTGTAGGGAATTTGCCAATAGGATTATCGGAGCAATTGAGAAAAAGGTGGTTGGTCTCTATAAAGAACATTTACAATCGGGTCCGGAATACAAAACTAAGATTGGAGATGACCAAGAGAATGAGACCAATGATGAGGTCACGTAGTTGCCCATGACCTTGAGTCTAGCTACAAGACTCGCAAATAAAGAAAAGCGCTTCTTGGGAGGCAACCCATGTTTTGTGTGATTTTTAATTGTTTGATGTTATTTGTTTCCGTATGCATGCTTTATTTTTATTGTTGGTAGATCATGTTTCAAACTAAAATTGTTAAAATGCTTTATTTTGTTGTTTAACTTTGTCTTAACTTCATATGAAGGTATTTTGCAAAAGCTAAGTGTAAGGGGAAACCCCAAATTTGTTTCTAAGAACGAAAATGATCATGATTCGCAACAATATTAAATGAACATATATATTAGTATTTGTTAGAGTCAAATGCTTGTATCGAGTCATAATGATGTTTTGCATGATTTTCCAGGAAGTAGGACATAAGTTTTTCCAGAAATTTTCCAGAAACTAAACGTAAAGATTTCCGCAGGTCACTTCTGACGGCGTCAGGAGTTAACTCCTGACGGCGTCATGTGTAAAATTCTGGAAATTTTGCGAGTTTTGTTTTTCTAACGGAGTCTTAAAGTTTTTGTTAATTCTTTAGTTTTATAAACTCCAGGAAATCTGCAAACATTCATTCCACAAGCATTATATCTTATATTGTTTTCTAGGACTTGTTAGTATATATAGATTGCCGCCGATTTTACGCGAGGTTGCCTTGATTGTTTTCTCAGGTTTAATAGGTTATGTATGACAAGAAGATGATTTATATTTCTGGAAGGGAAGCTTTGAACGTTCATTTTCTTGGAGGAAGATCTAACCTTGTTGCCACACTATCCACACCGAACGAATCAGGGGAGTAGTTGTTTTCATTCTTGTACCTGTTTTACTTTTACATCCTTTAATTGAACATTGGAGACAATGTTCATCCTAAGTGTAAGGGGAGGGTAAATGATGAAACCTTATAGGATACTATTGCACTTGAGTTTGTTTGTTTGATGGTAGGTGTGTAATAAAACTAAGAGAAATACTTGTTCGTGTAATTTTAGCGCCAAATTTAAAATTTTTTACAACATTTAGGAGTGAAACTTTATCCTTGACAAGCGTCTCATGGATAGGAGTTGTATGACTAGCACAAAACCGTACCATTCAGAAAAATTTTCCACCCAAATATGTGAGGTTCGCCTTTAGATTTGATAGGAAAAGCATTCATTATTAGTGCTTATGAGTGTACCGGTAGCATTTAGATTCTAGAACTTGCGTTAGTGATGCATCCCGAGACCGCTATTCAGACTACATTCGTGTAGTAGGGTTTACTACATGATAAGAGGCATTAGGATCACCCTTGTGTTAAACCCGTATCATAATTACTTGACCATTTAAGTCATATTACTTGGCTAGTAAAGTCAACTAAGTTTTCCCACACCTTAGCGTTGTACTCATTTTTAGTACACGAAACCCGTAGTACACCCCTCCGAGCCTATCTTTTCGTTTCTAACTTTAAGCATCTTACTTAAAGGAAGAATTTGTTACAACCCACCCAAATGTGCAACCAAATCGCCTTAGCCTTCCGTGTATGCACTCATCTTTAGTGCATTATTGTTATTTGTTTAAACCCTTAGTTAATTCTTTAATTGATTACATGGTTGCTAAGTCGAGTCATATCTTGTACATATTGTTTTGGGACGATTGGGACTCATGGGTAAAGTACTTATGTTATGGTGTAATGAGGAAGAACACCAAATTATTACCCCTATATGTGCATTAATCTTAAAAAGTACTCCAAGTGTTTTGATTATCTTGATTCGAGTCATTAGATTAGTTCATTGTAAAATATGTAAAAAGTCAAGTGTAAGGGGAATGTACATTCCCTATGATGTATTATTTTTGATGGTAGGGTAAGAGTGTATGAAAAAAAAAAAAAAAAATCGAAAAATTAAGAAAAAAGAAAAAAAAAAGAAAAAAGAAAAGATAAAAAAAACATACGGACTACCATCCCGTTTCATTTTATGTTTGTTTTATATTTTTTGATTCATTAGCTTAAGTCGAGTCGAGTCTTGGCTTAGCAACGCCATATTGTACATGTAATTAATCATGATGATTAACTCGCCACCTGTAAATATTGCCTTTATCCAACAAAACTGTGTTTTCCGTATCCCTACACCTAACGTTATAACCCTTTAAATCACCTCTTTGATAGTTTATCCTAGGTTCTTACGCCAAGTGGTGGAGGTTTGATCCTTTCCCAAGCCTATGGTAATCTATTTGCTATAACAGGTAGTGAGAGATGTTTTCCATTTCCTTATTGTGATATATACTTTATTACACCCGAGAGATGTGAGTATCTAACCACTATTTGTGAAGTGCTAGTGTATGACCTCCGTGTTTGTCTTTGGTTTTTAGTGGAATGATTATTTGTTGTAATTACTTTTATATTAGTGTTAAATGACCCCCAACTTGTATTTTTATTAGAATAAAAGCGCATGTGCTTGAGGACAAGCAAATCTCAAGTGTAAGGGTATTTGATGAGGCGAAAAGTGTACCGCTTTTAAGGGGTAATTTAAGCCCGAATTCGTGATCATTTGATCAAATATTTCCCTAAATCGTTCCTTTTGTCATTTTAGGTACTTTTGGAGAAAAATCTGGAAAAGGAAGCATTTTGGACGTTTTTGGAGCATAAAAGTGAAGAAAATGGCAAAGTCTCAATTTTCCTTGCTGGAACAGTACCTGACGGCGTCAAGACTCTCCACATGATGGCGTCAAGAGTTACAAAAGAGGTGGATGTGAAAAATACACGTGACGATCCAGAGAGTTTTAAGCATAGGAGATGACGGCGTCACCCAAGGCCGTCAGGGTCCAAGTATTAGTGACGGCCCAGAGGAAAATCCTACATGACAGCGTCACAAGTAGATCTAGGCAACACTATTTTATTATGGCGGCGAGTTGACGGCGTCACAATCCAACACATGACGCCGTCACGATGTGTAATCTATATATAGTTTTCCAAATTTCATTCGGTGTGCAACTTTGAGGGAATAAACCCTAGTCCGAATTTTATCACTTTTTCAAAGGTTTCAACCCCTTGATTCTTTCATGTTCAATTAAAGATAAGTATTTTTCCAAATCATTCAATATGTCTATGTGTTGTTTGATTATATCTTACGCTTGTCTTCTATTTAACATGCTAGGCTAGATTTTTATTGTGTTTGCTTAGATGTAGTGAAACCTAGATGTTAATTATGGGTTGATTGTTTGTTTATAATTGTTACGGATGATTGTATTCGATGTTAGGCTTAAGAAAACTAGCAGGCTTCCATTTGTAACTTGCTTGAACGTCTTAAGAAACATGGTCGGAGGTGTACTGCGATTTTTGTTTGTATTTAATGCGTAAGAGAATTCTAATGATCCCATGTTAGGAGCTTCTAACGGCTCGACATAGGAGTGAAGTAGGATCCTATAGAGTTAGGGAATATTATACACGGCCCTACGACTAGTATTAAGGAATATGACCCGTCATCCATGCAATTGTAACAAGCTATCAACCTGTAAAAGATATCTAGAGAGTAATGAAACCTAAGTAAACACAACTTTCCTCATTATTGTTTCCACTACATTAGTATAATTAGTTTTGTTTTCATTTCTTTTATTTTATTTTGATTGCATTTGTAGTTAATTGGGTTAGTTAGCTAGCAACTAATTCCGCCCACTCTTTCAAAACCCGAGATTTTTACTTGCTTTCATAAAATATAAAAATACAAAAAGATTCATCTCTAACCTCTAGACCTAGTTTAGTAAGCTTTCTAATCCTAGCAACACTATTCCTGAGGTGAACGATCAATCCCCCGGTACTTGTCACTATACTGTACTACAATGATCAGGTACACTGCCTGGTGGGGGTTGTAAGCTTCTCAAGATCCCTTGAGAGGTAAAATCTGTTGCGAGGGTGCGATCCCCATGTATCAGCTTCTTCATTACCGAATTATAATAGGTCCTAGTCATGATATTTATAGGAGATCTAAGATCTATGTATGCTTTCCACACATGCATATGCCCAATGTTGCATGGTATGTTGATGTTAGAGGGATCACCTACTTTAATAAGGGGTGAACCAAAGACGTATGGTGTCTCGGGATCATCGAATAGATCCTTGTTATATTCCCGTTCTTCCTTGGTGGGTAACTTATCAAAGTATTCTTCTACGTTTTCTACTTCCTCTAACTTTTCTTCCTTAATATCCTCAACTTCCTTAATCTCATCTTTAGTCCCGGTTTCTATTCCAACTTCATCCTTGTCACTTTCTTCTATATTCTTATCTATTGGCTTAATGGTGACAACGTTGACAAAGTGGACGTGTTTGGATGATGAGGGGTCCTTAATTTGGATTCCACTACTAGTGTCCCTAGTGTCCTTCCTAGGTGTAGTTAGCACTTGGTTGTTGAGGGCTCTTAACAAGTTGTCAATCTTATTGGTTATCTCCGTTTGTTGTTGATTGAATTCGGTTTCAAACTTAGATATACGAGCTTCTTGAGATGCCATAAACTTGGACATGAACCCTTCAAGATTATTGGTACTACCATAGCTATTGGAAGGATTGTTGTTGAAAGTACGGTTAGAGGGTGGACCGTTTGGTTGGTAACAATTAGGTGGATTGAAAGAATTGTTTTGGGGCATGTTTTGGTTTTGTTTCCACCTAAGGTTTGGGTGATTTTTCCAAGAAGGGTTGTAGGAATCACCGTAAGGGTTTGGCTCGGGTTTGAAAGTGTACCACTTGTCTCCCGCTTCGTCGGTACACGAGGATGCGTAATCCGCAAAAGCTTGTCCAGGGAGTTCCACATAATCACGAGTGTCATGGGGACCACTACATAATTTGCATGAAGAAGTGATTTTGTTCACTTGGCTTGAAGGCTTAGGAGCTTCGTAGGATTTCATGAGAAACTTGACTTGGTCCTCAAGTTCCATGATCCTACGGTCGGGAGTGCTAGAATTATTCGAAGGCAAAGATATTGCCTTGACCGTTTTGTTCAAATCACGGGGATCATTCCAACTTTCGTTGTCATAGAGAGCAAGATCTTCTATGAGTTCCTATGATTCTTCCGCACTTAGATCACGTAGCTTGCCACCGGCCGATTTGTCAATGGTTCGCCTTGTGGAGAGGTCGATATGGTCATAGAAGATTTGGACTTGGAGCCAAAGATCTATGCCATGATGAGGGACTTTTTGGAGTAAGTCATTGAAACGAGTCCATGCTTCATATAGAGTTTCACCTTGACGTTGTTGGAACATCAGGATGTCATTTCTAAGCTTTGTAGTTCTCCCCGGTGGGAAAAATTGAGCAAGGAATCGAGTGGTGAGATAATCCATGAGGTGATGGATCCCGCGGGTAAACGGTCAAGCCATTTACTAGCTTGATCACGTAGAGAGAATTGGAATTGACGTAATTGGGTCAAATCTCTAGTTACAACATCAAGGTCTATTAAATCTACGATTAGGATCTTCGGAACGAAGTCCATGGAATGCACATCCGCTTTGCACCAACCGGATGGTGTCGGATCGCAAGTGGGACATATTGGCTCATTGAATGAGCTCAATAGTGTTTCAATAACCTTGGTGGCTAGGACGGGAATACTCTCTTAAAGTTCGGGGCCTAGGAGGTTGGTTTGCTAGTGGTGGGTTTTGTGGGTGGTTTTGTTGTGGTGGGTTGATGGGTTCAAAGATGTTACCTCCTTCCATGATGTCGGATGGTAAAGGTTATGAACAAAGACACGAAGAAATAAGATAGACTAAAGAAAACCTAAAAATAAAAATAAAAGCTTACTAGAAAGGAATCTAGCAAGTAGACCTAATAAAAAAAAATCCTAACCTAGACAATAACTATTCCCCGGGTTGCGGCGCCAAAAACTTGATGTACGTGGGGATTGCACCCTCGCAACAGGTTTTACCTCTCAAGGGATCTCGAGAAGCTTACAACCCCCACCAGGCAGTGTACCTGATCGTTGTAGTATAGTATAGTGACAAGTACCGGGGGATTGATCGTTCAACTCAGGAATAGTGTCGCTAGGATTAGGAAGCCTACTAATCTAGGTCTAGAGGTGAGGGATGATTCTTTATGTATTTTTATATTTTTATGAAAGCAAGTAAAATCTCGGGTTTTGAAGGAGTGGGCGGAATTAGTTTCTAGCCAACTAACCCAATTAACTAATAATGCAAACAATATAAAATAACAACAATGAAAATGAAACTATTAAACTAATGTGGTGGAAACAATAATGAGGAAAGTTGTGTTTACTTAGATTTCATTACTCCCTAGATATCTTTTACATGTTGATTATCTCAATTGTTATCTCAACACAAGTACAAAAATGGTTTTTACTTTAATCATTTAGAATAAAACCGTTTAATCAAAAGTATTGCATTTACATCGTTAAAAGTAGTGCGGAAGTAGGCCCTTAAAATAGTTTAAAATGGTCCCCATAAGAATATCAGAGTCTTCTATGACCATGCCATGCCCTGCCAAAACCTCCAGTAGCATACCAATGCTTAAAACCTGAAAATACATGCTAAAACGTCAGCATAAAGCTGGTGAGTTCATAGTTTTAAGTAAACAAGTATTTTCCAGAAATCAAGTATTTCCCGTAAACAAGTATTTTCCAGAAATCAAGTCTTTCCCGTAAACAAGTATTTTCCAGAAATCAAGTATTTCCCGTAAACAAGTATTTTCCAGAAATCAAGTCTTTCCCGTAAACAAGTATTTTCCAGAAATCAAGTATTTCCCGTAAACAAGTATTTTCCAGAAATCAAGTATTTCCCGTAAACAAGTATTTTCCAGAAATCAAGTATTTCCCGTAAACAAGTATTTTCCAGAAATCAAGTATTTCCCGTAAACAAGTATTTTCCAGAAATCAAGTATTTCCCGTAAACAAGTATTTTCCAGAAATCAAGTATTTCCCGTAAACAAGTATTTTCCAGAAATCAAGTCTTTCCCGTAAACAAGTATTTTCCAGAAATCAAGTATTTCCCGTAAACAAGTATTTTCCAGAAATCAAGTATTTCCCGTAAACAAGTATTTTGCGGAAGGCAAGACAATATAACAAATACCATGTCACAGCCAAAAATAAGGTATACAGTGCCTAAAGCTCATGACCCCGAAGCTCGACGTAATCGTATGAAATCAATCATAAAAATGCCCCTTGCAAGTGTTTGCCAGACACTCGGAAATAATCCGAATGATGTTCGTCCGTTAGCCTACCCGGACAAGTTGGCGCGACCAACCCGGACGGGGTGTCAACCCAAATAGATCTATCCACAACATTCGCGCTCACACGTATGTAATTAACGGTTCATGATAAAGGGGACTTTAGTGGCAGTAATAGGTAACTCAGGCAAAGTAACAGTTTTATATTTATGTCCGCAAAAGCAAGAACTTGTTTTCATAAGAAAGAAATCAAGGATGGAATAAGTAATTCATAATGTATTCAAGAAATAAATCAAGTATTTCAACCATCCAGTAATGTTTGAGAAAATGAATCGCATTCAAGTAAAACAAGCATTGAATTTAAATAGTAAGGAGCATGTATCTTCCCCCAAAATAGTTGTAAAACAAGTAAAAGTAGGGGTTATGAACTCACCTGGTGCGATAGCTATGATGACAACAATGGATAAACGAAATGAGGCACGATCTCTAACCGCAACCTAATATGAATGGTATGATCTAATGTAAGAAATGAAGTAATGCTACACATGCAAATACGTATGTTATCGATACCACTCATTAGTTTTGAAAATAACGTTTATCGTCGACAAATACGTTTTTGACGTCTCGTTAGGTTAATAACCACTTTTCATGGAAATAGGTTGAAACGGTACTCCACGATCCTTGTTTGGTGTCTTATCGGCAAATATAAGGTTTTCGTCGCAAAAATAACATTTTCATTACTTGAAAATATGCCCAAAATGGCCTCGCAAAACAAGTCGTGAAATGTTGTACGTTAAGGGTTAGTGATGAAACTCGGCGTTTTTGAAACCTTGTAACAATATCTTGAAGTCGTGTCATTTAACTTTTGGTTATACGGGTCTTGATCGATGAGAAAATCGACTCTTATTGTTGTTAATTGAAAGTATTGTGTTCAACACTTAGAAAATTTCATTATAGTAAAAGCTGTCAAAATATATATAGTTTATCGGGTATATAGACGAGGTTGTAGTTTATTCGTTATAAGTCTATTCGACGAACGGCCAATTGATTTGAAAAGCTTGTTGGAAGATCTTGATTTCATAAAACTACGGCTCGGACTCAAATTGACCCGATCATAAAGAAAAACAGCCAAGAAAATGGTGTCTCGCAAAGACAGTTTTGCGGCAAAAATAATAATAGAAAGCTGATGGAAATATATATATATATCGTCTAAGTTCAAACGCTTGTATCTATTTCGTTATAAGCTCGTTTTCTACGTTCTTTATATCCCCGGAATCGTGGGACAATGTACTAATATATTTTTGATAAGTCGGGACGGCTAGATCAAGTTTTAGGCCTCGAAACAGTCCAAGAAAATCGTGGGACAGCAAGTACTTTTTCAGAAAATAGTTTTCGTCGTTAATATTGGAAATAGCATATCTCCTTCGTTATTAACTCGTTTTTATCCCCGTTTTCGGCCATAGTTCCGTATCGGAAAGTATTTTCTGAATCTTAGGTCCAAAATTACCCAGAATTCCCTGATCTTTCCATGTTTTGCAAAAATGGACAGCAACTTTCTATAAGTGTCAAAACTTGGTTTTCCTAGTTACTAACTTGTTCAAAAACCAACCAAACTACTTCAAATCATCCCAAATCCTACCATACACCTTCTTAGGGTGTCATGGGTTCCTAGACATCACCAATCTTAGTGGATCTAATGAGATTGCTAGTAAAAATTTATAGATCTATGTTTATAAACAAAAATAAACAATAAGTGGTATGGATCATAGTCTATTTGCATGTTTTGTTACTATATCATGAAAATATATAAAATAGTTGTTTAAAAGAGTAGAAAAGATTGTTAGTAACTTACTTGAGTGATTTGAGGAGAAAATGTATAATAACCTAGGGTTTTTACCACAAAACCCCAACTAGATCATGATTAAAACTTTATAAACACTTGGATCTTGAAAAGTTTATGGTTTCTCCTTTGGTTCTTGATGGTGGCCGATTCACACACAAAGGAGGAGAGCAAAATGAGTTTTTGTGCTAGTTGTTTTGTTTTGTTTTGTTTTTTTTTTTTTTTTTTTTTGTTGAATGAAAATGAAAAGGGTGAAGTATATATATATGGACTAGGGGGCAAGATCCATGTTTTTAGGGGATTGGAAGACTTTTGCAAGCAAAGTCTTGACTTTGGTGTATTATTGATAGATATTGTGTAGTTTAGGTGATACCGGGTACCGAGTTAACTAAAAATAAATCATGACGCGATGAAATAAAATATGACGAAGTTGTAAAAGTTGTAAAATATTATTCCTGATAATAATCGGGTGTTAAAATAATTATCGTGTTGAAATTTCGCAAACCGACAGAGTTATATGCTCCAACCGTGAAATATAGTAATTGATTTCAAAACACCGGGTAAATTAATAATATAATTTTTTTTATATTATTATAATGAGTATGAAAATATATTAGGATCGTAATCGGGAGTATTGGGTATACGTTCGTAGTAAAAACTGAGTGGTAACGTTAATTACAAATTAAGCATACGTATATAGAAATAATGCATATCCGTGTAGGGCCTAAAATGTGATGATGATGTAACCGAGGATATGTAGACTACTCCAGTCTATATGACGTGTCATTAATGAATGATGCATGAATTCACAGCTAAACCACATTGGTTACACGAATTTGAAGACTCGTAAACTCAGTTTACGATGAAATGAACGGCAATCGTGAATAGTGATTTCCTTCCGGAAATGAATAGTGTCATATGAATAGTAAAATTTTGAAACACTTCTCGGAATCACAAACTGACTCCGAAAACGATGAATAGTAAAATGATGAATAGTGACCGGTGAATAGTAAATGATGAATAGTAACTGATGAATAGTAAATAGGAGAAATGTCCTGAAAATGCGGGTTGTTACAGTCTCACCCCCTTAAAAGGAACTTCGTCCCGAAGTTCAGTTTGTGTTGGTCTCTAGAGTGGTATTGGTTAAAAGATGATGATATAATCGTGTAAGCTACTGAGCTCTAACAAGGTTCAAGTCTGACGGCCACTAGGCCTACTCTGTCAGAAATCGTAAATGGTTCAGTGTATATCGGGTTTAACTTTATGAAGTTTTCTGAATGGTATTATGCCTTTCCTAGGCATAACTTTCAACATGATCTGGCTATCAACTTGAAATTGTAATGGTTTACCGCTTATCGAACTTGTAACTGGTTCTTGATTTGTAGGAAGTTCCTAGTTATTTCATGAATGCTTACGGGACTAGTGAGTTGGGCTTTTCCAAGTTTTGATCCGTCAATGGATGTTGACACTTCGACCATAGAGTGCTTCGAATGGGGTAGTCTCTAAGCTCGTGTGGTAACTATGGTTGCAACTGAATTTGATTTATGGCAAATGGTTAATCCAACCATTTCTAGTGTCAATCACACCCGATTTGGGCATATCTCCCTATGTTTGAATCAATCTCAAATTCTGACCATTGGTCTACAGATGATAGGTGGTGTGGTTCCAAAGAGATCTTAATGAAATCGTTAGGAGTTGAGGTGAATCAAATTCCTTTAATAGGAATAATTGAAATGGGTATCATGAATTTTATTTTGAAAGACTTACAGGGTTAAATCCGTAAAAGGGTGTTGTTGAAAATAATGGATTAGGATAAGGTTGTGATCCTCCGCAGGATGTCAGGAATTGAGTCTTTCTCCACCTACGGTGCTTAGTCTCCATTACTAAGATTTTCCCCAAGTTATAGGTCATCAACTTACAAACTCCTAAAGGTATAAGTGAGGTAATATAATGATTGATTTTCAAAGTTTGTTTTGAGATTGTGTTTTGTTCATAAACCTTCCCTGAATAAATGAATTTACAAGTTTAAGCAAACGGCTTTTTAGGTAACATCCTTCTTGATGTTTCAAAATTTAGTAGTTATGCAATATAGGAAAATTTTCAACATAAGGTGGATAGTATGATTTACCAAAGATCGATGTTTAAAATTTTGTAACATTCAATAGTTTTGTAAAAGATTAGCCAAAAGGAATTTGCTTGTCAAAATAAGTGCATCAGAAAAGTATTTCTTACAAGATATATGTTTTGTATAACGGTAGTTTTGGAGAAAATCCATTTAAAAATGAAAGTATTAAGAGGATAAAATAGCCAGGTATGTGTGTATGCACCAATGCATAGGTGTCTAACATGTTTGAATAAAGGCTATTGGTGAGGGCATGTTCAATTTATAGTCTTGGTTAAGAGGTTGGATTTATCTCTATGGTGTTGCTTAGTGAGCACTCTTATCTAAATGAATCTTGTAATTCAGTCAAGCCAAAACTTTCTAGATGATAGAATTTTGGTGATCAGGCCAGTGATAGTGGTTCGAATTGTTTTATGATATCCTGAGATTTCTGTTGAGTTATGAATGATCTTAAGGTACCGAGGGATCATCCTCATAGAAGGTATGGAAAGTCTTTCCTAGGGAGGTCATTGATAATATCCACTTATCAATATAGGGAGTAGTGAGGGATGAGTGACATCGGAATCTATAGAGTGTCACCTGATTCTTTGTATATATGGGGGTGGGGAAAAGAAATGATAGTGATGGTGAGAAGGGAAGAGACTGTGACAACTGCAACAAAATGAGATTGTGACAAAAGAAAATACTGTGATATGAGTGTATTGTGCATAAATATGAAAGTTCATGAAATAAAATGACTAGCTGACATGCTTCCAATCGGTGGTTTACGAAGTGATGAAAAGTGTGAAGGTTCCAACAACGAGAGTATACACACACATGAATGAAACATTTGGAAATGAGTTGAGAATTCAATCCAGACATAATCTTATTATAACCATTCTCAGTGTTGCAAAATTCACTTCTGAGTCAGACATAGGTGGTCAGCCTATATCTCACTATCCCGGGTCGAATATAAATGACCAGTCTATATTCCACCGAGGTTCCATGAATTTTGAAATACTCAGTTCAGTTATACTAATACCATGTCCTTCACAATACCAAGACGTTCTGAAAGACAAAAGCAGGTGACCAAACTCGAGGTCAAATGATGAAACTATGCAAGGAAAAACATAACACAGTGACATATATGATACGTGAACATGCTTATATGAAAGACAATTATAGTAATCAACTATAATAAATGAATATAATATATCAGATAATGAGATACAAATCTCATCATCTATGTCAGCAAGTAACCACAAATGAGGCTTCAGCTTGGCAGGCAGGCACGTGACGGTCATAGGGTTAAGTTTTCTTGAAAGTAGCTATAGTCTAGGTTTTAAAAACACTTAGTTCGCTATAGCCAAAGCTCTGATACTAATCTGTCACACCCCCAAAATCGGGTCCAGCGGAAGCATACCTGTAGCTGGGGTGTAACTCAATTGGTATCTCAACATAAGTACAAAAATGGTTTTTACTTTAATCATTTAGAATAAAACCGTTTAATCAAAGTATTGCATTTACATCGTTAAAAGTAGTGCGGAAGTAGGCCCTTAAAATAGTTTAAAACGGTCCCCATAAGAATATCAGAGTCTTCTATGACCATGCCATGCCCTGCCAAAACCTCCAGTAGCATACCAATGCTTAAAACCTGAAAATACATGCTAAAACGTCAGCATAAAGCTGGTGAGTTCATAGTTTTAAGTAAACAAGTATTTTCCAGAAATCAAGTATTTCCCGTAAACAAGTATTTTCTAGAAATCAAGTATTTCCCGTAAACAATTATTTTCCAGAAATCAAGTATTTCCCGTAAACAAGTATTTTCCAGAAATCAAGTCTTTCCCGTAAACAAGTATTTTCCAGAAATCAAGTATTTCCCGTAAACAAGTATTTTCCAGAAATCAAGTATTTCCCGTAAAAAAGTATTTTCCAGAAATCAAGTATTTCCCGTAAACAAGTATTTTCCAGAAATCAAGTATTTCCCGTAAACAAGTATTTTCCAGAAAGCAAGTATTTCCCGTAAACAAGTATTTTCCAGAAATCAAGTATTTCCCGTAAACAAGTATTTTCCAGAAATCAAGTATTTCCCGTAAACAAGTATTTTCCAGAAATTAAGTCTTTCCCGTAAACAAGTATTTTCCAGAAATCAAGTCTTTCCCGTAAACAAGTATTTTCCAGAAATCAAGTATTTCCCGTAAACAAGTATTTTCCAGAAATCAAGTCTTTCCCGTAAACAAGTATTTTCCAGAAATCAAGTATTTCCCGTAAACAAGTATTTTGCGGAAGGCAAGACAATATAACAAATACCATGTCACAGCCAAAAATAAGGTATACAGTGCCTAAAGCTCATGACCCCGAAGCTCGACGTAATCGTATGAAATCAATCAAAAAAATGCCCCTTGCAAGTGTTTGCCAGACACTCGGAAATAATCCGAATGATATGCGTCCGTTAGCCTACCCGGACAAGTTGGCGCGACCAACCCGGACGGGGTGTCAACCCAAATAGATCTATCCACAGCATTCGCGCTCACACACATGTAATTAACGGTTCATGATAAAGGGGACTTTAGTGGCAGTAATAGGTAACTCAGGCAAAGTAACAGTTTTATATTTATGTCCGCAAAAGCAAGAACTTGTTTTCATAAGAAAGAAATCAAGGATGGAATAAGTAATTCATAATGTATTCAAGAAATAAATCAAGTATTTCAACCATCCAGTAATGTTTGAGAAAATGAATCGCATTCAAGTAAAACAAGCATTGAATTTAAATAGTAAGGAGCATGTATCTTCCCCCAAAACAGTTGTAAAACAAGTAAAAGTAGGGGTTATGAACTCACCTGGTGTGATAGCTATGATGACAACAATGGATAAACGAAATGAGGCACGATCTCTAACCGCAACCTAATATGAATGGTATGATCTAATGTAAGAAATGAAGTAATGCTACACATGCAAATACGTATATTATCGATACCACTCATTAGTTTTGAAAATAACGTTTATCGTCGACAAATACGTTTTTGACGTCTCGTTAGGTTAATAACCACTTTTCATGGAAATAGGTTGAAACGGTACTCCACGATCCTTGTTTGGTGTCTTATCGGCAAATATAAGGTTTTCGTCGCAAAAATAACATTTTCATTACTTGAAAATATGCCCAAAATGGCCTCGCAAAACAAGTCGTGAAATGTTGTACGTTAAGGGTTAGTGATGAAACTCGGCGTTTTTTAAAACCTTGTAACAATATCTTGAAGTCGTGTCATTTAACTTTTGGTTATACGGGTATTGATCGATGAGAAAATCGACTCTTATTGTTGTTAATTGAAAGTATTGTGTTCAACACTTAGAAAATTTCATTATAGTAAAAGCTGTCAAAATATATATAGTTTATCGGGTATATAGATGAGGTCGTAGTTTATTCGTTATAAGTCTATTCGACGAACGGCCAATTGATTTGAAAAGCTTGTTGGAAGATCTTGATTTCATAAAACTACGGCTCGGACTCAAATTGACCCGATCATAAAGAAAAACAGCCAAGAAAATGGTGTCTCGCAAAGACAGTTTTGCGGCAAAAATAATAATAGAAAGCTGATGGAAATATATATATATATATCGTCTAAGTTCAAACGCTTGTATCTATTTCGTTATAAGCTCGTTTTCTACGTTCTTTATATCCCCGGAATCGTGGGACAACGTACTAATATATTTTTGATAAGTCGGGACGGCTAGATCAAGTTTTAGGCCTCGAAAGAGTCCAAGAAAATAGTGGGACAGCAAGTAATTTTTCAGAAAATATTTTTCGACGTTAATATTGGAAATAGCATATCTCCTTCGTTATTAACTCGTTTTTATCCCCGTTTTCGGCCATAGTTCCGTATCGGAAAGTATTTTCTGAATCTTAGGTCCAAAATTACCCAGAATTCCCTGATCTTTCCACGTTTTGCAAAAATGGACAGCAACTTTCTATAAGTGTCAAAACTTGGTTTTCCTAGTTACTAACTTGTTCAAAAACCAACCAAACTACTTCAAATCATCCCAAATCCTACCATACACCTTCTTAGGGTGTCATGGGTTCCTAGACATCACCAATCTTAGTGGATCTAATGAGATTGCTAATAAAAATTTATAGATCTATGTTTATAAACAAAAATAAACAATAAGTGGTATGGATCATAGTCTATTTGCATGTTTTGTTACTAGATCATGAAAATATATAAAATAGATGTTTAAAAGAGTAGAAAAGATTGTTAGTAACTTACTTGAGTGATTTGAGGAGAAAATATATAATAACCTAGGGTTTTTACCACAAAACCCCAACTAGATCATGATTAAAACTTTATAAACACTTGGATCTTGAAAAGTTTATGGTTTCTCCTTTGGTTCTTGATGGTGGCCGATTCACACACAAAGGAGGAGAGCAAAATGAGTTTTTGTGCTAGTTGTTTTGTTTTGTTTTGTTTTTTTTTTGTTGAATGAAAATGAAAAGGGTGAAGTATATATATATGGACTAGGGGGCAAGATCCATGTTTTTAGGGGATTGGAAGACTTTTGCAAGCAAAGTCTTGACTTTGGTGTATTATTGATAGATATTGTGTAGTTTAGGTGATACCGGGTACCGAGTTAACTAAAAATAAATCATGACGCGATGAAATAAAATATGACGAAGTTGTAAAAGTTGTAAAATATTATTCCTGATGATAATCGGGTGTTAAAATAATTATCGTGTTGAAATTTCGCAAACCGACAGAGTTATAAGCTCCAACCGTGAAATATAGTAATTGATTTCAAAACACCGGGTAAATTAATAATATAATTTTTTTTTATATTATTATAATGAGTATGAAAATATATTAGGATCGTAATCGAGAGTATTGGGTATATGTTCGTAGTAAAAACTGAGTGGTAACGTTAATTACAAATTAAGCATACGTATATAGAAATAATGCATATCCGTGTAGGGCCTAAAATGTGATGATGATGTAACCGAGGATATGTAGACTACTCCAGTCTATATGACGTGTCATTAATGAATGATGCATGAATTCACAGCTAAACCACATTGGTTACACGAATTTGAAGACTCGTAAACTCAGTTTACGATGAAATGAACGGCAATCGTGAATAGTGATTTCCTTCCGGAAATGAATAGTGTCATATGAATAGTAAAATTTTGAAACACTTCTCGGAATCACAAACTGACTCCGAAAACAATGAATAGTAAAATGATGAATAGTGATCGGTGAATAGTAAATGATGAATAGTAAATGATGAATAGTAAATAGGGGAAATGTCCTGAAAATGCGGGTTGTTACAACTTAGATTTCATTACTCCCTAGATATCTTTTACAGGTTGATTAGCTTGTTACAATTGAATGGATGACGAGTCATATTCCTTAATACTAGTCGTAGGGCCGTGTACAATATTCCCTAACTCTATAGGATCCTACTTCACTCCTATGTCGAGCCGTTAGAAGCTCCTAACATGGGATCATTAGAATTCTCCTACGCATTAAATACAACCAAAAATCGTAGTACACCTCCGATCATGTTTCTTAAGACGTTCAAGCAAGTTACCGATGAAAGTCTGCCAGTTTTCTTAAGCCTAACATCGAATACAATCATCCGTAACAATTATAAATAAACAATCAACCCATAATTAACATATAGGTTTCACTACATCTAAGCAAACACAATAAGGATCTAGCCTAGCATGTTAAAGAGAAGACAAGCGTAAGATATAATCACACAACACATAGACATATTGAATGATTTGAATGAATACTTATCTTCAATTGAACATGGAAGAATCAAGGGGTTGAAACCCTTGAAAAACTAATAAAATTCGGACTAGGGTTTATTCCCTCAAAGTTGCACACTAATGAATGAAATTTGGAAAACTATATATAGACTTTACCCTTTGACGGCGTCATGTGTTAGATCGTGACGCCGTCAACTCGCCGCCTTGATAAAATCGTATTACCTAGATCCATTTGTGACACCGTCTTGTGGAGAAATGCTCTGGGCCATCACTAGTAATTGGACCCTGATGGCCTTGGTGACGCCATCAGGTCCTAAGCTTGAAAACTCTCTGGATCGCCACGTGTATTTTCCACTTCCACCTCTTTTGTAACTCTTGACGTCGTCATGTACAAAGGCTTGACGCCGTCAGGCACTGTTCTCAGCAAAGAAATTTGAGACTTTGCCGTTTTCTTCACTTTTATGCTCCAAAAACGTCCAAAATGCTTCCTTTTCCAGATTTCTCTCCAAAAGTACCTAAAATGACAAAAGGAACGATTTAGGGCAATATTTGATCAAATAATCTCGAATTCGGGCTTAAATGACCCCTTAAAAGCGGTACACTTTTCGCCTCATCAAAGGTACTCCTCAAATTTCGACTCTAATTTAGTTAACCGAATAGATGTCATTGATGTTGCTTCTGAGGGGTACTCTCAAGAAGTTCTCGGTTTTTCTTCGAGTGACAATCCTACTCCATCTTCTACACCAATCATAGCCGACTCTTCCCCTTCTCTCACTCCATTTGAGGGAAGTGACTTCCTTTTGGAAGAGGTCGAGGCTTTTCTTGCCCAAGATAGCTCAATGTTACATGAAGTTGATAGTAACTATCTTGATTCCGAGGGGGATATACTTATGCTTGAAAAATTGTTGAATGAAGATCCTTCACCTCCTCTTCCTCCAAAAGAACTTCATAACCAGGAAGTCAAATATGTTGAAAAAACTGATGACTTTCCTGAGGTCGAACTCAAGGACTTACCACCTCATCTCGAGTATGCATTTTTGGAGGGTGACGATAAGTTTCCCGTCATAATTGCTAAGGACTTGAATGAGGAAAACAAAACTGCTCTCCTCAAGGTTTTAAAGTCACACAAGCGAGCCATTTCTTGGAGACTTTCTGACATCAAGGGTATTAACTCGGAATTTTGTATGCACAAGATTTTGATGGAGGATGACTTTAAACCGGCGGTTCAACAACAAAAAAGGGTGAATCCTAAAATTCAGGAGGTTATCAAGTAAGAAGTCATAAAACTTCTTGATGCCGGTTTGATTTACCCTATATCGGATAGTCCTTGGGTTAGTCCCGTTCATTGTGTGCCCAAGAAGGGTGGTATTAAGGTTGTTAAAAATGATGATAATGAGTTGATTCCTACTCGATTGGTAACGGGTTGGCGTGTTTGCATTGACTATCCAAAGTTGAATGACGCCACACGTAAAGACCACTTTCCTTTACCTTTCATGGATCAAATGCTCGAAAGATTGGCGGGAAACGAATACTATTCTTTCCTTGACGGTTTTTCGGGTTATTTCCAAATTCCCATCGATCCTCAAGATCAAGAGAAAATGACTTTCACGTGTCCATATGGAACATTTGCTTATCGACGCATGCCTTTTGGCTTATGCAATGTTCCGGGCACGTTTCAAAGATGCATGATGGCCATTTTTCACGACATGATCGAGAAAACAATGGAGGTGTTCATGGATGATTTTTCGGTCATTGGGAATTCATTCGAATCATGTCTCACCAATTTAGACAAAATGCTTCAAAGATGTGAAGATACCAATCTTAGTCTAAATTGGGAGAAAAGTCATTTCATGGTCAAGGAAGGCATTGTCCTTGGACATAAGATTTCTAAGAGCGGGATTGAAGTTGATAAAGCTAAAATCGATGTCATTGCTAAACTTCCTCCTCCCACAACTGTTAAAGGTGTTCGGAGTTTTCTGGGTCACGCCGGCTTCTATCGTAGACTTATTCAAGATTTCTCAAAGATAGCTAGGCCTATGACCCGACTTCTTGAAAAAGAAACTCCGTTTGTCTTTTCTGAAGAGTGTATCGAAGCTTTTCAAACTCTCAAGAAAAAGCTTACCGAGGCACCAATTTTAGTTGCCCCTGATTGGAACCTACCTTTCGAACTTATGTGTGATGCAAGTGATTTTTCCATAGGTGCGGTCTTGGGGTAACGAAAAACCAAATACTTTCAGCCGATTCATTATGCAAGCAAAAGCTTGACCGAAGCTCAAGATCACTACACCACTACGGAAAAAGAGTTTCTAGCCGTGGTGTATGCGTTTGAGAAATTTCGGCCATACTTGATCTTGACTAAATGAATAGTGTATACAGATCACTCGGCTCTCAAGTATCTCTTTGCCAAACAAGATGCAAAGCCGAGATTGCTCCATTGGGTTCTCCTCCTACAAGAATTTGATATCATTATTCGTGATAAAAAAGGAGCCGAGAACCACGCTGCTGATCATCTTTCCCGATTGGAAAACCCTCATCAAAGTGCTATTGAGAAAAAGGAAATCAATGAAACGTTTCCTCTCGAGACACTTAATGTGATTCCTTGTCGTGGTGATTCTAGTACCCCATGGTTTGCCGACTTTGCAAACTACCATGCGGGGAATTTTGTTGTTAAAGGGATGTCGTCCCACCAAAAGAACAAGTTTTTCAAAGATGTGAATCATTACTTTTGGGACGATCCCTATCTGTTTAAGATTTGTGCGGATCAAGTTATTCGTAGGTGTGTTCATGGCCAAGAAGCCATTGAAATTCTTAAGGCTTGTCATAATGGACCCACCGGGGGACATCATGGCCCGAATTAAACCGCTCGAAAAGTATTTGATTCCGGTTTCTATTGGCCCACAATTTACAAAGACGCCCATGACTTAGGAAAATCTTGTGACTCTTGTCAACGTCAAGGAAAGATAACACAACGGGATGAAATACCGCAAAATGTCATCCAACTTTGTGAAATCTTTGATGTTTGGGGCATTGATTTTATGGGGCCGTTCCCGTCTTCAGGAGGGAACAAGTACATACTCGTAGCCGTTGACTATTTGTCGAAATGGGTCGAAGCCAAAGCTCTCCCAACCAACGATGCCCGAGTAGTTGTGAAAATTTTAAAATATCTCTTTGCTGGGTTTGGAACTCCCCGAGCTATCGTTAGTGATTGCGGTACTGATGAGGCAAAAAATAAACCACTTTTAGGGGGTCATTTAAGCCCAGAATTGAATTTATTTGATCAAATATTACCCTAAATCGTTCCTTTTGTGATTTTAGGTACTTTGGGAGTGAAATCTGGAAAAGGAAGCAATTCGGACGTTTTTGGAGCATAAAAGTGAAGAAAATGCTAAAGACTTAATTTTCCATGCTGAGAACAGTACCTGACGGCGTCAAGAGGAAAGTCATGACGGCGTCAAGAGTAAAAGTGGTGACGATCCAGTGCAAACCTGACGGCGTCACAACAAGGGTGTCAAGAGTTAAAATCATGACGGCCTGCATAAGGAGACTACATGACGGCGTCAGACCCAGATCTAGGCAGTCCGAGGAACTATTTGGCGGCATGATGATGGCGTCAGACATTTGTTCTTGACGCCGTCACCTTCTAAACTCTATATATAGTTTTCTATTTTTCATTCATTAAGAGGAACTTGTGTGGAGAAACCCTAGGGCCGAACTTTGTGAACCCTAGCTCGTATTTTACAGTATATTCAAGGGTTTTCACCCCTGGAATCCTTTCATGTGCTATTGAGATAAGTCTTCTCTTAATTCAATCAATATGTCTATGTGTTGGTTGTCTATATCTTGTGCTTGTCTTGATTTCAACATGCTAGGCTAGATTTATCTTGTGTTTGCTTAGATCTATTGAAACCTAGATGTTAATTATGTGTTAATTACTTGTTTATGGTTGTATTGGATGAATGATTTCAATGTTAGGCTTAAGAAAACTGGCAGATCTCCGTTATGTAACATGCTTGAACGTCTTAGGAAACATGAACCGATGTGTACTAGGTTTTATTGGTTGTATTTAATGCATGAGTAAATTCTAATGATCCCATGTTAGGAGCTTCTTAGCCGGCTCGACATAGGAGTGAAGTAGGCACTCATAGGATTGGGGAAGTAAGTACGCCACCCCATGAATGGTATTAAGGAATACAATCCGTCATCCACGCAACTATAACAAGTAATTAACATGTAAAAGATATTTAGGGAGTAGTGAAATCTAAGTAAACACATTTCTCCCACATATTGCTTGCAACTTTAGTTTAATTTAGTTTAATTTCATTTCTAGTATTTTATTTTGATTGCATCTTTAGTATTGGGTTAGTTGACTAGCAACTAATTCCGCCCAAATCCTTCAAACCCGAGATTTTTACTTGCTTTCCTAAAAATATAAAAATACAAAAAGAATCATCCCTCATCTCTAGACCTAGTCTTTAGGTTTTCTAATCTTAGCGACACTATTCCTAGCTGAACGATCAATCCCCCGGTACTTGTCATTATACTATACTACATCGATCAGGTACACTGCCTGGTGGGGGTTGTAAGCTTCTCGAGATCCCTCGAGAGGTAAAGCCTGGTGCAAACCCCACGCATCAAGTTTTTGGCGCCGCAGCCTGGGGAATAGTTATTGTCTAGGTTAGAATCTATTTTTATTAGGTCTACTTGCTAGATTCCTTTCTAGTAAGATTTTATTTTTAATTTTTAGGTTTTCTTTAGTCTATCTTATTTCTTTGTGTTTTTGTTCGTGACTCTTACCATCCGCCACTATGGCAACCGACGAATTTTCTAACCTTAGGATCACTAGGAGTCGTAGTTCCGCTAGAAACCTTGTCTTGCCTTATGCAGAACCCGATAGAGAAATGCGTAGGTTAAGATGATCTCACTCAACACCTGAACCATCTAGCGTTGCCATCGATTTTGATGCACCCCTTTCTGAAGAAAATTCAGAAAATCACCTTACAACCCCTAGCTCCCAACACAACAACGAGATGAGTACCCCCGCAACTCCCATTCCTAAGCGCCTTAAGGACTACTCCTCCCCGAACCCTCGTGGCTTCTCAAATGCCATTGTCTACCCAAATGAACACACCAATAAGGTCTTGCATGCGATCGATGTTTGGCTTGTCCAAAGTGTGTGCAAGTTTTGTGGATTAGATGATGATGACCCGATTCAACACGTTAAGGACTTCTTGAAAATAGTAGACACCCTCCATACGGATGGGGTCACTAGAGTCACGTCCCGATTACGATTCTTCCCTTTCACCCTCTATGAAAAACCCTAAGAGTGGTATGATAAACTCCATTTTGAATCTATTTTCACATGGGAACAACTCATATCCAAGTTCTATGAGAAGTTCTTTCCACCTGGAAAAACTTCAGCATTTAGAGATAGGATCCTCCGCTTCCGAAAAGGGAAGGACGAACCCTTCCATAAATCGTGGATTAGATTCAAGGATTTAATAAGACAAGTTCCCCATCATGGCATCAAACTTTGGCTTTTGGTCCAAATCTTCTACGACAATGTCTCCTCAAATGATCGGAACGGAATCAACAATTCTAGAAAAGGGAGATTAGCCAATCTTAGTGCCGAAGAAGGATGGGATAGGATTGAAGAATATGCTCAAGACCAGGATGACACTTGGGATGAATCTGAGTCTACTGTCAGCATTTCTGAAATCACTTCAGATCGGTTAAGAAAAATTCACAAAAGAATGGAGTACCTAGCTGGGTCGCAGTTACCTAAACAACTTTCAAATCCTTACTTGATCTGCGACTACTGTGGAAGCCCGCATGAGGTAGAGGAATGCGGAGGAGAAACCACGACTGTGCATGCATGCTTGTCAGGAGGTGACATCTATGCTGATCCCTCCCTTTTGCCTTTTTACCAAAATGACGATTACAACCTCTGGGGGAATCTGGTAAAAAGAAAAGAAGGAGTGGAAGGTTCTGAATTCGAAATCAGGAGCACTTTTGAAGATGACCTTGGTCACTTCACTCAAGAAAAAGGCTTACAATTAAAGGGTCTTAGTGAACTTGTTGATGAGCAGCAAAATGACATTGGAGAATGGTTCAACAAGCTTAACTCAGCCCTCGATAACCTTGAAATGCCGTCAGTAAGCCAAAAAGACCCCATGCTCGCGATAACCACTCGGGCTGGAACAACAACCAAGCACCCCCTTACCCAAGATCGTCCCCCATCACTCCCGATCCAAACAAGCCTCGCGAAGAGGAGGAGGATGTGGGCAGCGAGGCTCCCAACCAACCTCCCTTGGCGACCCCTTCCCCATCAACCCCACCTAACCAACCTGTGAGAATCCCATTCCCATCCCGATTAAAAAACCATAAAACTGAGAATGATAATAAAAGATTCTTGTCATATCTAAAATACTCAGTAGTCACCATACCCCTCCTTGATTCTTGTTACCACATGCCAAAGTATAGCGCGTACTTTAAAAAACTACTCGCTAACTGAAAGAAACTCGAGGGTCTTGTGACACTGTGGGAAGAATGTTCGGTGGTGACCCATCGAGGGCTACCAAAAAAGGTAGATGATCCAGGCAGCTTCACCTTGCCTTGCTCCATAGGATCTCTATCAATAAAGAATGCTCTTGCCGATTTGGGGGCGAGTATCAATCTCATGCCTCACTCCATGTTCCTTAAATTAGGATACTCTGGATTAAAGCCTACCCGTATGAACATCCAACTAGCCGATAGATCAGTCAAGTACCCCGTAGGGATATGCGAGAATGTGCTAGGCAAAGTTGGGAAATTCAAATTCCCGGTCAACTTCGTAATCTTAGAAATGGAGGAGGATGACTTGGTACCCATCATCTTAGGGAGACCATTTCTTGCTACCGCTCGTGTAGTCATTGATGTTTATGACGGCAAGTTAACCTTACGAGTGGGAACCGATAGCACAAGCTTCGACATTAAGGACTCTATGGATCTCTCTCTCGAAGCAGCTAACCGGCTCTATTTCATTGGGGATGTCGATGAACTCACAGATGTCATTGATAGCTGTGTTGATGAACAAATCGAGGAAGGCTGGTTACGGGATGAGAGTTTTCTACCTTTGCTAGAGGTGGAAAAGATGGAGGATGTTGGTGCAGTCTCCTTCTACCCTAGACAAGAGGCCACGGAGCATCTCGAGCTCCGAAAGCCCGACAACAAGCTTAAGCCTTCTATTATTGAACCTCCTGAGCTAGATCTTAAGGAACTTCCTAACCATTTAGAGTATGCCTTCCTTCAGGGAGAGGACCAACTGCCAGTAATCATAAACTCTTCCCTCGAACATGAACAAAAAGGTAAACTCTTAGAGGTCCTAAAGAAATATAAGGGAGTGCTTGCATGGAGTGTAGCCGACATTAAGGGGATTGACTCAACTTTTTGCACACATAAGATTCTCATGGAAGAAGATTATAAACCTACCGTGCAACCCCAGAGGCGGGTGAACCTCAACATTAAGGAAGTAGTAAAGAAAGAAGTCATCAAACTTCTGGATGCAGGATTGATCTACCCAATCTCGGACAGCCCATGGGTTAGTCCTGTACAGGTTGTACCTAAGAAGGGTGGAATGACGGTAGTTAAGAATGACAAGGGTGAGATGGTACCCCAAAGAACAGTTACTGGATGGCGGGTATGCATCGATTATAGAAAGCTCAATGAAGCCACGAGGAAAGATCACTTTCCCTTACCATTCATTGATCAAATGTTAGAGAGATTGTCTGGGCACGAATACTATTGTTTCTTGGATGGATTCTCAGGGTATTTTCAAATTCCCATAGCACCTGAGGACCAAGAAAAGACCACGTTTACTTGTCCTTATGGAACGTTCACCTACAAAAGAATGCCTTTTGGGCTATGTAATGCCCCCGCCACTTTTCAACGATGCATGACCGCAATCTTTCACGAACTTATGGAAGACAGCATGGAAGTGTTCATGGATGACTTTTCGGTCTTCGGGAACTCCTTCGACCGCTGTCTTGCCAATCTAGAAAAGATGCTTAAACGCTGTGAGGAAACCAACTTGGTGTTAAACTGGGAAAAGTGTCATTTCATGGTGAAAGAGGGGATTGTGTTAGGGCATAAGATCTCAGGGAATGGGATAGAGGTGGACCAAGCTAAAGTTGAAGCTATATCTAAGTTACCATACCCCACGACTGTTAAAGCAATACGCAGCTTCTTGGGGCATGCCGGGTTTTATCGGAGATTCATCAAAGACTTTTCCAAAATAGCTCGGCCAATGACTCAATTGCTCATGAAGGATGCTCCATTCGATTTCTCCCAAGAATGCAAGGATGCATTCGATCTCTTAAAAAAGGAGCTCAGACAAGCTCCAATCATGATTACACCCAACTGGGAGTTACCGTTCGAAATCATGTGTGACGCTAGCGATTTCGCTGTCGGGGCTGTATTGGGCCAATGGCGTGACAAGCTATTCCAACCTATTTACTACTCTAGCAAAACCATGAATCCCGCTCAAGAGAATTACTCAACCACCAAAAAGGAATTGTTAGCCGTAGTGTTCGCATTCAACAATTCCGGCAATATCTTGTCCTTTCAAAGACAGTTTTTTTCACTGATCACTCGGCTCTTCGATATCTTTTTGCTAAGCAGGATGATAAGCCACGACTAATTCGGTGGATCTTGTTGTTACAAGAATTTGATGTTGAGATTCGTGATAAGAGGGGGGCAGAAAATCTGGCCGCAGATCATCTATCTCGTCTTGAAAACCCCCTGGATGAGCACGATAGAAGTGAGATTAGGGATTCATTTCCTGACGAACAACTCATGTCAATGATTGATTTGGAGCCTTGGTACGCCGATTTTTCCAACTTTCTCGCAAGCAGACTAGTTCCAGAACACCTAACTAGGTACGAAAGAAAAAGGTTCTTTTCTCAGTTAAAATACTACTTCTGGGATGAACCATCTTTATTCCGAAGGTGTCCTGACCAAATAATAAGACGTTGTGTTTCGGAAAGTGAAGCAGTAAAGATTATGAGGGAATGTCACTCTGGTCCCTCTGGAGGGCATCATGGGATAAGCACCACCGCCCGAAAGATTTTCGACGCGGGATTCTATTGGCCCACAATTTTCCGTGATGTCAAAGAAATGGTACAGGCATGCGATGCATGTCAACGGGCCGGGAACATATCACATAGGGATGAAACGCCTCAGAATTTTATACAAGTATGTGAGGTCTTCCATGTCTGGGGAATTAACTTCATGGGACCCTTTCCATCTTTAGGGGGAACGAATACATTTTAGTTGCCATCAATTATGTTTCAAAATGGGTAGAGGCACAAGCCCTTAGGACCAACGATGCCAGGGTAGTTATTCATTTTCTGAAAAAGCTTTTCGCTAGATTTGGGATTCCTAAAGCCCTCATCAGTGATAGGGGACCCACTTTTGCAATGCGCAAATGGAAAAGGTCATGAGGAGGTATGGAGTGTCCCATCGATTTTCCACTGCCTATCATCCACAAACCAATGGCCAGGTCAAAAACACAAACAGGGCTATTAAAAGAATACTTGAAAAAATGGTTAGTCAGAATAGAAAAGACTGGTCATTTAAACTCGATGAGGCCTTATGGGCATTCCGAACCGCCTACAAGACACCTATTGGAACGACCCCGTTTCGCATGGTGTATGGTAAGGCATGTCACTTGCCAATGGAATTAGAACATAAGGCTTATTGGGCACTTAAGGCATGCAACTTAGATTATACAATTTCTGGAACCAATAGGTTCTTGCAATTACACGAGCTTGATGAGCTTAGATTAGAAGCTTATGAGTCTTCCATTACATATAAAGAGAGGGCAAAAAGATGGCATGACCAGAGAACTAAGAAACCCAAGGAATTTTCAGATGGGGACAAAGTCCTATTGTACAACTCTCGGTTAAGATTATTTCCGGGGAAACTCAAGTCTAGATGGTATTGACCGTTTACGGTGAAAAGTTCCTCTAAAACTGGAGCCGTTGTGTTATTAGACGATGAAGGTAGAGAATTTACTATTAACATACAACGTGTAAAACATTACCAAGAAAATAATAACGAAATGATTAGTGAAGAGTATGAACCGTTTAACGATGAGGTCATATAGTAACCCATGACCTTGAGTCTAGCTACAAGACTCGTAAATAAAGAAAAGCGCTTCTTGGGAGGCAACCCATGATTTTGTGTGATTTTTGTTTTGTTTGTTTATTATTTGCTTCCGTATGCATGCTTTATTTTTATTGTTGGTAGATCATGTTTCAAAACTAAATAGTGGAAATACTTTACTTTGTTGTTTTGGCTTAGTCTTAACTTCACCTAAAGGTATTTTTGCAAAAGATAAGTGTAAAGGGAAACCCCAAATATATTTTTAAGAAACAAATCGATCATGATTCTCCACAATATTAAATGAACATGTATATTCGTATTTGTTAGAGTCAAATGCTTGTATCGAGTCATAATGAAGTTTTGCAGGATTTTCCAGGAAGTAGAACCAAGTTTTTCCAGAAATTTTCCGGAAACTTAACATAAGAATTTCTGCAGGTCACTTCTGATGGCGTCACGAGTTTACTCTTGACGAGTTGACGGCGTCACGTGTAAAAATCTGGAAATTTTACCGGTTTTGTTTTTCTAACGGAGTCTTAAAGTTTTTCTTGAATTATTAGTTTTATAATCTCCAGGAAATTTGCAAACATCATTCCACAAGCATTATATCTTATTTTGTTTTCTAGGATTTAGTAACATATGTAGATTGCCGCCGATTTTATGCGAGGTTGCCTTGTCTGTTTTCTCAGGATTTACAGGTTATGTATGACAAGAAGATGATTATTTTTCTGGAAGGGAAGCTTTGATTGTTCATTTTCTTGGAGGAAGATTTAACCTGGCCACCTTATTATCCATACCGAGCGAATCAGGGGAGTATTTGATTTCATTCGTTTTACTTATTTCACTTTTACATTCTTTACTTGAACATTGGGGACAATGTTCATCCTAAGTGTAAGGGGAGGGTAAAATGATGATACCTTACAGATACACTTTCGCTTGAGTTTGTTTGTTTGATGGTAGATGTGTAATAAAACTATGAGAAATACTTGTTAGTGCAATTTTAGCGCCAAATTTAATTTTTTTTTCAACATTTAGGAGTGAAACTTTAGCCATAGCAAGCGTCTCATGGATAGGAGATTGTATGACTAGCACATAACCGTATCATTCAGAAAAATTTTCCACCCAAATATGTGAGGTTCGCCTTTAGGTTTGATAGGAAAAGCATTTACTATTAGTGCTTATGAGTGTACCGGTAGCATTTAGATTCTAGAACTTGCGTTAGTGATGCATCCCGACACCGCTAGTGAGACTACATTCGTGTAGTAGGATTTACTACATGATAAGAGGCATTAGGATCACCCTTGTGTTAAACCCGTATCATAATTACTTGATCATTTAAGTCATATTACTTGGCTAGTTAAGTCAATTAATTTTTCCCACACCTTCGCGTTGTACTCATTTTTAGTACACGAAACCCCTAGTACACCCCTCCGAGCCTATCTTTTCATTTCTAACTTTAAGCATTTTACTTAAAGGAAGAATTTGTTATACCCCACTTAAATGTACACCCAAATCGCCTTAGCCTTCCGTGTATGCGCTCATTTTTAGTGCATTATTGTTATGTGTTAAACCCTAAGTTAATTGTCTAATTGATTACATGGTTGCTAAGTCGAGTCATATCCTTGTACATATTGTTTTGGGACGATTGGGACTCATGGGTAAAGTACTTATTTTATGGAGTAATGGGGAAGAACATCATTTATTACCACCGTATGTACGTTAATCTTAAAAGTACTCCAAGTGTTTTTATTTTCTTAATTCGAGTCATTAGATTAGTTTATTGTAAAGTATGTAAAGATTCAAGTGTAAGGGGAATGTTCATTTCCTATGATGTATTATTTTGGATGGTAGGGTAAGAGTGTATGAAAAAAAAAATCGAAAAAAAAGAAAAAGAAAAGAAAAAAAAATAGAAAAAAAAAACATACGAACTACCATCCCTTTTCATTCTATGTTCATTTTATATTTTTGTTATTTTTGATTTATTAGCTTAAGTCGAGTCTAGTCTTGGCTTAGCAACGCCACATTGTACATGTAATTAACCAAGATTGTTAACTCGCCACCAGTAAAGACTGCCTATATCCTACAAAACCGTGTATTTCATATCCCTACACCTAATGTTACAACCCTTTAAAAATACCTCTTTGATAGTTTATCCTAGGTGCTTACGCCATGTGGTGGAGGTTTGATCCTTTCCCAAGCCTATGGTAATCTATTTTGCTATGACAGGTAGTGAGAGATATTTTCCGTTTCCATAATGTGATATTACTTTATTACACCCGAGAGATGTGAGTATCTAAACACTATTTGTGAGGTGCTAGTATATGATCTCCGTGCTTGTCTTTGGTCTTTAGTGGAACGATTATTTATTGTAATTACTTTTATATTAGTGTTAAATGACCCCTAACTTGTATTTTGATTAGAATAAAAGCGCATTTGCTTGAGGACAAGCAAATCTCAAGTGTAAGTGTATATGATGAGGCGAAAAATGAACCACTTTTAGGGGGTCGTTTAAGCTCAGAATTGAATTTATTTGATCAAATATTACCCTAAATCGTTCCTTTTGTGATTTTAGGTACTTTGGGAGTGAAATCTGGAAAAGGAAGCAATTCGGACGTTTTTGGAGCATAAAAGTGAAGAAAACGCTAAAGACTTAATTTTCCATGCTGAGAACAGTACCTGACGGCGTCAAGAGGAAAATCATGACGGCGTCAAGAGTAAAAGTGGTGACGATTCAGTGCAAACCTGACGGCGCCACAACAAGGGCGTCAAGAGTTAAAATCATGACGGCCTGCATAAGGAGACTACATGACGGCGTCAGACCCAGATCTAGGCAGTCCGAGGAACTATTTTGCGGCATGATGATGGCGTCAGACATTTGTTCTTGACGCTGTCACCTTCTAAAATCAATATATAGTTTTCTATTTTTCATTCATTAAGAGGAACTTGTGTGGAGAAACCCTAGGGCCGAACTTTGTGAACCCTAGCTCGTATTTTACAGTATATTCAAGGGTTTTCACCCCTTGAATCCTTTCATGTGCTATTGAGATAAGTCTTCTCTTAATTCAATCAATATGTCTATGTGTTGGTTGTCTATATCTTGTGCTTGTCTTGATTTCAACATGCTAGGCTAGATTTATCTTGTGTTTGCTTAGATCTAATGAAACCTAGATGTTAATTATGTGTTGATTACTTGTTTATGGTTGTATTGGATGAATGATTTCAATGTTAGGCTTAAGAAAACTGGCAGATCTCCATTGTGTAACATGCTTGAACGTCTTAGGAAACATGAACCGATGTGTACTTGGTTTTATTGGTTGTATTTAATGCATGAGTAAATTCTAATGATCCAATGTTAGGAGTTTCTTAGCCGGCTCGACATAGGAGTGAAGTAGGCACTCATAGGATTGGGGAAGTAAGTACGCCACCCCATTAATGGTATTAAGGAATACAATCCGTCATCCACGCAACTATAACAAGTAATTAACATGTAAAAGATATCTAGGGAGTAGTGAAATCTAAGTAAACACATTTCTCCCACATATTGCTCACAACTTTAGTTTAATTTAGTTTAATTTCATTTCTAGTATTTTATTTTGATTGCATCTTTAGTATTGGGTTAGTTGACTAGCAACTAATTCCGCCCAAATCTTTCAAACCCGAGATTTTTACTTGCTTTCCTAAAAATATAAAAATACAAAAAGAATCATCCCTCATCTCTAGACCTAGTCTTTAGGTTTTCTAATCCTAGCGACACTATTCCTAGCTGAACGATCAATCCCCCGGTACTTGTCATTATACTATACTATATCGATCAGGTACACCGCCTGGTGGGGGTTGTAAGCTTCTCGAGATCCCTCGAGAAGTAAAGCCTGGTGTAAACCCCACGCATCAAGTACTCACTTTTGCAACGACCAATTTGCAAAAGTCATGCTCAAGTATGGTGTCACTCACTGACTTGCTACCGCGTATCACCTACAAACTAGTGGGCAAGTGGAGGTTTCAAACCGAGGTTTAAAGCGAATTCTTGAAAGGACCGTAGGCGAAAACCGTGCCTCTTGGTTGGACAAGTTAGATGACGCTCTATGGGCTTTTCGTACGGCTTATAAAACACCCATCGGGTGTACCCCTTATAAGCTCGTATATGGAAAAGCATGTCATCTATCGATTGAGCTCGAGCACAAAGCTTATTGGGCCTTAAAGCATGCTAACTTCGATCTTAAGTCCGCGGGTGATCATAGGAAAGTTCAACTCAATAAACTAAATGAACTTCGTGATCAAGCTTATGAAAACTCTTTGATCTACAAAGAGAAGACAAAGAAGATCCATGACTCCAAAATCAAGAACCGCGTTTTTAACGTTGGTGACCGAGTCCTTCTTTTTAACTCTAGATTGAAGATATTTTGGGTAAGCTCAAAACCCGCTGGACTGGACCATTCACCGTTGCTAAAGTTTTTCCTTATGGTACCGTCGAGTTATCTCAAAATGACGGTCCAAATTTCAAAGTAAATAGGCTTCGGTTGAAGCATTATTTTGGAGGGGACATACCATCCGTGGTTGTCCCGGATATCCAAACTTTCCCCATGGACCAATGAATTCGGGGTCGAGTCAAACTAGCGACTCGGTTAACAAAAACAGCAGCATTAAATGGGTTTTCACCCATCTTTTCTAAAACCTAAGTGTGGGGGAGTTACCCCTGCTCTTTAAAAAAAAAGGGTGTTCCCACACTTGCCCAAATCTAAACTTTTTACGTTTCAAAATATCGGCATAATAGCCGGTACATTGAATATTGAGGGCAATATTCAATTCTAAGTATGGGGGGGGGGGGGGGGGTTAATTCTGGCGAATTTAATCACATTTTAGTGCCATAATACCCCCGTTTTAGCCAATTTTTTTTAGTGGAAGTGCTTTGCACCAACACAATAAAAGGTTATCAGTCCACCACGTCTAACATAAGGACTGGCTAATCCAAGAGCAAACGACTCTTGGTAAAGATATCTCAAATCCGTTTATGGTTGGCAATTTGTAAAAAATTGGATGGTGTTCAACTCACCATATCTTTGATAGTGAAGAGTTGGCTAGCCCGCAAGGTTATGGCTTGTGGTAAAGGCAGTGGAAAAACCATAATTGGTAATCAACTCACCAAGATGATGACTGTATTCCATTAAAGAGTTGGCTAGTCCAAAAGCAAACGGCTTTTGGTAAAGATAAATCAAAACCGTTGACAGCTTATGGTTTGCTAAAAATCATATGGTTATCAGTGTACCATAGTTCTTACTTGAACTGAAACATTTGGCTACTCCAGAAGTAATGGCTTTGGGTAAAGAGACTTCAAATCCATTAAATTTTCACAGAAGATTGCTAGGGACTAGCAATAGTTTAGTGTGGGGGATTGATGAGTGTGTGAATACTCATCATTTTTGGTCAATCTGAACTGCAAAAACATTTAAAAACACCTAGAAATGCATCAAAATACAGAAAATATCCCAAAGATCGTGTTTTGTATGTTTCAGATGCAAAATGATTGAAAACAGATGAAAAACGAACAAAGTTTGCATAACTGGCAGTTTCAGTCCCTCAACTTTTAAAACTTGTCAAAATTAGTCCCTAAGAATTTGTTTTAAAAGAAAAGTCAACCCAAGTCCTTTAAAAGTCAAATATTATCAAAAACGATCCTTGGGTGAAAAGTTTTCAAAAATGTACAAGTTTAGTCCCTGGAGTTTCACATTTGGCAATAATGGTCCCCGGGAATTTTAATTTGAAGAAAAATGGTAAAAATGACCTTGGGAAATCAAATGTTGACACAAATGGCCCTTGGAGTGATTTTGAAGAAATATCAGAATTGGTCCCTCATAAGATCAGGAATTACAAGATTGGTCCTTGGGCTTAATAACTATACAAAACCAAACGGACTCAAGTTTATTATAAACCAAAATCCAACTCCAAAAACCAATCCAAATCAAATAAACATTATGACTCCCTGGGCCCAAAACCAACCCCAGCCCAAACAAACACCCTACGTTTTAATAAAACTACCCAAACCCATTTTCACGTTTTATATTAAAAACGTTCCTTTGACTTGGTCAACACCCAGAGTCAAACGACTCACCTTCCCCAAAACCCCCTGCTATTAACCACCATACAATCCCCCACCTCCACTCCACCTCCTTCCACACTCAACCATCCACCTCAAAAACCCCCTCCTCACCTCCTCCAAGGTGAAGTCATGAGATTCCACTCCAGGTCATCAATCCATACCCTATCTTGGCGCCAAGACTGGAATCAAGGACTAAGATTGTTGTTGCTTTAATCCAATGGTGGTGATTGATTTGAGGAAGCACAAATTGGTAACCGAAACCTTTTCTTCTCACAAAGAAAGCACAAGGCAGATATGGACAAAAGAGCTCATATGAAACCCTAGCTTTGTAAGCCTATATGAGGCAGTCATTAAGTAGGTTTTAGTAGTGAAGTGAAGTAGGATTTCAGTTTAGTTTTCAGTATTTTAGTTTTGTCTTAAGGTGTTGTACTCTTTTCTTAAATTCAATAAAAGTTCAAAGTTTTTCTTAAGTTTCTGTTAATGCAGCATTGCTTATTTAATTTGCTTATTTGACATTGCTTTTTAGGTGTTGCTAATTGCTTATAATGTGTTTTCAATGATCAGTTAGTATCCCTATCCCTTGTTCAACTTCATGGTTCAAAACCACATGTCCTTTTCCAAAATGCTCAAACAGTCACCCTTAAGGGGTGTTTGGCACAACTTGATTTGAAGTCTAAAAATCTTTTTTTAACATCTCAACTTAGGACTAGCTCTAGTTATTAGTTAGTAGTAAATTTCAAGTAAAATCTATTAATTCCAATTATTTTTAAAAGGTTTGCAGTAGGTTCCCAAAAGCTTTTTTTTAACTGTTTTTTTAGTAGGCATATTAGATCCTGGTTCTTCGCACTTTAGTTGATGTTCTTGATTTACTTTAGGTCACATTAGGGTAGTGAAACTCTTAGGTAGTGTGGAGTTGATTTGTCAGTAGCCATTGATTCATTTCCACCCCATTAGTCCACTGTCTGCAGCCCCCTGTTTCTGTCTCACAGCCACATCTTTGATCTATGGTTTAGTTAGGATAAAGTAGGAATTAGGAATTGAATTTAGGTTTGCAAGTATTTGGTAGTCTAGATTTTACAAATCTAAGCTTATTGTTGATTTAGGTACTTAGTTTGATAGCTTTTTACGCCTGTAATCTGCCCCCAAACCATGAGGCTTGCAAATTCATTTGTCCCAACAGCCCTTCAAAAGGCATTTTTAACTTACTCATCTTTAGGACTTATGACATGAAAATTGGTGCATAACTTATTTGCCAGCTTGTTAGTATAAATATATTTTTAGAATATTTTTGGGATTTTTTTTAGCTCTGTGCAGTCCCCTAAAGGTGACCCCCTAGGCTTTTTTCTGATCCTGCTCCAGTTGTTTTTTTTGCCTTATTGATTGTTTCCTTTTTCTTATTTGCTCATCATAAGGTTGCTTAATCTGTTTCAACATTCTATTTGGATTCAGTAGTTCTCAGATTCTAGTAAGTATGGCACTAGCATGAGCAAGCTTATGCCCGTTTTAGCTTTCCTCTTTATTTTTCCTTTTTAGCTTCTTGATTATCTGTCACCTTTTTGCTTATAATTCCCAACTTATCTGCTTATTATGGACTGCCTCTTTTAGGTTAGATAGCTTCCGTAGGTTAGATATTAGTAAGTTTAAGCTTATTTGCCCCTAGTTTAGCTTATATGATTCTTAAGTTCGTTTCTTAGCTTTATATTTCCCTTTGAAACTTTTTTTTTTAAATTGTTGGTAATATGAGTTCCATTAGAGCTTATGTTTACTTTCTATAAAAATTGTTTTTATGAAAATTGCTCAATTCAATCTGTTTTACAAATTTGCAAAAAGAAAAATAAAATAAAAATAGATTGCAAAAAGTGGTGGTTGACAAGGTTCGAACCTGGGTCACCCGGGTAGCACAGATCCTCCAAACAAACGCACCACCCATCTGTGCTATCTAATCTTTCTTGTTAGTGTTCATTTATTGTAGTATTTAATGCCTTAGTTTATATTGCTTATTCTAATTCAGCTTTTACTTCTGCTTATTTTTGCTTATTTCCAACTGCTTATTCCATCTTCTTATTTTTCCTAGGTTAGTACTACTGTCATTTACTTTCCAAAAATTTTTCAGAATTTTAAAATTAGTTTTAGTATTTTTTATCTTTTTATTTAGTTTATTTAGTAATTAATTCGTAATAAAAAATATAAAAGTCCAAAAAATATTTTTCTCTTTCCAAAAATTTTCTTTTGTCATTAGAATCGTAAGAAAATTAATTTCATGCCTGTAGGACTAGTGTAACTTTAAATTCACGTTTTATTTTGCGCACTCGCGTAATTTTTAATTAACGTTCGCGTTTTTAAATCTAGATTACGTTTTAGGATTTCCCGTTTTCTCTAACATGTTTCCCGTAGATTTTAGGTAATTTTAAGTATCCTTAGCATTCCCTTGTTTAATTTCTTATTTAGGATATGTTTATTTCAGTTTTCGTTCGTTAATTCTTAATTTTCGTTAATTTAACGTACCATAACACCAAACAATCTTTCACAACCAAACATACAAGGTTTTAATCTCGATCTTTTCACGAAACATTCCATTCACATCTCGTTGGGGTACGACCCGGGAAATCACTTCCCGGTCTCACAAATAAATATCACTTTTACGAGTTTACAAGGTAATGTTTTTCCTTAAAGGTTTACTTGTAATTCTCCACGTCTAGTTGTCTCACGATAACATTGACATCACGTTTGTTGGTATTTTTGATAAATTGTTTTGCACAAAAACACAACGAATCTGTCACATTGAGTTTTTGTGTGACTAAATTAAAGATGCTATATATATGGTCACATGAAGTATTTATTTAGGTGTCTAAATCATAGATTCATATTTTGTCACACATTATTTAAGTGTAGTCACAAATTGATACATATGGTCACACATTTCTTATAACTTATATACTTTGTAACCCCTATAGGAATAGTGTTACTTGATTTTCTAAAGTCAATTTTCAACTTTAATGAAGTAACATGTTACTAAAGTGCCTGCAAGTGCATATACATGATAAATGGAAAATGCAAATAGAATAAAGCTTGCCTGCAAGTGGATATACTATTGAAAACTGCAACTTTTTTCATTGCCATAGAAAAGCTTGACTTTTTGGAGTCAAAATCCATTGCAATAAGCTAAATTACACAAACAACTATTGTAATAGCAGTAGTAACTTAATAATAGCATTAGTAACTTTTGTACAAACAACAGAGTTGTAATCTCACAAAAGGTGAATTATATTACTTACCAAAAGGTTTTTTACAGCATAAACAATTGCTGATATGAGCATTCCCAAGATCAGATACAAAGAAGAAAGCTACACCCCTGCTACCTTCAAACACCTTATCTTGTTTTATTCAGATCTTTCCTTTGTCTCTCATACTGAGCATGAATTCTTTCAATGAGATCTTTAACTACCTCTGTACGTTCTTCACATATGATCTTTATAGATATGATCACAGCAAGTAAACTAGCATTCAAAGGATATTCTTTTTCTGCAAGCATAAAAACATCAACTCCACCTTGTGTTGATAAGTGATGTACATTGCTGCTATCATAAAACTTCCATAAAGTTGAGAGATCATGACATGGGAAGTTCCAATAGATATCAGTTGGATCAGGTTCATATAACCTGTGTATCTCAACCCACAGCTCTTGCTCTTTCACATCTGGCTTCTTGATTGTTTTGAGTTTTTTTAACCAACTCCAATAATCTGTCTAAGTCTTCTCTGTCACTTGTTCTTATCAATTCCTGAAAACTTTTGCACACTGCTGATCCTCCACCAAGCCTGATTATCTTCCAAGCCTTTCCAAATTTATCTTTGTAAATCTCCTAGTAGATGATTGGATGTCTAGATTGAATAGGATCAACATATAATGTTTCAGGAACAATCACCATCATTTGATCAAGAGAAGAGCTATCTTCATTTCTTTGTGAATCTTTCTTCTTCTCAACATGCTTGTCTTCAATGATCTTTTGTTTCTTTGATGGTGTTTCTTCTTTACCTGTGGGGATAAACTTTTCTTCAATATATCTCTTGCAGTGGTAATATAGACGTTCAATTTCTTTATATGTCTTTCCCCTGAGTTGATGAGGTTTATAAAAACCTTGATTCTTTAAGTATGTCTTCATTACACTGATGAGCGGAGACCTTGTGGGATTTCTTTTCCTCTTCTGACTTTGACCTTGCTTTTTGACTTACTTAGCTGACTCAAAGCTAATTCTTCACCTCTTTCATTTATCAAATCAGCAAGTCTTTGTACTCTGTTATCATCAGTTAAAGTCTTGTCTTTGTAAAGTTCTGCAACTCTAGCCTGTAGAACTTCATCATTATCAATAAAAGCTTGCATTTTATCTGCATGAGTTCTTTTTTTCTCCTTTTCTTGAAGAATGAATGCTACTTGCTCATCTGTTTCCAATTTAGACACTTTAGATCTCCTTTTCTCATCCATAAAGTTAGCTATTTCAGCTTCATCAACTCTCTTTGCAACCTCTTCAACAGTAGAAACTTCAGTAGTAGAAACTTGATTTGTTGTAGCAGCAGACACATCTTGTACCACCTTAGCCAATTGTTCAACATTAATAGTAGCAATAGTTTCTCCCAAACTAGTATTAGTCTCCACCATGATCTTTGAAGCTTGTACAACATTTTCACCTGGAAATTCTACTACCTGCTTTTTATTTACATCTTCCAAAACCGCCTCATTACCCTCATTGTCAGAAACTACATAATCATCACCCACATTATCACCACTATCAATCCCAATATCCATATCCACATGCATATCAGCACAAGCGCCTTCAACATTTGTTGTTTCCTCCCCTGAGACTCTGCTTTCATTCCCCTCTATTTGGGAGCATCCTCCAAACTAGTAGCCTTAGAAGAACTCACCCTGTGTGTTGTGCCCACCTTCTTCAAACTTCTGAACTGAGTTTTTCTTGACCTCTATTGACCTTCCAAATATCGAACTCTCTTTTTCAACCTTTGGATCTCTTCACCTTGTTTTGTTGCGCGCTTTTGGAGGCCAAGAACATCCTTTTCTAACTTGGTACAATAGTCCTTCAAATCCTGTATAAGTTTCATTCTATCCTCATGACTTTAGCTTGTGTTACCTAGCCCGAGAGATGGATCATTGGAATTGACATTTTGTACATCAGTATCCATCAAATTCATGTGTTTCAAATTTACCCTCATCAGTATCCATCAATTCATGCTCTACTTTTAAGCTAGCAGCAGAAGTGGCAGCCCCTTCCATGACATCCTCACCCTTTTTTTTGTGGAAGGTTCATGATGAGTGTGTAAATACTCATCATTTTTGCCCCATTTAGACTGTAAAAACTACTGAAAACACACAGATATGTCATATAATACTACAAATATCCCTGGATTGTGTTTTTATGTGTTTCAGGTACAAAAGGATTGGAAATAGATGAAATAATGAGCAAAGTTTGCAAGAATGGCAAAATCAGTCCCTCAACTTTCAAAAATTGTAAGAACTGGTCCCTGGAAGATTTACTTTGAAGAAAAGTCAACAATATTCCCCGAGGAATCAAGAAATGACATTTGTGGTCCTTGGAACATATTTTCAAGAATTGGCGAAATTAGTCCCTCAAGTTTGAAATTTGGCAGAAAAGGTCCCTTGGTATTTCAGCTTGGAAAATAAACATCAAAGGCTCCTAAGGAATCATAAATTGACAATATTGGCCCTTGGTTTAACTTTGGAAACTTGGCAGATTCACCCCTTCAAAATCAAAAAATGACATAAATGGTGATTTATAAGCTTAAACCAAATGGACCCCTGATGAGACGAAAAGTGTTTCGCTTTTGAGGGGTCATTTAAGCCCAAAGTCGAGATTATTTGATCAATTATTGCCCTAAATCGTTCCTTTTGTCATTTTAGGTACTTTTGAGAGGAAATCTGGAAAAGGAAGCATTTTGGATGTTTTTGGAGCGAAAAAGTGAAGAAAACGACAAAGTCTCAAATTCATGCTGGAAATTGTAGCTGACGGTGTCAGGATATGCATGTGACGCCGTTACCCTTTGACAAAAAGGTGGATAAATCAAGTTACACATGACATGCCAGTGAGGTTTTGGAAGAATTGTACATGACGGCGTCACCTAGGCCGTCAAGAGTAATTTGCATGTGACGGCCAAGACCAAGTTTACACATGACGACGTCAGAAGTTGCTCTAGGCAATATGATGATAATTATGGTGGCGAGTTGATGGCGTCAGACCTTAATCTTGACGCCGTCAGACCCATTATTCTATATATAGTTTTTGATTTTTCATTCATTGTGTGCAACTTTGAGAGGAGAAAACCCTAGACGAATTTTACTGTAATTTTGAGGGTTTCAGACCCTTGTTTCATCCATGCTTAATTGAAGATAAGTTTTCCAACAATCATTCAATATGTCTATGTGTTGTTTGATTTTATCTTATGCTTGTCTTCTCTTTAACATGCTAGGCTAGGTTTTCTTTGTTTTTGCTTAGATGTAATGAAACTTAGATATTGATTATTGGTTGGTTGTTTACTTATAATTGTTGTGGATGAATGATTTCGATGTTAGGCCTAAGAAAACTGGCAGACTTCCAATTGGTAACTTGCTTGAACGTCTTAAGAAATATGATCAGAGGTGTACTACGATAAATTGGTTATATTTAATGCATAGGTAACTACTAATGAGGCCATGTTAGGAGCTAGTAGTCGGCTCGACATAGGAAGAGGTAGAAGCTTATAGAGTTAGGGAAGATCGTACACGGCCCTACGAATGGTATTAAGGAATATAACCCATCATCCATGCAATTGTAACAAACTAATCAACCGGTAAAAGATAGCTAGGGAGTAGTGAAATCTAAGTAAACACATTTTCTCTGATTATTGTTTTTGTCACATTTACTTTTAATTCATTTTATTTTATTTTGTTTGCATTTGTAGTTATTTGGGTTAGTTGATTAGCAACTAATTCCGCCCACTCCTTCAAAACCCGAGATTTTTACTTGCTTTCCATAAAATATAAAAAATAAAAAAAGAATCATCTCTCATCTCTAGACCTAGTTTAATCGAGTTTTAACCCTAGCAAACACTATTATTTGATTTGAACAATCAATCTCCCGGTACTTGTCACTATACTATACTACAACGGTCAGGTACACTGCCTGGTGGGGATTGCAAGCTTCTCAAGATCCCTTGAGAGGTAAAACCTTTTGCAAGGTTTGATTCGTTGTATTTTGATGTGTGCAAAAACAATTTATCAAAATATCAACAAACGTGAAGTCAATGTTATCGTGAGACAACAAGACGTGGAGAAATACGAGTAAACCTTTTAGGAAAAAGGTTACCTCGTAAACTCGTGAAAGTGATATTTATTTGTGAGACCGGGAAGTGATTTCCCGGGTCGTAACCCAACGAGGTGTGAATAGAAAGTTTCGTGAAAAGATCGAGATTAAAACCTTGTATGTTTGGTTGTGAAAGATTATTTGGTTTTGTAATACGTAAAATTAACGAAAATTGAAAATTAACGAACGAGAATGAAAATAAAATAACCTAAGGGGAAACAAAAGGCAATTGGCAAACTAGGGAAATCCTAAAACACTACGGGAATCAAAATTAGGTATCGGGAATCCTAAAACGTAATCTAGATTTAAAAACGCGAACGTTAATTAAAAATTACGCGAGTGCGCAAAATAAAACGTGAATTTATTGCTACGCTAGTCTTACGGTTATAAAAACAATTTTCTTACATTCTATTTGATAAAAGAAAAATTTTGAAAAAAGAAAATTATTTTTTTTGAAAAAAATTCTAATTATTATGAATTAAAATGGATTAACACTAATTAAATGAAAAATAAATGCTAAAACTATTTAAATAAATCTGAAATTTTTATAACAAATATTTTGAACTAATTAGAATCTAAGAAAAATAAAAAAAGTTGCAAAAAGTTGTTAACAATAAGCAGAAATAAGCAGTAAAGAGAAAATAAGCTTAAAGGAAATTACTACTATCTAAATAATAAACTAGTGAAAACTGAACAAGAAAAAATGAGAGCACAGTTGGCTGGTGATGTTTGTATGTTCTAAGTTGTGAAGGAAGAGACCCAGGTTCGACCCCCACCAAACCAAATTTCTTTACAACTATTTTTTTTTTTTTTTTTTTTAATTTTTCCTTTTGCAAACTATTTTCAAACTAGAGGCAAGACTTTTAATTGAACAGGAACTTTTGCAAAGTCAAACACAAGCTCAGAAATAAGCTGATTCGAAATGGTACAAGAAACTTCAAGACAAAAGGAATTCAAACAAGCTAAAGCTACAAATCAGAAGCATGAACAAGGTAGAACCTAAAATCAACAAGAACAATGACTGAGAAAAGCTAAACAAAACAGTACTACTAGGAGGTGGCTTTGAGGCATGAAATAAGCTCTAAGCTGATAAGCTCAAACATCCAAAAGCTGGACAAATGAAAACAACGTAGCAAAGAACACATATGCAAAGCTATAGCTAATTTGGGCTTATAAGAGCTTATGAAATAGGCTGAGAAGAAGGGGGGGGGGGAAGGAGCAGGTCAAGTACAATCCTAATGGCTAACAGATTGCAAAAATAAGCAGGCAATAAGCTACTAATAAGCTGAAACTATAGGGGAGATTAAGCTAAGGCATCTAGGGGAAAGCATGAAAGGGACAATAAGCAGTTATAAGAAGCCTAATAAGCATCTATCCTAACTGATTCTAGGGGGTTGCAAATGGGGTAAACAGTGGGCTGATGGGATAAGTTCAAGGCTAAAATAAGCTTCCTAACACGCCTCTAAAAACTATATAAGCTCAAAATCAAAAAGGTAACATACTAGCTACTAGTAGACTAAAGATAATAAGTTAAATCCCACTTATTCCTACCAAATTTTTATGCTTGAAAGGGCAGTTTGGTCAGTAGGCTGCTGAAGCAGTGGTCATGCAAGATGGGTCAAAAGGGTGCGAAAACAAATGGTGGGGCTTTTGACTATAAAAGTTAACTACGAGACCTAAGAAACTAGTATAAGCTATTTGCAGCTCCAATAAACATAAAGAATGGCAAAAAACTAAAACACTAATCTATCCAAGTATTTAGTTGATGACAGTTAAATAGTAGAAAATGTAGAAAACTCACTTGAACTCTTGTAAACTACTACTAACCTTTTTGAAATGATTCAAAACTACATAATACACTAATTTAGAACTGTTTCAAGAGCATATTTAGGACGAAACATATTTTTGCTAATAACAATTCCTTGTGCCAAACAGCCCCTTAACAGGGATGCTATGTTTTTTTTTCTCTTGAAAAACAGAAGAAGACTAGAAATATGTAAGAACTTGAACTACACTTAAACTAGATAAACACAATTGAACTGTAAATAAGTAGTTTTGAAGAAGAAAATGCTAAGAGTAACAAAAGCTAATTAAGACAATAAGGTAGTGAAAACGATTGTATAAAACTAAAAATTTCATTAAAATTCAAGAAAGTTAGTACAAAATAAACTTAAAGTTAAAAAGAAAACTAAACTTAAGAATAAAACCCTACTTGACTGCCCTTGAGGCTTACATATCTCATTCTATTTATACTACTGTTGGGATATAAAAGATCAAGGTACTTCTGTATGTCAAAGTACTGCTGCATGAAGAGTAAAGTCAAAGTATTGCTTGAAGATAAAAGTCAAAGTACTGCTGATTGAAGATTGTTCTAAGTACTTCGAAGAATACAAGGACTTAAGTGCAATATTAGATAATGGATTAATGTGTAATATTTTATGAATATTCTAGAATTAGTTAGGGATAATTACTTATCGTTCAAGTTAGATGATGTAAACCGACTTAAGGTTATCTATAAAAGGAGCCTTATGAGGTATTAGTCGATATAGGTTTTTAGAGTTGTTCAAAGTCGATAATAGTTAGGGATTATTAGTGAATCTGTGTAACAAAGCAGGTTCAAGTTTGGTTAATATAAAACTTCTTCTTAAGCTTTGTGTTAGTAGATTCCGCATACTTTACAAGGTCAAACAGTGTTTCAATATTAATAGTGTTGAGTTTACTTAATATTATTAAACCTTTACAAGCTACAAAGTAGTTTGATCAGAGTACCTTGATCCAACAAGTGGTATCAGAGCTTGTGTTGGAAACTCTAATTAAGAAGTAAAACCTTTAAACCGATTATACTACAAACCCTTCAAGATGTCGACAGAGGCTGCACCTGCTCCATAAATCACTGCTGTTAGAATTCCAACTGTTAAGAAGGGAGAATATGACTTATGGGCCATGAAGATGAGGCAGTACATTGCCATCACAAACCATGCACTATGGGATGTGATTGTCAACGGTAATATGCAAATTGAAGAACCAGTGGAGATCCCTTGACAACCAACACAACCTAAGCCAACCATACCAGTTGCTACCAAAAGAAATCAAGACAAAGCTCTCAACATACTACTCTCTGCTATTCTTGATGGTCACTTATTGAAGTTTCATGATGCCAAGGATGCAAAACAACTATGGGTTGCAATTAAGAAGAAGTTTGGAGGTAATGATGCTTCCAAGAAGATGCACAGGAACCTGTTGAAGCAACAATTTGAAACTTTCACTGTTGGTGAAAGAGAAGGTCTTGATTCTGCTTATGAAAGATTCCAAAATCTTCTGAGTATGCTAGAACTATATGATGCTGAGGCATCAGTTTAAGATGCTAATTTGAAGTTCTTGAGAAGCTTGCCATCAGCATGGCGTGTAGTTGCTACTATGATCAGAGGACAACCAGGGCTGGATACAATGGACTTTGATGATCTCTACAACAATCTGAAGGTGTATGAGCATGGGATGAATGGTACTACAGGTTCAAGCACACATCAGAAACCCCAAAACATTGCTTTTGTATCTTCTGAAAATAGAAGCAGTACTTCCATTAAAGGTACTGCTTATCCTGTCCAAAGTACTGTGACTGAAAATCAGGTTCCATGTACAACTATGGTCACTACCACTTCATCACAATCAATCACCCCCACCTCAGATGATGTTCTATGTTCATTCTTTGCTCAACAAGCATCTCTACCTGTAACCTATCAAGAGGATGTCTTGCAAATAGATGATGATGCTTTGGAAGAAATTGATATCAGATGGCAAGTTGCCATGCTCACTTCAAGGATCAAGAAGTATGTAAATAAGACAGGAAAAGGCATCAATTTCAGAGCTAAACAGGGAATAACATTTGATAAGTCCAAAATTGAGTGCTTCAATTGTCAAAGGACTAGTCACTTTGCAAGGGAATGCAAATTTGCAAAGTATCAAGCAAACAAGATGATTGAACAACCCAAGCCTGAAAGAAAAGAGATTCCTATTACTGAACCAAAACCAAAAGCTTTGGTTGCTCAAGAGAATCTGTCAGAGATTGATTGGTCTAATGAGTTTGATGATGAACCTGTAACCTATTCAATGGTTGCATTGGAAGACTGGAGCACAGATTTTGATGAAGAGCCTGGATATGCTGCTTTGGAGTCAAGAGATGGTCTAGGAAGCTTTGATTGGAGCATGGAGTTTGAAGAAGATCCTGTTCAGCTTGCTATGGTAGCTACTTCACCAAGTTCATCCACTATCTCTGAGGTATGCCCTAAGTGCAATGACATGTATCAAAAGCTACTTAGTGAATATGTAGCTGAAAGAGATAAGTTTCAAAGGGCTAGGTCTGAGATAACTGGCTACTAGTTGACTTTAGAGTCAATGGAGGCCAAAATTATTACACATGAAAATAATGAAGTAGCATGGGCTGAAACATATAAGCAACAAGAATACCAAGTTAAGTTGAGTGAATGGAAATTAGGATGTAAGGTGTCTGAACTAGAGAAAGTTACTGCTGAAAGAGATAAGTTGTTAGAAAAACTTGCTGTTTGGAATGAATCAGGTCTGTCACATGTTCAATTTATTGAAAAGCAAAGAACATCAAACATTAAAACTGGCATAGGTTATGATAATGATAGCAAAGAAGGTATTCCATTTAAGAGTAAGGAACTAAATCTTACAATAGATACCTTAACTAGTGATGAAGAATTCATAAGTTTGGATGAAAACACTTCTAGTGATGAGGAATCCCCTAGTTCAACATCTCCTGAATATAAGAATGACAAGGGATACAATGCAGTTCCTAATCCCCCAGGTAGCTTTCAACCACCTAGGAAAGATGTCTCTTGTTATGGGATAGATAACCTAGAGTTTAGGAAAAAGCTTAAAGATCAATCAAAACCTGAAACTTTAGGAGCATCTGTTGAAGTGCCTAGGGATGATGAGAAAAAGTTTTCGAAACAAGCAGTACATTCAAACACTTTTCAAGGTACTACTGATCACTCAGCAGTACCTCCAAGAAAATACTTTCAAAATACTGCTAATTTTAGAAAACGTTTTGGAAAGGGATTTGGGGATATTGGTCCAAAGGTCTATTATGTATGTTATAGTCCTCATCATTTGATTAAGGAATATGATTATCATTCAGAATACTTAAGCAAATATCCAACGACCAGAACTGCACATCCAAGTCATAGGGAGAATAGGCCAAGAGAAAACAAACCAGTTTGGAATTACACAAATAGGGTTAACCATAGTAATTTCTCAAAAGACTATAGGTACCCTCATCAGAAAAGATCATTCTCCAAACCTTCAGTACCTTTACAAAGTACTGACAGAAAGTTCCCTAACCAAGGTGCTGCTAGCAGACACTCAAGTGTAAGACCTAGGAGATTCAATTACTACAAACCTAGAAGGCCTTACAACACAAGAAAAGATGCTAGAACACAGACCCCAACTCCAAAAGTAACAACTAAATGGGTTAATAAAGAAAGTACTGCTGAGGAAGAACCAATACTTTCAGAGGTTAAGGGTGAAAAAGGGAAAATTGATCATAATAAACCAACAGTTTTGGAAACAAAAACCTTAATTCTTGATCATGTTTTCAAAGACAGTGGTGATTACATACTCAAAGAATTTGAGTATGTCACTCCACAAGGGGAACACAAGTCAGTAATGACTTGGGTTCCTAAAAGCAACTAACCTTTTTCATGTGTATGCAGGGCAACCCAGAAGAGGAGCTTAAAGATGATCTTAATGTAGATAGTGGTTGCTCCGGAAGTATGACAGGAGAAAAGGAGCTCTTGTCAGATTTTAAAGCTTATTTTGGAGGAAAAGTTGCATTTGGGAATGATCCTGATGGAGGAAGAATAACTGGCAAAGGAACTATCAAGGCAGGAAACATTGATTTTGAGGATGTTAGATATGTGAAAGAGCTCAAATTCAATCTTTTGTCAGTCTCTCAGATTTGTGATAAGAAGTACCCTGTGTTATTCTTTGACACAGAATGTCTTATACTTTCTCCTGATTTTAAGTTAGAAGATAGAAACTTGGTGATGCTAAGAGCACCAAGAACTAATGATGTGTACAACATAGACTTGAAGAATATCAATTCTGCTGAAAGAGCAACATGCTTGATTGCAAGAGCAACATTGGAAGAAGCACATCAATGGCACAGAAGATTGGGGCATGTAAATTTCAAGAACATCAATAAGCTGGTCAAAGGGAATTTAGTTAGAGGTTTACCTTCTAAAACATTCAAGAATGATCACTCATGTCTTGCTTATAAGAAGGGTAAACAGCACAAGGCTTCCTGTAAGAAGATTGATGAGAAAACCATTAGAGAGCCTTTGGAATTGCTGCACATGGATCTGTTTGGACCTATTTCAGTTGTTAGTTTGAACAAGAAGAAGTACTGTTTGGTTGTGACAGATGACTGTAGCAGATTTAGTTGGGTCTTTTTCTTATACTTCAAGGATGAAACTTTTGATGCTATTCATGATCTAATAATAGCACTTGAAAATCAGTTAAGACTCAAGGTTTGAGGAATTAGATGTGATAATGGGACAGAGTTCAAGAATCAGCTGATGGATGATTTTTGTGCCAAGAAAGGAATTAAAAGAGAGTTCAGTATTGCCAGAATTCCTCAGCAAAATGGAGTTGCAGAAAGAAAGAATAGAACTCTAATAGCTAAAATGGCACCTTATATCTCTGCAAAACGTAAAGGTATTCATATTATAAATCTTACTAGAACTGCTCGTTTTTTATCAGAAGCTTGTGATTTGGTTTTTGATGCAGCAAGTAAGGGAAAACAATTCTTAATTGTTGGAACTAAAAATAAAGAAGCTGATTCAGTAACATGGGCTGCAATAAGGGCTAGGTGTCATTATGTTAATAAATAATGGCTCGGTGGTATGTTAACAAATTGGTCCACTACAAAAACGAGACTTCATAAGTTTAGAGACTTGAGAACCGAACAAAAAACAGGGGGACTCAACCGTCTTCCGAAAAGAGATGCGGCTATGTTGAAAAGATAATTATCTCATTTGCAAAAATATCTGGGTGGGATTATGTAACAACCCGCATTTTCGGGACATTTCTCCTATTCACTATTCATCAGTTACTATTCACCGGTTACTATTCACCGATCACTATTCATCATTTTACTATTCATCGTTTTCGGAGTCAGTTTGTGATTCCGAGAAACGTTCAAAAAATTTTACTATTCATGTGACACTATTCATTTCCGGAAGGAAATCACTATTCACGATTACCGTTCATTTCATCGTAAACTGAGTTTACGAGTCTTCAAATTCGCGTAACCAATGTGGTTTCCCTGTGAATTCATGCATCATTCATTAATGACACGTCATATAGACTGGAGCAGTCTACATATTATCATCACATTACTTACTACACGGATATGCATTATTTCTATATACGTATGCTTAATTTGTAATTAACGTCACCACTCAGTTTTTTTTTTACTACGAACGTATACCCAATACTCCCGACTATGATCCTAATATATTTTCATACTCATTATAATAATATAAAAATTATATTATTAATTTACCTGGTGTTTTGAAATCAATTACTATATTTCACGATCGGAGCTTATAACTCCGTCGGTTTGCGTTATTTCAACACGATAATTATTTTAACACCCGATTATCATCAGGAATAATATTTTACAACTTTTACAACTTCGTCATATTTTATTTCATCGCGTCATGATTTATTTTTAGTTAACTCGGTACCCGGTATCACCTAAAACTAATAATATCTAACATTATACACCAAAAGTCCACCAAAATCATCCAATCTCATCCACCCTTTGACAAATGCTCCTCCTACTCTCCTTAAAAAGGGGATCTTGCCCCCTTTCCTAAATATATATACTCATTTCATCTCATTTCTTCATTTCTACATCAAACCAACTAGCAAAATTTCTCTCTTTTCTTCCTTTCTTCTTCACAAATCGATCCATCATCAAGAACCAAGAAGGAGATCATAAACTTTTCAAGATCAAGTGCTTAAACAAGTTCTAGTAGTGATCTAGTTTAGGTTTTGAAATAAAAACCTCAAGATTATTAAGTTTTCTTGCTCAAATCACCCCAAATATTCAAGTAAGCTTCAAGAACACTTTTGATCTTTTCATACTTTCATCTACTTTATATTTTTATGTATTTTCAAGATATATTGGTAAAACATGCAAATCTACTATGATCCATACCACTTATTATTTATTTTTGTTTATAAACATAGATCTATAATTTTTACTAGTAATCTCATGAGATCCACCAAGATTGGTGATGTTTAGGAACCCATGACACCCTAAGAAGGTGTATGGTAGGATTGAGTACTTGTGGAGTTGATTTGAGATAGTTTGGGTAAGATCTAAACAAGTCTTGAACTAGAAAAATTGATTTTTACAAACTAAATAAAGGTTCTGTCCAAAAACGTAAGATCTGGAAAGATCAGTGGGTTTTGGGTAACTTTGGACCAAAGATTTAGAAAATACATTCCGAAACGAAGCCGTGGCCGAAAACGGGGATAAAATCCGAGTTACGACGAAGAAGTTATGCTATTTTCAATTTTAACGACGAAAACTATTTTCTGAAAAATACCTTGCTGTCCCACGATTTTCATGGACTGTTTCGAGGCCTAAAACTTGATCTAGCCATCCCGACGTATCAAAAATATATTAGTATACTTGATTACCTTCGCGGGGATATAAAGAACATAGAAAACGGGCTTATAACGAAAAAGATACAAGTGTTTGAAATCCGACGATACATATACTTTTCCATCAGCTTTTGTATTACCATTTTTGCCGCAAAACTGTCTTTGCGAGACACCACTTTCACGGCTGTTTTTCCTTATGATCGGATTAGTTTGAGTCCGAACCGTAGTTAAGTAAAATCAAGTACTCCTCGCCTACTTTTCAAATCATTTGGCCGTTCGTTGAATAGACTTATAACGAATAAACTACGACCTCATCTATTTACCCGATAAACTACATATTTTGACAGCTTTTGCTATAATGAAATTTTCTAAGTGTTGAACATTAAACTTTCAAGTAACAACAATAAGAGTCGATTTTCTCATCGATCGAGACCCGTATCACCAAAAGTTAAATGACACGACTTCTAGATATTGTTACAAGGTTTTCGAAAACGCCGAGTTTCATCACTAACCCTTAACGTACAATATTTCGCGACATGTTTTGCGAGGCCATTTTGGGCATATTTTCAAGTAATAAAAAGGTTATTTTTGCGACGAAAACCTTATATTTGCCGATAGATCACCAAACAAGGATCGTGGAGTACCGTTTCAACATATTTACATGAAAAGTGGTTATTAACCTAACGAGACGTCAAAAACGTATTTGTCGACGATAAACGTTATTTTCAAAACTAATGAGTGGTATCGATAACATACGTATTTGCATGTGTAGCGACATTTCATTTCTTACATTAGACTATCATTCATATTAGGTTGCGATTAGAGATCGTGCCTCATTTCTGTGTGTTCATTGTTGTCATCATAGCTATTGCACCAGGTGAGTTCATAACCCCTACTTTTAATTGTTTTACAACTGTTTTGGGGGAAGATACATGCTCCTTACTATTTGAATTCAATGCTCGTTTTACTAAAACGCATTACTCGCTTTACATAGTTGATTACTCAAATATTTTCAGCTTTATCTAAATACTTGTTGATTATCCGAGTACAATATTATTCACTTGCTACCTACTTGCTATTTACTCATGGACATGAGTGCATAAATTTAAACTATTTACTGATTGCCAAATATTGCCTAAGTTAAGGACCGGTAGCTACAATATCCTAGGTATGTTTGATTACCTAGAAGTTCTTGGGTATGTTTGATTACCTACAATATCCTAGGTATGTTTGATTACCTAGAAGTTCTTGGGTATGTTTGATTACCTACAATATCCTAGGTATGTTTGATTACCTAGAAGTTCTTGGGTATGTTTGATTACCTACAATATCCTAGGTATGTTTGATTACCTAGAAGTTCTTGGGTATGTTTGATTACCTACAATATCCTAGGTATGTTTGATTACCTAGAAGTTCTTGGGTATGTTTGATTACCTACAATATCCTAGGTATGTTTGATTACCTAGAAGTTCTTGGGTATGTTTGATTACCTACAATATCCTAGGTATGTTTGATTACCTAGAAGTTCTTGGGAGCGTAACCTCCTGCATATAGCTAGAAAACCTTTTCGGTGCCTTGAACTTAGTGAAATCAATATTCTTTCCTAAACTGGTGCTATGAAACTTTGTTTGTTAAACTATTTATGCGTTTTGCTGTGGAAACATTCTTTTAAGCACACATGTCTTACTCATACTATATTTGACAGTGGATTTACGATGCCTTTGCGGGAAAATACTTGTTTACTGGAAACACTTGTTTACGGAAAATACTTGTTTATTTAACCTATGAACTCACCAGCTTTATGCTGACGTTTTAGCATGTATTTTCAGGTTTTAAGCAATGGCACGCTACTGGAGGTTTTGGCAGGGCATGGCATGGTCATAGAAGACTCTGATATTCTTATGGGGGGACCGTTTTAAACTATTTTACAGGCCTACTTCCGCACTATTTTTAAAAAAATGTAAATTCAACATTTTGATTTAGTTATTTTATTCTAAATGATTCAAGTGAAAACCCGTTTTGAACCTGTGTTGTAATACCAATTGAGTTACACCCCAGCTGCTTGTATGCTTCCGCTGGACCCGATTTCTGGGGGTGTGACAGATTGGTATCAGAGCTTTGGCTATAGCGAACTAAGTGTTTTTAAAACCTAGACTATAGCTACTTTTACGAAAACTTAACCCTATGACCGTCACGTGCCTGCCTGCCAAGATGATGCCTCATTTGTAGTTTGTTGCTGACTTAGGTAATGAGATTTGTGTCTCATTATCTGATATACTATATTCATTTACCATAGTTGATTACTATAACTGTCTTTCATATAAACATGTTCATGTATCATATATTTCACCGCGTTATGTTTTTCCTTGCATAGTTTCATCATTTGACCTCGAGTTTTGGTCACTTGCTTTTGTCTTTCAGAACGTCTTGGTATTTGTGAAGGACATAGTCTTAGTATAATTGAGCTGAGTATTTCAAAATTCATGGAACCTCGGTGGAAGATAGACTGGTCATCTATATTCAACCCGGGATAGTGAGATATAGGCTGACCACCTATGTCTGGCTCAGAGATGAATTTTGTAACACTGAGAATGGTTATAATAAAATTTTGTCTGGATTGAATTCCCTACTCAATTTCCAAATGTTTCATTCATGTGTGTGTATACTCTCGTTGTTGGAACCTTCATACTTTCATCACTTCGTAAACCACCGATTGGAAGCATGTCAGCTAGTCATTTATTTCATGAACTTTCATATTTATGCACAATACACTCATATCACAATATTTTCTTTTGTCACAATCTCATTTTGTGCAGTTGTCATAGTCTCTTCCCTTCTCACCATCACTATCATTTCTTTTCCCCACCCCCATATATACAAAGAATTAGGTGATACTCTATAGATTCCGATGTCACTCATCCCTCACTACACCCTATATTGATAAGTGGATATTATCAATGACCTCCCTAGGAAAGATCTTCCATACCTTCTATGAAGATGATCCCTCGGTACCTTAAGATCATTCATAACTCAACAGAAATGTCAGGATATCACAAAACAATTCGAACCACTATCACTGGCCTGATTGCCAAAATTCCACTATCTGGAAAGTATTGGCTTGACTAAATTACAGGATTAGTTTCGATACGAGTGCTCAATAAGCCACACCATAGAGATAAATCCAACCTCTTAATCAAGACTATAGATTGAACATGTCTTCACCAATAGACATTATTCCAAACATGTTAGACACCTATGCATTTGTGCAGGCATGCCTACCTGGCTATCTTAACCTCTTAATACTTTCACTTTTAAATGGATTTTCTCCAAACTACCGTTATACAAAATATATATCTTGTAAGAAATACTTTTCTGATGCACTTATTTTGTCAAGCAAATTCCTTTTGGCTAATCTTTTACAAAACTATTGAATGTTACAAAATTTTAAACATCGATCTTTGGTAAACCATATTATCCACCTTATGTTGAAAATTTTCCTATATTGTATAACTACTAAATTTTGAAACATCAAGAAGGATGTTACCTAAAAAGCCGTTTGCTTAAACTTGTAGATTCAATTATTCGGGGAAGGTTTACAAACAAAACACAATCTCAAAACAAACTTTGAAAATCAATCACTATATTACATCATTTATACACTTAGGATGATTCGATGACATGGAACTCGGGGAAAACCTTAGTAATGGAGACTAAACACCGTAGGTGGAGAAAGACTCAATTCCTGACATCCTGCAGAGGATCACAACCTTATCCTAATCTATTATTTTCAACAACGCCCTTTTACGGATTTAACCCTATAAGTCTTTCAAAACAAGATTCATGATACCCATTTCAATTATTCCTAATAAAGGAATTTGATTCACCTCAACTCCTAGCGATTTCATTAAGATTTCTTTGGAACCACACCACCTATCATCTGTAGACCAATGGTCAGAATTTGAGATTGATTCAAACCTAGGGAGATATGCCCAAATCGGGTGTGATTGACACTAGAAATGGTTGGATTAACCATTTGCCATAAACCAAATTCAGTGGCAACCATAGTTATTGCGCGAGCATAGAGACTACACCATTTGAGGCACTCCTTGGTCGAAGTGCCCACATCCATTGACGGATCGAAATTTTGAAAAGCCCAACTCACTAGTACCGTAAGCATTCATGAAATAACCAAGAATTTCCTACAAATCAAGAATCAATTACAAATTCGATAAGTTGTAAACTCTTATAATTTCAACTTCGTGGTAGAGCCATGCTGAAAGTTCTGCCTAGGAAAGGCATAATACCATTCAGAAAATTTCATAAAGTTAAACCCGATATACACTGAACCATTTACGATTTCAGACAGAGTATGCCTAGTGGCCGTCAGACTTGAACCTTGTTAGAGCTCAGTAGCTTACACGATTATATCATCATCTTTTCACCAATACAACTTCAGAGACCAACACAAACTGAACTTCGGGACGAAGTTCCTTCTAAGGGGGTGAGACTGTAACAACCCGCATTTTCGGGACATTTCTCCTATTCACTATTCATCAGTTACTATTCACCGGTTACTATTCACCGATCACTATTCATCATTTTACTATTCATCGTTTTCGGAGTCAGTTTGTGATTCCGAGAAACGTTCAAAAAATTTTACTATTCATGTGACACTATTCATTTCCGGAAGGAAATCACTATTCACGATTACCGTTCATTTCATCGTAAACTGAGTTTACGAGTCTTCAAATTCGCGTAACCAATGTGGTTTCCCTGTGAATTCATGCATCATTCATTAATGACACGTCATATAGACTGGAGCAGTCTACATATTATCATCACATTACTTACTACACGGATATGCATTATTTCTATATACGTATGCTTAATTTGTAATTAACGTCACCACTCAGTTTTTTTTTTTTACTACGAACGTATACCCAATACTCCCGACTATGATCCTAATATATTTTCATACTCATTATAATAATATAAAAATTATATTATTAATTTACCTGGTGTTTTGAAATCAATTACTATATTTCACGATCGGAGCTTATAACTCCGTCGGTTTGCGTTATTTCAACACGATAATTATTTTAACACCCGATTATCATCAGGAATAATATTTTACAACTTTTACAACTTCGTCATATTTTATTTCATCGCGTCATGATTTATTTTTAGTTAACTCGGTACCCGGTATCACCTAAAACTAATAATATCTAACATTATACACCAAAAGTCCACCAAAATCATCCAATCTCATCCACCCTTTGACAAATGCTCCTCCTACTCTCCTTAAAAAGGGGATCTTGCCCCCTTTCCTAAATATATATACTCATTTCATCTCATTTCTTCATTTCTACATCAAACCAACTAGCAAAATTTCTCTCTTTTCTTCCTTTCTTCTTCACAAATCGATCCATCATCAAGAACCAAGAAGGAGATCATAAACTTTTCAAGATCAAGTGCTTAAACAAGTTCTAGTAGTGATCTAGTTTAGGTTTTGAAATAAAAACCTCAAGATTATTAAGTTTTCTTGCTCAAATCACCCCAAATATTCAAGTAAGCTTCAAGAACACTTTTGATCTTTTCATACTTTCATCTACTTTATATTTTTATGTATTTTCAAGATATATTGGTAAAACATGCAAATCTACTATGATCCATACCACTTATTATTTATTTTTGTTTATAAACATAGATCTATAATTTTTACTAGTAATCTCATGAGATCCACCAAGATTGGTGATGTTTAGGAACCCATGACACCCTAAGAAGGTGTATGGTAGGATTGAGTACTTGTGGAGTTGATTTGAGATAGTTTGGGTAAGATCTAAACAAGTCTTGAACTAGAAAAATTGATTTTTACAAACTAAATAAAGGTTCTGTCCAAAAACGTAAGATCTGGAAAGATCAGTGGGTTTTGGGTAACTTTGGACCAAAGATTTAGAAAATACATTCCGAAACGAAGCCGTGGCCGAAAACGGGGATAAAATCCGAGTTACGACGAAGAAGTTATGCTATTTTCAATTTTAACGACGAAAACTATTTTCTGAAAAATACCTTGCTGTCCCACGATTTTCATGGACTGTTTCGAGGCCTAAAACTTGATCTAGCCATCCCGACGTATCAAAAATATATTAGTATACTTGATTACCTTCGCGGGGATATAAAGAACATAGAAAACGGGCTTATAACGAAAAAGATACAAGTGTTTGAAATCCGACGATACATATACTTTTCCATCAGCTTTTGTATTACCATTTTTGCCGCAAAACTGTCTTTGCGAGACACCACTTTCACGGCTGTTTTTCCTTATGATCGGATTAGTTTGAGTCCGAACCGTAGTTAAGTAAAATCAAGTACTCCTCGCCTACTTTTCAAATCATTTGGCCGTTCGTTGAATAGACTTATAACGAATAAACTACGACCTCATCTATTTACCCGATAAACTACATATTTTGACAGCTTTTGCTATAATGAAATTTTCTAAGTGTTGAACATTAAACTTTCAAGTAACAACAATAAGAGTCGATTTTCTCATCGATCGAGACCCGTATCACCAAAAGTTAAATGACACGACTTCTAGATATTGTTACAAGGTTTTCGAAAACGCCGAGTTTCATCACTAACCCTTAACGTACAATATTTCGCGACATGTTTTGCGAGGCCATTTTGGGCATATTTTCAAGTAATAAAAAGGTTATTTTTGCGACGAAAACCTTATATTTGCCGATAGATCACCAAACAAGGATCGTGGAGTACCGTTTCAACATATTTACATGAAAAGTGGTTATTAACCTAACGAGACGTCAAAAACGTATTTGTCGACGATAAACGTTATTTTCAAAACTAATGAGTGGTATCGATAACATACGTATTTGCATGTGTAGCGACATTTCATTTCTTACATTAGACTATCATTCATATTAGGTTGCGATTAGAGATCGTGCCTCATTTCTGTGTGTTCATTGTTGTCATCATAGCTATTGCACCAGGTGAGTTCATAACCCCTACTTTTAATTGTTTTACAACTGTTTTGGGGGAAGATACATGCTCCTTACTATTTGAATTCAATGCTCGTTTTACTAAAACGCATTACTCGCTTTACATAGTTGATTACTCAAATATTTTCAGCTTTATCTAAATACTTGTTGATTATCCGAGTACAATATTATTCACTTGCTACCTACTTGCTATTTACTCATGGACATGAGTGCATAAATTTAAACTATTTACTGATTGCCAAATATTGCCTAAGTTAAGGACCGGTAGCTACAATATCCTAGGTATGTTTGATTACCTAGAAGTTCTTGGGTATGTTTGATTACCTACAATATCCTAGGTATGTTTGATTACCTAGAAGTTCTTGGGTATGTTTGATTACCTACAATATCCTAGGTATGTTTGATTACCTAGAAGTTCTTGGGTATGTTTGATTACCTACAATATCCTAGGTATGTTTGATTACCTAGAAGTTCTTGGGTATGTTTGATTACCTACAATATCCTAGGTATGTTTGATTACCTAGAAGTTCTTGGGTATGTTTGATTACCTACAATATCCTAGGTATGTTTGATTACCTAGAAGTTCTTGGGTATGTTTGATTACCTACAATATCCTAGGTATGTTTGATTACCTAGAAGTTCTTGGGAGCGTAACCTCCTGCATATAGCTAGAAAACCTTTTCGGTGCCTTGAACTTAGTGAAATCAATATTCTTTCCTAAACTGGTGCTATGAAACTTTGTTTGTTAAACTATTTATGCGTTTTGCTGTGGAAACATTCTTTTAAGCACACATGTCTTACTCATACTATATTTGACAGTGGATTTACGATGCCTTTGCGGGAAAATACTTGTTTACTGGAAACACTTGTTTACGGAAAATACTTGTTTATTTAACCTATGAACTCACCAGCTTTATGCTGACGTTTTAGCATGTATTTTCAGGTTTTAAGCAATGGCACGCTACTGGAGGTTTTGGCAGGGCATGGCATGGTCATAGAAGACTCTGATATTCTTATGGGGGGACCGTTTTAAACTATTTTACAGGCCTACTTCCGCACTATTTTTAAAAAAATGTAAATTCAACATTTTGATTTAGTTATTTTATTCTAAATGATTCAAGTGAAAACCCGTTTTGAACCTGTGTTGTAATACCAATTGAGTTACACCCCAGCTGCTTGTATGCTTCCGCTGGACCCGATTTCTGGGGGTGTGACAGATTAAATATATGACAGGGTTACCCGATATTGTAATCATCGTTGATCAGCACAAAGAATATACGGCCCTTCAAGAATGTATCATGTTGGGAATTCCAACAATTTGTTTAATCGATACAAATTGTGACCCTGATCTCGCAGACATTTAGATTCCAGCGAATGATGACGCTATATCTTCAATCCGATTAATTCTTAACAAATTAGTATTTGCAATTTGTGAGGGACGTTCTTGCAGACTCCCAATTACCTGTTCCATTCTGGTCTGAGGCTGTAAGTGCTGCTTGTTATGTGTTGAACAGAGTATCAGTGACAAAACCTCAAATGAAGACACCTTATGAGTTACTCGTGGGAAAGAAGCCTAGCATCAAGTTTATGAAACCTTTTGGATGTCCCTTAACTATTTTAAACACTGCTGATAATTTGGGCAAATTTGATGGGAAGTCATATGAAGGATACTTATTGGGATATTGTACCAATAGCAAAGGATTCAGAGTGTACAACAGAGCTACCAAGAAGGTTCAAGAATGTCTTCACGTTGATTTTCTAGAAGAACAAGAAAACTCTAAAGGTAAAGGTCCTGATTGGATGTTTGATCTTGATTTAATGTCTTCATCTATGAATTATGTACCTGTAAGGGAAGAGAATCAAGTTGCTCCCAATGATGAAGAAGCACAGTACATTGTTCATGATGTTAATTTAAGATATGAAGATGAGCCAAATGATAAAGTCAATGATGAGAAGAAAAGTACTTCTGAGCCTGAAAATACTGTTGAACCTCACAGTACTGTTGATCCTCAAAGTACTGCTCCACCAAAGATCACAGTATCTGATGAAGATCAAGCCATTCAAGATGAACTTAGTAGGATGCTTTTTCAAGAAACAATGGCTAAGTCTTATGAAGATGAACAAAGGAGAGCATATGAAGTTGAAAAGAAAAAGGCTAAAGGCACTGACAATACTTTTCCCCAAAGTACTGCTGATCCATTTGAAAGTACTTTTCAACCTTTAAATACTTCCAATTGGATAAATACTGATATTGTGAATGATCCTGACATGCCTGACTTAGAAGATACTGATGAGTTGAATGATCTAAACAAGATTGCCTTAGAAGACACTGATGATGAATTGGATCAAGAAGGCATTTTCTCAGACTCTAATGAAGATCCAGATTTAACAAATTTGGAAGATAATCTTGAAGTCTCACCAACTCCTACTCTAAGAATTCACAAAACTCGTCCTGTTACTAACATAATTGGACCCTCAGCTTCAGGAGTGCTCACAAGAACTAAGGCTAAGAATATGTCTCAACAACATACTTCTTTACTTAGTTTTATCTACAAACAAAACAGGGTGAATCACAAGAATCAGAAGTTGTGTTTATTTGCTTGTTTTCTGTCTCAACAAGAGCCAAAGAATATCAAACAAGCATTAGCCAAGGAGAGTTGGGTTGAAGCTATGCAAGAAGAACTCTTACAGTTTAAACATAAAGAAGTATGGGTATTATGTGATTTACATGATGGTAAGAGACTGATTGGAACTAAATGGGTCTTCAGGGTAAAAAGAGATGAAAGAGGGAATGTTATTAAGAATAAGGCAAGGTTAGTGGCTCAAGGATATAGACAGGAAGAAGGAGTAGACTATGATGAAGTCTTTGCTCCTGTGGCAAGGTGATGAGTGCTCAAACACTCATCATTTTTGGTCAAATCTGAACTGCAAAGCATACAAAAACACTCAAATATGCATCAAATTGCTGAAAATATTTCAAAATTGCGTTTTATATGTTTTAGATGCAAAATGAGTAAAAACAGATGAAAAATGTACAAAGTTTGCAAAATTGGCAGTTTCAGTCCCCCGACTTTCAAAAATTGAGAAAAATAGTCCCTGAACCCTTATTTTAAAAGAAAAGTCATCAAAGGTCCTTTTGAAATCATAAGTTGTCATATTTTGTCCTTTGGTGAAAAATTGGAAAAGTTTTGAGAATTTACATTTTGGTCCCTAGAGTTTCAGAAAATGACAGAATTGGTCCCTGGTGGGAAAGTTTTGGAAGAAAAATCAATTTTTGTCTTGTGGTTACTCATTTTGGCAAGTTTAGTCCTTGGATTGAAAGTTTTGGAAAATTTTATGTTTGGTCCCTGGAGTTTGGAAGTTTGGCAGAATTGGTCCCTGGAAATTTTAAAATGGAAAATTATCATCAAGGGTCTTTGTACTAGTAAAACTTGGCAATTTCAGTCCCTTTGACATCTTTGGATAAATGCTATATTCAGCCCCTCAAGATTCTAAAAATTACAAATTTGGTCCTTATGTTAAATCCCATTACAAACCAAACGGACCCTTGATTAATATCATAAAGCAAATCCATTTCCAATCCAACCCACTACCCGATCCAACACCTTAGCCCACCACAAGCCCAAACCTAAACTAATACCACCCCATTCAAAGCCAGGGTCAAACACCACCACTGTTCACCCATCTTCCCTCCCACCTTTCCAGCTCCATGTCCCCCTCCTCCATGATACTTTCACCAAACACCACCAAACCCAATTATTACCCTCACCCTCTCATGTCCCCTGCTCATTAATATTGCCTCACCTACCTGACCAACCCCCACAACCTGCCATTTTTACCTTTCCCGCCAAAATCAAAACAAACGGCCAGGATCAAACTAGCTAATCCAATGGCTTAGAAAGATGGTGGGAAAGTGAGAGAAACACTGGAGGGCCTATAAAAGTCAAGAAAAGAGAAAGAAAGATTATTAGGTAGTGTAGAATTAGTTAATTAGAGTAGAAACATGTCGTTTTTAGTGTAATTTAAATTTCAAGTGTATTTCTTTGTTTCAAAAGTTTGTAATCATTATTTCAGTGTATCCTAATCAAGTTTTAGTATACATTTCAATCAGTTTCAGTTTGATGTCCAATTTGGCTATTTTTATTTGAAATCCCATGTTTGCCTTACTGTTGGTACAAGTTGTTATTTATGGATCTTGTGGACTCATATCATCTCTAATAAGTTTTTATAAGTTTGTTTTAGCAATTAAAAATCAATTTCAGCATAAAAACTAGAAATACTCAGAAAAAGAAAAAAAAAATAAAATAAAAATTGGTGGTTTCCAGACTTGAAGCAGAAGGGAGCATGGTATTTGATTTGGTTTAGAGTCCCATGGGGGACATTAGGTTGTGATTTTGGTTCTAACTCTCAATTACTTTCTCAGATTGGATATCAAGTAAGCCTTTGGCTCATAATTCTGCATAACTTGTGTTTCTGAATGAAATGTGTTTATTGCTATTGATAGTTGTTTATTTATGCTCATACATGCTCAGTAATAGTTTGGATCTCAGGTTTGTTACTTAAAAGCTTAGTTTGCTTAGGAAAATCTTCAATTCTAGTTTGTAAAGGGGTGTTTGGTTTAACACTGCCTTGGGTGGTATCGTGGTTTTGTTGTTGTTATTTTAGTACTAGTGGATCACATTCAATCAGTTTAGGCCTAGGAAAGTCTTAAAACCAAGGTGCTTTGGAAACAAAGTCAAAATCTCAAAGAAAATCCACCACACAGTTAACTGTGTGGCCAGTGAGGGTCATAAAGCTTTATATCAGTGTATACCTTGTTGTTTTAACATAAAATGGTCTTAATTTAGCTTAATATCATGTTTTCAAGGATTTGTTTTGATTTATCTGTTAGGATCTAGGTCTTGATCTTTTCTGAGAATGTAGTCTATCAACTCATCTTCAATTTCCCATAGTCATTAGATTTTTGGAATTTTTTCTGTGGGCCCCACCCTGGATCAAACATACCTGCAGGGGAAGATAGCTCCCCTGCTGCAGCAGACCTCAGCCACCACTACCACTTTGGTGGTTGTTTCTGGCCACCACAGTGGGACCCACACCCCCTCCTTGGCTCCGTGGACTCCCCTCCTGGGACCCACTTGGAAGTGCCCTCAAACCTTGTCCCACTTCTGAGTTTAAATAAGCACTTCAAGTGCTTATTCTTGTGTTACTTAGCTTATCAGGGTTATTACTTTGTTGTTTCTAGCTTCTATAAGTCCATTTAACTCAGTTGAACCAGAATTCACCTTTGTGGACCCCACATAAGCCAATTTGAGCTTATTTCCTTACTTGGTCAACCAAAGTCAACTGTGGTGCAAATAAGCTTCTACAGTGCTTATTTTTTATTTTCAAAATTGTTGTTTTTTAAAAGTTAGTTGTTTTCAGTATTTAAATAGGTTTGTAAAAGAAAATCCAGAAAAAACCAAATTAATTATAAGTGATAGTTTCTATTTAATGTAATTTAAATTTTAATTTTCCATTTTATATTTTTGTTAATCACTTAGCATTTTTATATTTTTCTTAAATTCCTTTTATGTTAAAGTAATTTCAGTAATTTTTCTAGATTTTAATTTTGTCATTTAGTATTAATTAGATTTAATATTAGTTTTATTATTAATTAATTAATAATTAAGTTTAAATAGCAAAATTAGTTTTTATAAAGTAAACCATAGTTTTTATATTTTACCTAGCTTTTATAAGTTATAAAATAATTTTAGAAATTTTCTTATAATTATTACTGTTCATCTTCTAATTTTGGTAATTTAAATAGTTTAATTAGTAATTATTTAATATTTAGAATATGAATTAGTAAAATAGTGTAAAAATATATAAAACAAACTTTTTATAATTTTTTTAGGATTCCTGTGATGGTTAATTAGATTTATAAAATTTTTCTTAATTTTCTATGTCTTTTTAGTATTTTTAATAATTTAAATTAGTTTAATTAGGTAATTAGTATTTAATTAGTAATTAATTAATATAAAAATCACAAAAAGACAAAAATACATATTTTTAATTTTAAAATTAGTTTTTAGTTATTTTATAATTTTAGAAATTTAATTTTCATTTTTCTTGTATTAAATTAATATTATATTGTATTTAAGTATTTTAAATATTAATAATTAGAATTAAATAGTATTTAATTAATATTAAATAATTAATTAGTGTAAAAATTTATTTCTTTTTTAAAAATTTTCTTTTATCCTTAGGTTTGTAAAAAAGTCATTTTCACACCCTGTAGGTTTTCAGGTTCCAGTTTTTACTTTTTATTTCGTACGTTTACGTTAATTTAAATATGAACGTACGCGTTTTAGGTTTTAAAACGTTTCTGGTTTTTCTAAAGTTACAGTCTTGTTCATATAGCTTATTTAAGCTATTTCATTGTATAAATTAGTAGTGTAATCAATCTCAAACCCTTTCCGTCCAAATTCACCCGATCATAAACCCGTTTGATAACAATTCACACCTCGTCGGGACATAACGACCCGGGGAAACCCTATATTCCACGGAGCATTGACTCTAGGCAGTTTGACCTTGTTGACCATCCTTTGGTCAATTTAGGTTGACCGTTTGGAGCCAATCAAAATTTGGCGCCGCTGCCGGGGAGGTGTGCGCGCTATTCTAAATAGTTTTGCGTATTAGTGAATCGGGATATACACTAACTGTATATTTACCCACCCTTGTTCATATTATCTTCTTATTTTCATATAAAAGAAAAACAGTTCACAAAAACATTTTAAAATCAGTTTTCAACGAACACAAAAACACAAAAACATTTTCTTTATCATTTGTATAAAATGTTTTCCAAAAACACCAAAAATATCCTTCTTCACCCTCCTACCCTTTTGATTCTCCATTCCTCACCCTCTATACACTTTTGATTCTTTCTATGTTTCATCCACACCTTCTGATCTGTGAATGGTGTGGTAGTCCTTATAATGGTGGCAATTGCCCCAGTTGTGGCATGGTAGAGTCAGGAAACGGGTCTGTCTATAACCAGGATCCCTATTCCTACCATGACACGACTGATTTATTCCCTCAGCTACCACACCATGAGACTCAGCAGTTTTACTGTTGTGAGTACTGTGGTGGTTCACACTACAGTTATGATTGTCAATCGGGAAACACGCTTGTCTATGAGCAGTCTCCTGATAACAATTTTAACTCTAGCACATACAACCCACAGCCACATCAGTTTTACTGTTGTGAGTACTGTGGAGCTCCACACTCTAGCTCGGATTGTCAAACAAGGAATCCATTTCCTTGTAACAATTACGACTATTTGTTTTCAGACCCACCTCCACAGTACCAAATGATCCAAGCAACTCCTCATGATACTGAGCAAGACCTTTTACTAAAGGCTCTTGAGATATTGAAAGAACTTAAGGAGGAGTTGGTTACTACATCGTTTCGAGACTCTCGTGAGAAATCTATGGCAGAATTACTTGCTGAGGAATGAGATGCTAGAAACGAATTGAGCATGGAAGAATTGCTAGTCTTAGAACAAGCAGCTATAACACGTGCCAAATTTTATAAAGCTGCTCTTCTCGACTGTGATGATGATAGTGATAATGAAGACACCCTTGATATCCTTCAATTTTATAAGGGTTCGTCAGATTCATCATTTGTGATTCCTCCTGTAGGACCTTAAATCTATCATCTTTATCACAAATATAAGCACTAGAAGAAGGAAAGATGGTGACTTGATGTAATATATGTGTGGCGTTAATATTGAAAGAGAGTATAAGATGAAGAGAACTTTTATTATAAAACACACACAATACACACACAAGCACACTTACAAATGACTAGGTAAGTGCCTTATATAGTTAGAGAGAAAGGCCTCATGGGCTTTGTAATGGACATGGGCTTGGACTTCGTTTACATGAATTATAAAAGGCTTACTAACATAACTCTTAACATATTAGATTACCAAGTCCAAAGCCCAATGACTAAACTATTACTAATTTTAACAAATGACACAAAGTTATAATATGAGGATGACCATCACTTCTATATATATATATTTTTAATGCTAACTGTGGAAAACTAGAAGGGGGGTTGAATAGTTTCCCGCTTTTTAGATTCTTTTTAACTTGAATATCTTTTACGTTTGCTTAAAGATATAAACACAATGTTATATGTTTGATTCTTTGAAAAGCTTTTTATGTAGATATCAATTCTAACTTTACTAGTTTCATACATTGAAAAGCTTTGCTTGTGATAATCTTAACTTTGCTTGTTTAGTTATTAGGAAAGCTTTTACTTTTGTTTGAAGATACAAACACATCTTAACTAGTTTAGTTCTTTGAAAAACTTTATATGTAACTTAGCAATTCTAACTAAATAACAACATGTAATAAGCAAAGATAAAGAAAGAAACGATCAAACCACAACACGATTGTTTATCGTGGTTCGGCTACAAGGACTCTTTTTCCTTGCCCTACATCCACGCCCTGAGTTTCCAACTCGAGAGTTATAAGCACTAATCAACAAGTTCCTTTCACCGGCGGAGAAAAGCTTTACAACGTCGCTTACACTTTTACCGACACTAAGCTAGATGTCGAGTTCTTTTACAAAGGTACAACCACTCCCATCGTCGCTTACACTTTTACCGACACTAAGCTAGATGTCGAGTTCTTTACCAAGGGTACAACCACTCCCGTTAGTTCTTTTACAAGGGTACAACAACTCCCGACACACTACGTATTTTGAGGCCTAAAATACTAACCACTTACTTCTACATACATGACACAAATGAAGTATAAACTACCAAAGCTTATACATGACCAAGCTATAAAGACTTGCAACTTTAGAGTTGAAGCTTGTAACTTCTTGAATGATCTTGTGAAGTCCCTTGCTACATAAGAGAATCACACAAGTCAAATGTTACTGAGTTAGTTTAGAGAGTATGTGAAAATATGTCCTAAAGAGGTGACTCAAAACTAACAAATGGTTTGGTATTTATAGTAAACCATTCTGCAGGTCTGGCGGATCAGGCGGACCCCTCAGAAGGGTTCCGCCCGTGTATCCCCAGGGTACCGCCAGGCTTGCAGTTGGTTTTTGCAATAAATCTTCCAAACCAAACAAAGTCACATCACATTACTTCTAGTCAAACACAAGACTTGTAAGAAAGCATAAGGTTAGTCAAACACTCTTTCTTACCATAAATGTATATGGACAAAGCTTACCCTAAATGTGATGTGACATTACTATTTTAAGAAATAAATGTGATGTGACAAGACACTTTCTAATTTAAGAAATAAAAACAATGTTTTGTTTAAAAGGAAATGTAAACCTTAGTTAAACAAGACTTAAACACTTAAAGTGATGATTTACTTATAGCTAAACTTCATACTTTGTCATTAACAAAACTTAGCAAAGATTGTAAAATATAAATAACATTTTTAGGCGATATTTGTATTAACAATCTCCCCCTTTTTGTTGATGACAAAACATAAACTTTATTTATAAGTAAGTCACTAGTTTTAGTGTTAAGTCTTATAAAGTTAGTATAAAAACTTGTTTTTGCAAAGATGAGGTGATAAGCACAAGTTTATATAAATTCTCCCCCTTTTTGTCGAAACAAAAAGAAGAGTAGCGAAGCGGAAGTATGTACTTGCTCCCCCTTGGACGATACTCCCCCTAAATGGAGTGCCAAGAGAGGAGGCATGGATTTTGAACCTACAAGAAAAAAGGTTAGTTGCCGCACAAGACAAGTCATGAAAGCATTTCATGTCTAAAACACAACTAAGAGTTGTGAAGCGGAATAATGCAATACTCATGCTCCCCCTTGAATATTACTCCCCTAAATGGAGTATCAAGGAAAGAAAACTTGGAAAATGATCCTACAAAAAGAAAGTTAGTTTCTAAAAGACAAGATATACAAGTTACCATAACAAGGTATAGTGCAATCACAATACATTAAATGGTCAACAAACAAAGCATATCTCATAGTAGGATAAAATTAATTTCATGTAAAATTTGACTTTTAGGAAGTCGAAAACGAGAAATGATGTTAATAACATCCTACTTCTAAAAATAAAAGACCAAATAAAAAGAAACTAAGAATATAAAAATCCTACATCTATAAAAAGGAAACCATCACTTTCCTTAATGAGAAACATTCTTCCAAAACAAGGGTAAGGTTGTTTGAGAATAAAAGTAGGTGGTGGAGGATGTAGCGGGTTTCATTTTGAATGTTGTGGGGGTGACACGGTTTTGGTTTGTTTGTTTAAATGGTGAAACATTTTCCAAAAGAAATGGTTTTGTTTCATTTTGGAGACTCTAAACTTGAGGTGGTGTTGGTGCTCTAAACTTGGTTTGTTGGTTTTAATGAGCAACATTTTCCAAAAGAAACGGTTTTGTTTCATTTTAGAGACTCTAAACTTGAGATGTTCCACAATGTGGTTTAGGATAAACCTCATTTCATTGTTTAGAGGATCATGGATGTCTTTGTAGATAAGGTGAGACAACAATGGTTTTGGGTGGTGATATTCTTGTTGTGGTGTTTGGTTGTGGTCTAAAGATTCATTTTGGTCAAGCAATGACCGTGGTTTTTCATTCGTGAAAGGTGGTGATTTTGTTGGTCTTGATGGAAGATCATTGAGATGCTTCTATTTTCTTATACGAAGAAAATAGAGATTCAAAGTGTTGGGAAGGTTCATGTGGTGGTGGTAGTTGAACAAAGTGACAAAGGCTTGGTTTTCTGGATGGATTACCATGAAGGTTTTTTTAAATGGGGTGAAACACAAATGATTGTAGGTGTGTATGACCTTGATCATTTGGAAAAATTTAGGGTCTCGCATAACGGTAAGCTAAACTCTTAAGCAATGACGGTGGATGAGGTGCATCATCCAATGACTCATTTGGTTGAAATATTGGTTGTTGTTGGGTTTCCATTTCGGCAATGGTGTCAAAGAGTGACAATGATGGAGGGCTTGATGGTTTAGGTGATAGGTTTTCAAAAGTTTCCAATAGTGGATGTGGTGATGTTGGTGGTGTATGGAAAAAGTTCCATTGGTGTAAATGTTGGTGATCGATGGTTGAAAAAGTTTTTGATGGTTGAAAAGTGTATATGTTTGTATTGCCATGTTTGGGAGAAGATGTTGGAGTAGCAAGATTTGAGGAAATCTTGAATAGTGGTCATGTTGATGTTGCAAGGTATTGAATATGGTGTTGAGGTAGTAAGGTTAAGGAAGTCTTGGATAGGTGAAGAAATGTCAAGTGATGAGCTTGATTTGATGGTTTTGTTGAAGAAACAAGGTTTAACATTAATCCTAGTGGTTTTAGCTTGATGATTCGGATGAGGTGTTTTGCTTGAGTCATCTCAAATCTTTGGTTTGCAAGAGTTTTGAGATTGAGAGAGGTAATGGTGTTGGTGTGAGTTTTGGGGTATTCTAAAGTGATCAAATTTAGAACGAATTGTGGGAAGGAGTGTTTGGATTTGATGTGTTCCATACGAAGATTGAAGTTTGAAATGATTTGATGTCAATCCAATGGAATTAGGTGGAGTGAAAGATCAACAAAAGCACTCAATGCTTTGTGATCATGGGATGTGATTTGGTTGAAAATGTTTCAATGGTTTGAAGGATCCTTTAAAAGGGTTCCTTGGGTTAGTTATGTTTGAATTAGAATTTTTGGAGGGAAGTGACTTCCTAATTGTTTTAGTGAGTGAGAGTTGTCCTAATATGGTTATTGGAGGTAATGGAAGATGTTTCTCACTAAAGAAAATGGTTTGACACTTTACAAGTTTTGAACTTAAGAAAAATGACAAAAATTTTCTGCAGGTGTCTGGCGGAACCCTCGCGGTACACAGGCGGAACCCATTTGAGGGTACCGTCTGGTCCGTTGGGCCAATTCTCGGTTTCCCAGAAAATACACTGGTGGAACCCAATTTTGGGTACCGTCAGATCCGCCAGGGCTGAAAAATTAGGCAGTCCGCGATTTTGACCCGCGAGACGATTTTCAAAATTTTCGAAAACTCCTAAAATCAAAAAGATAATGCATTTCTGGTTTGGCAATGCAAAAATTAGACACGTAAACACACATATCATAGGACTTTGACCTTGAGGTCGAGGATTTCACTATACTTAGTAAGAATTGCCATAAGCATAAAAAAAATTGACAAACACCTCAAACATTGTCATTATGCATAAAGGCTCATACAAATATAATCGGACAAACGTAATAAAGCATGAACGTGAAAAACAATACAAATCACATAGTTTAACACATACAAGGTTCTAAAACCTTCATAATCCAGACACTCTTTAATCAAGATTCTCACAACCGATCTATCTTCTTATAGAGCTTGCTTAAGTACCTTCCAAAGCACTTGAAAATTCCTTTGGTTTGTTTAAACACTTCGGATGCATTGTCAATGACGGGGAGTTCTTGAAGGTAGTCTAAAGGAGGTAACTTAGAGCTAGGAAGTTTATTGTCCTTGCTTATGTTGGAGGATGATGATGATGGTGTAGGTGAGCGAGTACGTTTGCCCTTACCTTTGAAAACTCGTTTATCACTTAGAGAGACGAGGATGTGGGGAACGAGAGAATAGTCAAGGCACATTCCATTATCGTTAGGAGGAATGGGTGAGATTGATCTAAAGAGGCGGGTGAGAAGCATTCCATAAGGAAGAGCGGTGTTCCTACCAAAGGTATGTCGGCCATTCTTTTGGCGAGGTAATAGGCTAAGTTAAAAGGTTGACCGGTGGAAATGCTATAGAGCATGTAGCTAAGACATGTGTTGACATGATCTCTATTTCCTATGGAACTTATAGTGTTGGCTCTAAGAATCTCTTTCCATTTCTTAAATTGTGGTTTGAGCTCATTGATTTTCATACCAAAAGGGTCCTTATCTACCTCTTTACCCGATCGATTCTTCCTAGTTGTTGAGGTTCTAACAAATAGATGCTCACGAATTGCTTCCTTGTTCACAAGAAGGTTGTCATATAGATGAAAAGGGCTCAATAGAGTCAAGACTAGAAAGAGGTCACTTATTCGTGTAGAGACATGTACCAATATTGGGGACACCAAGAATTGTTGCAAAATATTTCAAGGATATGATGTTTGGTATTTGATTGGTTTTAAAGGTTAGTGAGAATTCGCCATCGTCATCAAAGTAAAGGGTTAAGGTTGCATAGAATTCTAAAATGAACCTAGAACCAATAGGCTCGTCGATTTCTAAGAGACACTCAAAGTTGATTGTGGCAAGTTCCGTGTAGAGGTTTGTACCTTCTAAGAAGGATGGATCAATGGTTCTACCCTTATGGATATATCATTTTTCTAAGGCTTTGAAGACAACGATTTGAGTTTGAGTAAGACCTTTGGTTTTGTGGTGTTTGGGTAGGTACTTGATGGTGTCCTTGTGGTTGTAGTGAGTTAGAGGAGGTATGATGATTCCTAGAAAATCAAAAATTTCACATTTTAGTCTAAGTAAACGACTATTGTAATGTGTATGTTCTAGTGTGTGCCTATATGAAAACAATGTGGAGGTGCGGTTAACTTGACTCATTTTGATGCTTAAAAATGTTTTATAATGCAAGTGATGTTTCAATGACGTTTTTTATTTGTTTTAACAATGTGGTGAACGGTGGTAAAATATGGTTAACGACCGAGAGTGGATATGTGAAATGAGGTGGTGATTGCTTGACAACACTTAAAGCTTGGATATCTTCTTTGTGTTCTTCACTTGCTAGAAAGTGGAAGAGACGCATTTCATAATGAAATTCACTTGACTTTTGACGACATAGACAAATATGTTAATGAGAGTATGGATATGACAATTGCCTTTTGTTTCAAGGAGCGACACAAAGGTGAACATAGGTTTATGTATCATGAAAGGTGGTTTAATCTTAATAGGTTAGGTTATAGTGGGGATGACACACTTGTTTGGTTACATTGTGGAATCTTCTTGTGAAGATGAGTAGGTGGAGTTATTGGTGAAGATGATATTGACTCTTTGTTTCTTTGAGGGCATGGAAATGGTGGATGACTCGATATTGATAGGACAAAAGATAACTCGGTTTCTCATTTCACATTGGTTGTTAGAGGTTTGAGTGATGAAAGGTTATGAGGAAGATGCTTGAAGTTTTGCTCAATTTGTGAATCTCATGGGCTGAGATACATCACAAGGTGAATGTGATGAGATGATGGTGTAAGAACAAGTGAATGATTAAGTTAAGAGGGTGTTTGGTTTTGAAATTAAAAATAAAACATCCTGTGGCTTTGGCGGACCAGGCGGAACCAAAAAGAGGGTTCCGCCCGTATGGTTTGAGGGTACCGTGGGAGCTGCAGGGAAAATTTCAAAAGGGATTCTCTTGATTTTTGTGGTTTTATCCTAATGTTCAAAACTAAGGCTTTTAGGTCTTATGAGTCCTTGACTAAGCCTAGGGATGATGAATGCTTCTCATTCAAGAGATTTTGTGAAAACGTTGATAGAATGGTTAACGTATAAGACTTTCTTAGTTAAGATGTTCCTCAATGAACATTTTTACCAAGACGATGATGATGGATCACAATATGTCAATAAAGAACATAATGGATTGAATTGTCGCTGAAGTCGATGCTTCCTTTATTGAAGGGATAACAATGTTGATGAGATAAATTCCGTTGTTGACACGAATTTGCTTGTTCAAGCGGAGCTTGTTGATGTGCTTCTCCATCCGAAATTAATTTGAGAACCTTACGTGTTTTGGAGAATCATTGGGTAAGTAAGTATAAAAGTGCAAGTACCACTTGTGCTTTTCTTATCAACTTATTACCGGCATAATTCCATTTGGCATACACTATGGTTTCTATTCCCGTTCTTTTGGGATACCATAATCCTAGTTGTGTAGTACCTTATGATGTATCCAAATAGGCTCAACTAAAGAGTTGTTCGAGGATCTTCTTTAACACGAGCACATAGACAAATGCTAAACATAATGTTGGATCTAATTGTTATGAGAACAAGTAGTCTTCCAAACATTTCTCTACGTTTAGTTTTACCTACGGATTTACTAATCTCATTCTTGATATGTCATCAATAACTTAACCATTGAGAACAAGAGAGCAACTAGGAATGTCTTTAAGTTAAAATCCCTTGCTTTTGTGGCTTGCTTTTATTATCAAAAGGTCTTTCAAATATTGACACTATACTCACTTGATTACTTTGAAATATCAATTTTGTTTCACTAGTTGTTTTATTCTAAATTCCAAAAATTGTTTTTGTTGAATTTGTATAGACACAACTATGACCTATAAATCAAGTTTTATAAATTATGTCAATTTTGCTTGATTCAATGTTTGTCTCACGGTGAGAAGATGTTATTTAATACTTTTATTCCACGCTTGTCTTGCCATCATTGGACTTTCGACTAAGTCATCATCTACCAAAGATGATATCTTAGAAGGAAGAGATTACTCGTTAAATGTTATATTCAACGACTCCTCGACTCTTTGGGTTTTCTTACTTAAGAAACTATGAACTCTATTTGTTTTGAAAAAGTCCAAGAGGTACAACATCATGAGACTATGTGTCACATTTGATGTGTAAATCCTAGATGTTGAAAACTCATTTTCTTTCACACATCCTAATGTAAGATAATGTAATTTATTTCACCTTGTGTGTTTTATGTGAGATTATCATGAAGAAGTGATTTGAGGAAAAACACAATTTAAGACTCAAAGTATGGTGTTTGAGAATGTTATTTAACAAAGGTTTGTTTTGCAAGCATCACAAAAGTGTTAGACATTTTAACACTTAGGAAATTCTTAGTTAGCTCACTTGTAAGCAAGAGTTGAGTGAGACTCACACATGAGTTTCTCGTGTTTATCTCTTGATGGTTAAAGAACCAAAGCACCTTATATCTCCTACTAGTACTAAAGACGAATTTCCTTGTTGCATAGAATCTAATCCTAGTTATTACTAATAGCAAGTAAACACTTTTAGAGTATTACTAATAACACATATTCTAACACATAATGCTAGAAGCAAGAGACAATTAAAGTCAAGTTGAAGTAATGTGTACCTTTTAAATTGCATAGAGATGCTATCAAGAGGATAAACACAACGCGTAGAGTCTTGGTTTGACGAAACGCTTTGAAACTCAATTACTCATGTATCCAAGAAGGTTAGACAATCATATAAAAGCATAGAGCATGATAATCTTAATTCTTTTATCATGAGTTTCTACTAGAGATAAAATTATCTCTAAATCTCTCTTCCAGGTTAGACAAATTTTACTTGCTTTCTTTTATTAGTTAATGGTGCTTTTGAGTTAAATCCTAATCCGGTTTTATCTTTAAACAACCTTTGACTCCTCAACAATCTTTCAAGAGATTTTGAGCTTTCATCAAATTTAACTAATGATTTTCCTTTCTCATTTTGCTTTTTAATCTTATGTTTGTAATCTAGACATAATTTACATTCTAGATCAATTTCAACATAACTCTCAATTCTAGACATTTTATCTTCTAACAAGATTTCCTTTTCAAAGATTTTCTTAAAAGATTTTGAAGACTCATTCTTGAAGATAGTTTTTAGGTCCATGTTGCATAAACGTTTAGACTCATTTTCTAGTTTAGAAAACCTAGAATAAATTTGTCAAAACAAAAGTGTTTGGTTTCAAAGTGTACCTTGCTTAATGTTTTATCTAGTTTTGAATCACAAACCGGATGGTTGGCTTCATCTTCATCCGTGTAATTCCATGAATTGCAAGCAAGTCCACTACGAGCTTGACATGAGTAATCATCTTCACTTACACCTTGCTTGTTGTTTCAATAAATTGACAATTAACTACCGGATCATTGTCTTCGTCAACATCCATTTCATTCCATGATATGCAAGCAAGTTCATCAAGACACACGTACTTATCTTCACTTGTACCTTCATTAAAAACATTTAAACTAGTAGCACATGTATTAACTTCTACTAAGTGTCTATCAATTAGTTTTTCTAAAACTTCTAATTCATATGTAATATCAAATTGATCATCTTTGACTTGACATATTCTTTGATGAAAGTTTAACATATTTTTCCAAATATCATTAGCCATTTGACAAAAATACATTCTTTCATATTTGATACTAAAGCTTTATAAATCATTGTTTTAGCTTTAGTATTTTTATCAAGTTTAAGATAGTTATCTTGGTTTTCTAAAACTTGTTTTCTTTGGTTTGAAATCACCAAAAGAATTAGTATGCCAAAGATCTTGATCAATTGATTTCACATAGTTTTCAAAATTACTTTTCTACTCAAGTAAGTTTTCTTTTTCAAATAGCGGTGGGTTTTGAATAGGTTGCCCTTCTTTGAGATTTTCAAAATCCATGGATCGATCCAAGTTTTAAAATACATTCTATTTTAAAGATCTTGAGTAACGTAGCTCCTGATGCCAATTGTGGAAAACTTGAAGGGGGGTTGAATAGTTTACCGCTTTTTAGATTCTTTTTAACTTGAATATCTTTTACGTTTGCTTAAAGATATAAACACAATGTTATATGTTTGATTCTTTGAAAAGCTTTTTATGTAGATATCAATTCTAACTTTACTAGTTTCATACATTGAAAAGCTTTGCTTGTGATAATCTTAACTTTGCTTGTTTAGTTATTAGGAAAGCTTTTACTTTTGTTTGAAGATACAAACACATCTTAACTAGTTTAGTTCTTTGAAAAACTTCATATGTAACTTAGCAATTCTAACTAAATAACAACATGTAATAAGCAAAGATAAAGAAAGAAATGATCAAACCACAACACGATTGTTTATCGTGGTTCGGCTACAAGGACTCTTTTTCCTTGCCCTACATCCACGCCCCGAGTTTCCAACTCGAGAGTTATAAGCACTAATCAACAAGCTCCTTTCATCGGCGGAGAAAACCTTTACAACGTCGCTTACACTTTTACCGACACTAAGCTAGATGTCGAGTTCTTTTACACGGGTACAACCACTCCCATCGTCGTTTACACTTTTACCGACACTAAGCTAGATGTCGAGTTCTTTACCAAGGGTACAACCACTCCCGTTAGTTCTTTTACAAGGGTACAACAACTCCCGACACACTACGTATTTTGAGGCCTAAAATACTAACCACTTACTTCTACATACATGACACAAATGAAGTATAAACTACCAAAGCTTATACATGAACTCTAGAGTTGAAGCTTGTAACTTCTTGAATGATCTTGTGAAGTCCCTTGCTACATAAGAGAATCACACAAGTCAAATGTTACTGAGTTAGTTTAGAGAGTATGTGAAAATATGTCCTAAAGAGGTGACTCAAAACTAACAAATGGTTTGGTATTTATAGCAAACCATTCTGCAGGTCTGGCGGATCAGGCGGACCCCTCAGAAGGGTTCCGCCCGTGTATCCCCAGGGTACCGCCAGGCTTGCAGTTGGTTTTTGCAATAAATCTTCCAAACCAAACAAGGTCACATCACATTACTTCTAGTCAAACACAAGACTTGTAAGAAAGCATAAGGTTAGTCAAACACTCTTTCTTACCATAAATGTATATGGACAAAGCTTACCCTAAATGTGATGTGACATTACTATTTTAAGAAATAAATGTGATGTGACAAGACACTTTCTAATTTAAGAAATAAAAACAATGTTTTGTTTAAAAGGAAATGTAAACCTTAGTTAAATAAGACTTAAACACTTAAAGTGATGATCTACTTATAGCTAAACTTCATACTTTGTCATTAACAAAACTTAGCAAAGATCATAAAATATAAATAACGTTTTTAGGTGATATTTGTATTAACACTAACAATCTCCCCCTAAGGGGTGGTCATTCGAATGATGCTCCACGTTATTAGGTCTTCCGTGTTCTTTGTCTTGAACTTTGTGTGTCGTTGTAGAATAGTCATTAGTCTTTGTTCCTTCATGTTTTGTGATCTTTGATGATTGACTTTTCATCATTCTTTGTTCTTTTGTGATGTGGAGCAATCTGCCTTTCGTCACTTTTGCGTCTGTGGTGGTTGTTCGCCATTCCACCATGCTCATACATCTTTGGACTTTGATATTCATATGCACGTAGTTCCCTTTCTTTCACATTGATCTTTAGTCTTTATACTTTGTAGATTCTTCTTTTTGGCGTAGAATCTTTCTTTGAACTTTCTGTTGTATAGATCTTTGAGGAAGCTTTCTTTAACTTCCAGATGTATGTATGAGCTTGCGGAATCTGTCGCCATGGAGGTGATGTGTAGCTGCATGAAAATAGTTAGCAATAAATCAACCGGTACTTACAGGTTCGAATTAGAGATCGTCAACAACATAGTGTGAAGACTCCTTCTAACCCTTACCAAGGCCGTTCCCATGTCAGATACTCTCGAGAGAGCTTACAAGACCTACTTAGTAGCTCAATGACTGGGTGAGTCGCTGGGGATCACTCCACGACTGTAGACCATTTGAAACCACTGCGAACACTAAGCGTAACCCATAAGGAATTACCGTAGTGACCTGCTGTCAGGGCTGTTTGATGTTGACCCTGGCAGGAGTTTCCATTCAATCATTGAGAAACACTTGTGTGAATTCTCTCATAAATGTTCTGGCAGATTGCTAAGATCTGTGTAGGACTTTTAAGTTTACATCTGGCGCCCTTAATGATGAACAACCAGTGTATAAATATCATGTGTTCCTATGAGATCTTTTGATGAATCTCGGGGCTCTAGACACGATAAGTGCACATATGGTTTCCTATGCGGAGATTAGGGAGAGGTCTCCTACTTCAATATCAACCATCTCTAAGAGACAGATCGATAGATTACACTGGTTCCCCGTGAGATTGAAACAAGCTCTTTTAAGAGAACTTGAGTGGTTAAGAAGGTTTAGTGCAGTGCGTCACTGGGTCCATGACGTCTTTGTCTTCAATACCGGTGTCACCTTAGTAACAACCAGTAGCATACGAATTGTACCCAGTGTCTGCCCTAAGGTTGAACATTTGGAGGGCTATTTCTTTTCACCCTTTTTCATAACTTTTCTTTTTAATTCTTCAACCTCTTCTTTCTCCTTTCTCATTTCCTCCTTTTTTCAATCATACATAAGGACTTCTAATTCTAATCTATTGGATTTGTCCTTGGGTAGATCCCTCCGGCTGTGGCGGATCATAGGACGGTTTTTCCTAACCTTAGTCACCTTATAACACCATGACTGCCCTATAATTACCATGAAACCATTTATTGAAAATCTCTCAAAGTGTTTATGATAATAAAACACATTGTTGTTACCACTTTGAGAGTTTTGCAAGTTTTTGAAGGACTCCCCCTTCACATGTGCTCATGTAATTTTTAAAAAATTTGCACATGCGGGAGGAGTTTGCACTTTTTGAATTGATCCACTTTCAGTGAACATGACCGATTCGAGACACGCTTACATCACTAGTTAGACTAGCTTGAAGTTATTACCCATCCTGGTCAAGTCCAAAGAAAGTCTCTCGATATGGTACATTCTACTCAGACAAGTCCTATTCGAGACACACTTACATCACTAGTTAGACTAGCTTGAAACTATTACCCGTCCAGGACAAGTCTTTTCCATTACTGACATTTTAAGCTTCGTCAATTCCTTGGTACTTTCTGAGTCAAGCTCTTTCGGGATTCAGTCACAATCTTTAAACATCTTTGATCACATTTTAATCATGTCTTCTCCCCCTCAAAAATAGCATAATGTGATATTTTTTATATCAATTGAGTAAAAAAATAACTTTTTGGAGAGAAAGACAGATTTCATTTTGCATGAATACGGAACATTTTTGTTTTGGTACTCCCCCTTAATGATAGCACATTTTAAAATCAATTAAGGGTTTTGAGGGAGTTATCTTGAGCACTCATTTGAAAGATTTTGAGAAATCTTTTGAACAATCTTGAAAAAGTGCTCAAGAATTGTATTTAGAAAAGCGAGTTTATGTTTGAAATCCTTTTCGTGTGTTTATACTCGAACTTTTGAAAATGATTTCATCTTTGAACGTACGAGTCCTTGATTTGAAAATAATCAGGAGTCATCATTTTAGTCCGGGTTTCGTACTGAAGTATACGAAAGCCATAGTGAAGAAACATTTGAGAAACGACATGTTTTAGAAAAACATTTTAAAGAACTCCCGCTCAAGCATCTGTACATGTCCGTATCATTGTTGAATGACATTTCTAGAAACGTACAGAATATTGATTTATATGAGAGAAGAATATTTTTGGATTTTTTGATTTTATATTGTTTTTGTATTTTTTGAAATTTTATATTTTTGTATTTTGTTTTTGTTGGTTTTTCAAATTTTGTATTTTGTTTTTTCAAAAATATTTACAGCGAAGCGACTTTGAAAACATTTTTCAAGAAGATTCGAGAAGACGCTCTAGCTCCTCAGGAGTTAGGCATCGCATGCCAATTCGTCGAACTAAATACTCAAACCGTTCTTTTGGAAGGGCTTTAGTAAATAGATCGGCGAGTTGGTAATCAGTCTTAACGAAAAATAATTCAACAGTACCCTCTTCTACATGTTCTTTGATGAAATGGTAGCGGACTTTGATATGCTTCGTCTTAGAGTGGTGTACGGGATTGCACGAGATGGCTATGGCACTTTTTGAGTCACAATACATAGGTATTCTGTCAAAAGTAAAGCCATAATCTGTGAGCTGTGTCCGCATCCAAAGAACTTGGGCACAACACGCAGATAGAGACACATAATCGGCTTCGGCGGTTGATAGCGCAGTACAGTCTTGTTTCTTTGACGACCAGCTTACAAGCTTTTCACCCAACAATTGTGCTCCACCTGATGTACACTTTGCTATAACTTGATCACCAACATGGTCTGCATCTGAAAATGCTGTTAGATTAAACCCCGAATCCTTCGGATACCAAAGTCCCATGTTAATGGTGCTTCGTAGGTACCGAAAGATCCGTTTAACCTCTTTGAGGTGAAGTTTGGTAGGATTTGCCTGAAACCGTGCTAACAAACAAACAACAAATTGAATATCGGGTCGACTAGCAGTTAGGTACATGAGAGAACCGATCATACTCTGATATTTTTTCGGATCGATGGCTTTCCCAAACAAATCAGCACCTATTTTTGGTGAAGTGACCATTGGTGTACCAACAGAATCACAATTTTCCATTCCATGTTTTTTCAAAATCTCTATTGTATATTTAGCCTGATTGATAAAAATACCACGAGGGGATTGATGTATTTGTAAACCAAGAAAGAATTTTAGTTCCCCCATCATGGACATTTCAAATTTGCTTTTCATGAGATTTTCAAAATGTTTTGAATGGTTAGGATTGGTTGATCCAAAAATAATGTCGTCCACATAAATTTGAACGATCAAAATGTCATCTTTGAATTTTTTGATAAACAAGGTGTCATCAACCGTTCCTTTTGTGAAATTTTTTTTTAGCAAGAAAGATGATAGTTCGTCATACCACACTCTTGGAGCTTGTTTTAAACCATAAATGGCTTTCTTAAGCTTGTAGACGTAGTCTGGATGATCTTTGTCGATGAATCCCTCTGGCTGACTCACATACACTTCTTCTTTCAGAGTTCCATTCAAGAAAGCAGTCTTAATATCCATCTGATAGACTGTGATGTTTTTGTGAGCGGCATTGGCTAAGAAAATCCAGACTGCTTCAAGTCTAGCTACAGGCGCGAATGATTCTTCGAAATCTATCCCTTCTTCTTGTGGATAACCTTTAGCCACGAGACGAGCTTTGTTGCGAATAACAGTCATTTCTTCATCCAGTTTGTTCTTCCACAACCACTTGAGATCAAGAACACGTATATCAAGTGGTCGTTCAACAAGTTCCCAACTGTCATGTAAATCATATTGAAGAATTTCATCCTGCATCGCTTCTATCCAAGGGTATTCTGCCATTGCTTCCCGAATGTTCTTTGGTTCTTTGAGGCTGATTGAGCAAATATAAATGCATAATTCGAGATCGGTGGCAAGTAGTCTCCTCGTCTGAACTGGCTTTGAAGGTTCACCAATAACATGTTCTATTGGATGGTCTGTTGTCCATTGAAACGTACAAGGGTACCTTAGGTTTAACGAATGTGTGTTAGATGGTTCTTGTAACCTTGAAGAAGATTCAGCAGAGTCTGTTGCAAATGGGTTTTCAAATATTTCTTCTTCTTCTAACGCATCATTGTTTGAATTATTTGTTGGTTCTTCTTGAAAATTTGTGTTTTGGTATTGCTCATCAACTCTTGGTAGAACAGTGTCAAGTACTGGAGTTGCATGAGTAGATGTAGATGATGTTGAGGTAGTTGGTGCTTCAGCTTCGATTGTAGTAGATGCATCTTGTGATGGTGGTGGTGGTGGTTGATGGTTTTGAGCGGGTGCAGCGGAATGTTGTGGAGATGCATTTGTCAAAGTTCCACCATAATATTCATCAAACATTAACTCGAAGAACTTTCCAGTTCTTGTTCTGAAGGTTTATCCGTGTTTGTTGACTGAGCTCCTTGAGGCACGAGTCCTGAACTGATGTGTCCAGAAGTCTGATGGTTTGGGGCGGGTCCTAATCTGGTTTGATTAGAAGCCATTGGATTAAACGCGGGTTCTAGAGCGAGTCTCTCAGAAGCCATTTGTGAAATCTCGTCAAACTTCACATTCATCGTCTCCATTATCTTTTTCATTCTTCTATTATACACCCTGAATGCCCTCGAGTTTTCTGAATATCCAATGAAGATTCCAATATCACCCTTAGCTTTTAACTTTCCTAGATCTTCTCTATCATTCGTCGGATAGCACAAAGCGCCAAATACGTGAAGGTAAGAGATGTCAGGTTTACGGTTGTTCACTAGCTCATATGGGGTTTTATTGAATCTCGGATGGACTAGGGATTGGTTTTGAGTAAAACAAGCAGTGGCTACAGCATCAGCCCATAAGAATAGAGGTGCACAAGAATAAATTAACATTGTGCGAGCAGCTTCCACAAGAGTTCGGTTTCTTCTTTCAACTACCCCATTCTGCTGTGGAGTTCTAACAACTGATGTTTGGTGTGTGATTCCAACATCTTCAAAGTAGGTTCTTAACTCCTGATTAGTGAATTCTATGCCATTATCTGTTCTTACAATCCTTATTGGAGCTTGAAGTAGAACTTGGATACGCTTCAGAAAGGTGATGATGGTACCTGGTGCTTCGTCTTTTGACCTCAGAAACTTTACCCAAGTATATCTTGAATAATCATCAACAATAACAAGAATATACTTCTTCCCATTAATGCTTTCAACTCTCATTGGGCCACATAAGTCCATGTGCAACATATGTAACCTTGCTTCCAAACTAGGTACGGTTTTGGGTTTATATGATGTTCTTTTACTTTTTCCTTGTTCGCATGATGGACATAGGTGTTCCTTGGTGTATTTGAACTTAGGAAGTCCGGTGACGATGTTGTCTTTGGCTAACTTGTTGATCGTGTCGAAATTGAGATGGGATAATCTTCTATGCCACAGCCAGGACTTAGTTTCGGTTGCCTTTGTCATAACACAAATTGGTGATGTAGAAGCCATTTGGTTGATGTCGATAGCATACAAGTTTGTACCACGATTACCAGTTAAGAGATCATCACCAACCAAATTTCTTATAAAAACCATGTTTCTCCTGAATCCAACTTCTAAATCTGCATCACAAAACTGCCCAACTGAAAACAAATTGTGTCCCAACCCTTCGACGTAGTAAACCCGAGTGATTAAAAAATTCCCAAACCGAAGATCTCCATAACCCTGAATAGCTGCTACATGATCATTTCCAAAGCGTACAGTTCCCATGAATTTCCAGACGAAATTGATCAGCAGCTTTAAATTCCCGGTCATGTGCTTGGAGCAACCCGAGTCGACGATCCAAAGACATATTTCGATAACCTGCCAAGAACAAAAGAGTTTGTATTTGGAAACCATTTTGAATTTGGTTCCATGGGGTTAGGAGTAAAATCTAAATCACACTCATAGACAGTTGCTACTTGTTTAGCTTGAGCTATTTCTAATTTTCCGTTCTGAAGAGTGAACTCTCTACCCGTCGGAATCCACACACAAAACTTAAGATAGTTCCTAGGCATTCGACTAATAGTGGTAGTCCTAAATCGTGCAACTAATCTTTCTATAGATCTGGATCTAGCACTAGGTCTTTTTGGAACATTCTTCTGTTCAGGCGTAACATTCACATTCTTAGAAACACATTCATCATGAACATCATTAATTAAACATTTCTTGCATATTAAACAAACAGAGTCATTACATGTAATAGAAACAGTACTTTCGACATTACATTCAGATGAAACATGTCTCTTATTACAAAGCGATAAATTCCTAGGGTGTTCTTCTACTTCTTCAGCTTTATTCTTGCTACAACTCTTAGAAACAGGCGAGACTCTATTGTTCCTTGTATTGCTCCTAGGCTTTAGTCTGCTGCTCCTAGAGGTGCTTTCTAATCCTGTAGAAGGTAAGGCACACACATTAGGATTTATATTGTTGTCCTTTTTAGCATCCCTAGATTCTTTAGAATTAGCCTTTATGCACTTGTCATTTGTCTTAGATGTTGAGGCAGACGCACTAGTGGGACTAATCCTAAAAAGGCCAGGTGCTATCACTTTTGGTGTTTCGACAACCGCTTTTCCCTTATCAACAATCTTTTCATTTTCACTTTTCTTGGGCAAGGGTGTTGGAGTGACTGGTTTTGTCAAATCCTTTTTCTCATCGACTTTTGGAGCAAACCGTGAAATTGACATTTTTGGTTTTTGAACCGTGTTTGAAACATTTGGTTTCTCCGAATTCAATGGTTTTGCAAACTTAGTTTCCTCACCCTTCCCTTTTTGACTTTCAAGCTGAGCCCTCAAAAGATCATTTTGCTCTTTCATATTCTTTAAGGCACGCTCATACGACAATTTGTCATACTTGCATTCTTCCTTTTTTCGATCAAGTTGTTTAAAATATGACATATTTTCTTTTTCAAGCTTTATAAGAGCATTTTCATACTTTGAAACAATTGCGGAGGTCTCAGCTCTTAGTCTTTCATCGTCTTGAACAGAATATGTTTGTAAAATGATGGACATAATATCAGTGGTCATAACAGCTTCGAAGAGAGAATCATTTAGGTTTTCCAAAACATTCATGTTTTCACGAGTATCATTAGCTTTGTTTACCAGGGATTTGTGGTCCTTGACAAAGTCGGCCATTTCTTTTAAGAAAGCTTGTTCAAAATGGATTACCCTCGCACTGATGTTATTCAGTAGGATAGTAATTTCGTTTTCAAAAACTTTTTTCTGCTCAATATGAAAACTGGAATGCCATTTGTTGATATTGATTGTAGTTTTAGAAGCAACAATATTTTGAAGTTCTTGAATTCTCTTTTTAACGTCATCCAGAATGTCTCTAGCCTCACTTGAATTAAAAGTGTTGTTAGAAGACATTTGTTCCATTTTTAAAAGAGATTTGGAAACAATTACTTTCTTAGAAAACATTTTTGAAAATTGTCGTTTTATGGAAAACACAGATAGTTCTTTTTGTGGAACAAAAGTAATTCCCGAAAGTTTATTCAATTTGTTGTAACAAATGGGTTTCAAATCCTTTTGTTTCATTTTATTTATGCTCTCTTCGACATGTTCTATCGTGTCCACAGAATCCCGAACGACGGGTGGATCATGTTTGGTGTAAATCACATTACCATTGTACAAAACATTATGTTCTTGCTGAGCTTTCTTAAGATTACAAGGGGTGTTGTTACCGAGAGCCATTTTATGTTTCGTATGGTAAATCGGATTAGTTTGATTTGAAATCATTTTCATTATTTGACTTGACTGACCCGACATAACCACTAATTCTTCTAAATGAGCAATCATGTGTTCTGACTCTATGATTTCTTCCAAAAGTTTGTCTTCTTTCTTTGCAAAGTCCTTTTTCAACTCATCCCTTTCTTTTTCAAGATTGGTATAAGTTGTTTTTTGTTTAGAAAGTTGCTTTTGTAAATCAGAAATTTCCGCGTTTAAAGATTTTATCTTTTTGAAAGAGTTAACATCAAGTGTATCAAACTTGAGTTGCAATTGTTGTTCCCTTGAAACGGAATTTTGATAACCAGTTTCTAATTCAGACAATCTTTTGTTATGAAATTCAAAAGCTTTAACGTTTTCTTTGTAACTCTCAAGCTCAGCGGTCAATTTAACATTCGCGGCCTTAACATCGCGATTGATCTTTTTCACATTCTCAATTTCAATACGACAATTATTCAATAATGATTCAAATAAAGCACATGTTTCCTCATCATTCTCAGCATGCTGTGAAACGAAGCCTCCATTATGATTCACATCTGGAGTTGCTGAAGGAGTATTGCTACTACTTGGCGTGTCTAGGTATGTATCATAAGTGGGTGCTAGGTTCTCAGAATGCTGTTCCTCATGAGGAGACATATCAAATATATCATTATTGTGACATGTGTTGAAGTTTGATACCTCAGATGGTGCATTGGTGTCATAAACAGGAAGTGTGTCAGAATCCGTGTCATACTTAGCTTCCTGAAGATTCGCCATAAATATGCAGTTCGCATCGATATCCTCTCTATCTTCCATGTCATCCATAAGAGCCATAAAATCATTGTCCTCTGCGTTCAACTGAAACCCTGCCTGAAACTTTTGTGCCAACATTACTGCTTTCTGCAAGTACTCTAGATCTTTCTTGTTCGGCTTAGTAGGACAGTTCCTTGCCATATGACCTACACCCTGACAGTTGAAACACTTAACCGGATTACCCTGATTCACATTTCCCAAATTCCCAACTACTGGAGCTGCAACATTTCTATTCTGATTACCCATTGCCTGATTACCAACATTCTGACCCCTATGATTTCCAACAAACTGACCCAACTGATTCCCTGCATACTGACCATACTGATTTCCTGCATTCTGATTCCCTGCATTCAGCATATTCTGATTTCCCATGTTAATTCCAGTAGCATATCCTTGCTGATTCCCATAAACTCCAACCATTTGGCCTCCGTTGCCCATATTGAAACTCGGCTGAGCAATCTGCATGTTGCGAGTGTTCGATGAAATCCTTTGGTTGTTGTTTGTTGGTGTAGAATAATGTCCTTGGAATGCCTTTGACAGAAAAGCAAACGCTTGGGTCAATGCTGCAGTAGCTTCATCATTTTCAGTGAATTCTGGTTCTTGGAATTGTTGGTATTGCTGTTGTGGAATAACATGTTGTTGTTGATGTGGGTAGAACTGTTGTTGGTAGACCGGTGTTGGTTATTGAATGTATGATGGTTGCATGTAGTTGTGAGTGGAAGATGATGATGATTGTTGTGTGTTCACTGGTAGCGGTGTTGGTGTAGTAGCAATTAATGCAAGAGGATCATGATTCTTTGCCAATCTTTCTTTCCTTACTTCATTAGCCTCAGCTTGGTTTTGCTTCAAAAAGTCATAGAGTTGATCATAATTCACCTTATGTAAATCCTTTGTTTGATTGAAAATTGTAACATAACGACCCCATTCTTCTGGAAGGTTATTGATGAATTTGATGTTTGTTGCAATTGTTCGAGGTGTCAATTTGTTTCTGATTAACTCATTCATCAAAGTGCAAAACCTTGTGTAGTAAGATTCAATCTGTTCACCTTTAGTGGATGTAAAGTTCTCCCATTCAGTAAGAAGTTTGTTCTCAACGTCTTGTTGTCCAATCTCGGTTCCATGACATATCCTTCTAACACGTTCCCACATAGCATAAGTAGTTTCACAACTTTCGAGCGCAGCAAAGATCTCCCGTGGTAATCCAAGTTGGATTAAATGCATTGCCATATCATCTGCGGCGATCTGCTTCTTGTCTTCATCTGTGTAATCTGCTTCTGTTTGTTCACGCACGAATGGTTGAGTAGGAGGTGTTGTATTTGGATTGCCTTCAATTTGAACTTGTCTTGGCATAAATGGACCATTTCTAATGGAATTGATCATTAATTTACCATCAGGCTTTGTTTTGATGTAACGAAGCATGCGGCTTGTCCATGGGAGATATCCACCTTTTTCAAGCTTTGGAGGTCGGTTTTCCGCACCGGCAGCATGAATGTCTTGCTGAGTTGCCATTGATGAAGTGTAGATTGATAAAGTTGATTCTTGGATCGATTCAACGAAGTAGGAGTTGTGTTTAGTGTAAGTTGATGCAAGTTTTTATGGTGAAAAATTTGATCTGGAACCTTAAAACCTCAATAACTTCTGTTCGGAATTAATTTGGGCCTCGAAGCTTGGCTTGAATCATCTTTAGATTATTCAACGTGTCCTTCTTCTCGGTCTCACGGTCGTTTTGACAGCTGATTCGTCGAAAACGGAGTTACGGTTCAAAAGTTATGGCCGTTTGAAGTTTGGTTGTCAAAAGTCAAAAAACTTACGCGTAAAATCCTGAACTTATGCGTAAACAGTGAATAATCTTACGCGTAAGATGTTATGTGTAACCTTTAAGTTATGTGTAAGATCTAAGGTTATGCGTAAACAATATTGTTTATGCGTAGACTTTGATTTTACGCGTAAACTTAGAGTTTATGCGTAAGAATGTTACGCGTAAGGTTTTTTCAACCAAATTGATCTCTCAAACTTGTCCAAGCTTGAAAGATATCCCGTGTCGAAGTATTCCACAAACTTATCCAAGTCAGGGAAGTACTGAGTAGTCAATGATCGTTGAAGAAAACTTATGCGTAGGATCTTTTGCGTAAAAAAACTTATGCGTAGGATCTTAAGCGTAGATCTTATGCGTAGGATTTCACCTTTTGCATAGGATTCCAACTTGAGCGTAGAAAAAGGGTTTTAGGCTTAAACTCACGCGAAGAAAGTGATCTTATGCGTAGAGAAAGGGTTTTAAGCCTAAACTTACGCGTAGGAAGTGGGTTTTAGGCTAAAACTTACTCGTAAACGTGCCAAACAGCTCAAAAAATACGATTTTTCAACCAAAAACACCTTTTTCACTTGTTTCTTTTGATCTAATCTTTCCCAAAACACTAGTAATCACTAAAACTTCAATAAAAACAACAACTTTAACACTAAACCACGTAAAAATCAAAACTTTTTAATGAAAAGCACACGTTTTAAATGAAAAACGCAACTTTTAAAGAGAAAGCTTGAAGAAAACGATTTCCATACACTCCTAAATCATTGTTAGGCGATTGATACCACTTGTAGGACCTTAGATATATCAACTTTATCACAAATATAAGCACTAGAAGAAGGAAAGATGGTGACTTGATGTAATATATGTGTGGCGTTAATATTGAAAGAGAGTATAAGATGAAGAGAACTTTTATTAAAAAACACACATAATACACACACAAGCACACTTACAAATGACTAGGTAAGTGCCTTATATAGTTAGAGAGAAAGGCCTCATCGGCTTTCTAATGGACATGGGCTTGGACTTGGTTTACATGAATTATAAAAGGCTTACTAACATAACTCTTAACATATTAGATTACCAAGTCCAAAGCCCAATGACTAAACTATTACTAGTCTTAACAAATGACACAAAGTTATAATATGAGAATGACCATCACTTATATATATATATTTTTAATGCTAACACCTCCCATTGAAAATCAGGGAGAAAATAATGTGACGGAGAAATTACTAGCAGAAGATCAAATCAAAGTTGTACAATCCATGAATGCTAGCTCCTCTCATCTCCCTCAGTCTGTTGTTATCTCACCCAAAGTTCACACTCACTCTCTAAACATGGGGGATGATCATCTTAGCAATGTTCCTAATAAGGAATCAGACGAATTAATAAAGTCTAGTGTTGAGATCCTTGTCCTAATCCCGAGGGAGTCACAGGGAACTTTTAATCAAGTGTGTGATATTCCTTCACCCCCTGATAATCCAAATGATCAAATTGAGACTGTCTTAGATTCCAGTGATGATTGTTTATCTTATGGAGACATTGAGTATGTTGGTGCATCCCTTCCCCACTCTAATGTTGACTTTCTTCTCGAGGAGTTTGCCGATGAACTCACTCATACCAATCCACTTCCATTGGGAAGTGATGATGATCTCTTTAATCTCAAAGATGATCTGGAAGAAGTCGAAGCATTCCTTGCCCTAGATAGTTCAACTTCGTATGAAGTTGATGATAACTATCTTGATTCTGAGGGGGATATTCTTTTCCTTGAAAGCTTATTGAATGATGATCCATCACTCAATTCCTATCTCAACACCGGGCTTAGTGATTCACACACTGATGAAAATTCTTTATCTTATGGAGACATCAGTGATGTTGATGAAATACCTTCTGAGCCCATCATTGATCACCTTATCATGACTCCTATGGAGTATGATGGCAAGAAACATCATGATCGGGGGGAAAGATTCTCAATCACGAGAATTTGTATTTCTATGACAAATTATCCCACCCTCCCTCCCAGGATATTTTCTAACCCTAATAGCTTAACCGACAAAATCCAAATTCAGGAAACTAAACCTGATCTTGAGGATGAGCATCCTTTCATGATTATTCTCATGACCTTCTCGGTGCCTTCCTCTCTTCTTCACTCCTTCGGGAATGAAGATACCATCTTTGAACCCGGCATTTTCATTTACCATTATCTTGAGTCGGGATTATATCTCATTGGTGTGGAACTTTCGCGTGCTTCAATTGTTTGTCCAAACATCTTGAATGAAAATCCGATGGAGATTACTTCTTCCACATCATGCTTCCCCATGAACAAATGAATTCGGGGTCGAGTCAAGCTAGCGACTCGGTAAACAAAACAGTAGCATGTTTATAGGGTTTTCATCCTAAGTGTGGGGGAGTTACCCCTACTGTGGTTACCAATAAAGTGAAAAGAAAATGGTGTTTCCACATTTAGCTTGTAATGTTGCCCTTTTACGTTCAAAGAGTCGGTATAATAGCCGGGACTTTGAATATTGAGGACAATATTCATTCTAAGTGTGGGGGGGGGGGGGTATTCTAGCGAATTTTATCACATTTTACTATCTAGTACCTCCGTGTTTGGCCAAAATCTCAAAAATTTTAAAATTTCTTCACTTGAGTTTCAAAATTTTTGTGGTTATCAGTCCGCCATGTCTGAACGACAAAAGGATTGGCTAATCCAGGAGCAAACGGCTCTTGGTTAAGATATATCAAATCCGTTGACGGCTTGCAATTTGTCCAAAATTGTATGGTACCTCAACTCGCCATATCCTAAAAAGTGAATGAGTTGGCTAGCCCGCAAGATTATGGCTTGTGGTAAAGGCAGTGGAAAAACCATAATTGGTAATCAGCTCACCAAGATGTTGACTATTCCATCAAGAGTTGGTTAGTCCAGAAGCAAACGGCTTTTGGTAAAGACAAATCAAATCCGTTGACAGCTGGTGGTTTGCTCAAAATCACATGGTTATCAAGTGGACCATAGTTCTTACTTTAACTGATACATTTGGCTACTCCAGAAGTAATGGCATTTGGTAAAGAGATTAAAATCCATTGAATTTTCAAAACAATTATTGCTAGGGACTAGCAATATTTTAGTGTGGGGGATTGATGTGTGTTCAAACACTCATCATTTTTTGTCAAATCTGAACTGCAAAGCATACAAAAACACTCAAATATGCATCAAATTGCTGAAAATTTTTCAAAATTGTGTTTTATATGTTTTAGATGCAAAATGAGTAAAAACAGATGAAAAACGTGCAAAGTTTGCAAAATTGGCAGTTTCAGTCCCCCGACTTTCAAAAATTGACAAAAGTAGTCCCTCAGCCCTTATTTTAAAAGAAAAGTCACCAAAGGTTCTTTTGAAATCATAAGTTGTCATATTTTGTCCTTTGGTGAAAAATTAGAAAAGTTTTAAGAATTTACATTTTGGTCCCTGGAGTTTCAGAAAATGACAAAATTGGTCCCTGGTGGGAAATTTTTGGAAGAAAAATCAATTTTGGTCTTGTGGTTACACATTTTGGCAAGTTTAGTCCTTGGATTGAAAGTTTTGTAAAATTTCATGTTTGGTCCCTGGAGTTTGAAAGTTTGGCAGAATTGGTCCCTGGAAATTTTATAATGGAAAATTATCATCAAGGGTCTTTGTACTAGTAAAACTTGGCAATTTCAGTCCCTTTGACATCTTTGGATAAATGCCATGTTCAGCCCCTCAAGATTCTAAAAATTACAAATTTGGTCCTTATGTTAAATCCCATTACAAACCAAACGGACCCTTGATTAATATCATAAACCAAATCCATTTCCAATCCAACCCACTACCCGATCCAACACCTTACCCGATCAAAAGTTTGTAATCAGTATTTCAGTGTATCCTAATCAATTTTTAGTATAAATTTCAATAAGTTTCAGTTTGATGTCTAATTTGGCTATTTTTATTTGAAAAACCATGTTTGCCTTACTGTTGGAACAAGTTGTTATTTATGGATCTTGTGGACTCATATCATCTCTAATAAGTTTTTATAAGTTTGTTTTAGCAATTAAAAATCAATTTCAGCATAAAAACTAAAAATACTCAGAAAAAGAAAAATAAAAAAAATAATAAAATAAAATAAAAATTGGTGGTTTCCAGACTTGAAGCAGAAGGGAGCATGGTATTTGATTTGGTTTAGAGTCCCATGGGGGACATTAGGTTGTGATTTTGGTTCTAACTCTCAATTGCTTTCTCAGATTGGATATCAAGTAAGCCTTTGGCTCATAATTCTGCATAACTTGTGTTTCTGAATGAAATGTGTTTATTGCTATTGATAGTTGTTTATTTATGCTCACGCATGCTCAGTAATAGTTTGGATCTCAGCTTTGTTACTTAAAAGCTTAGTTTGCTTAGGAAAATCTTCAATTTCAGTTTGTAAAGGGGTGTTTGGTTTAACACTGCCTTGGGTGGTATTGTGGTTTTGTTGTTGTTATTTTAGTACTAGTGGATCACATTCAATCAGTTTAGGCCTAGGAAAGTCTTAAAACCAAGGTTATTTGGAAACAAAGTCAAAATCACTAAGAAAATCCACCACACAGTTAATTGTGTGGCCATTGAGGGTCATAAAGCTTTATATCAGTGTATACCTTGTTGTTTTAACATAAAATGGTCTTAATTTAGCTTAATATCATGTTCTCAGTCAATTAGAAGCAACCAAATCTCAAAAAAGTCAAAGTTCCTAGCTTTCATTAAAAAGTCAAATTGCACTTTGGCAGAAAATCTCATTTTTTCAAGGATTTGTTTTGATTTATCTGTTAGGATCTAGGTCTTGATCTTTTCTGAGAATGTAGTCTATCAGCTCATCTTCAGTTTCCTATAGTCATTAGATTTTTGGAATTTTTTCAGTGGGCCCCACCCTGGATCAAACACACCTGCAAGGGAAGTTAGCTCCCCTGCTGGAGCAGACCTCAGCCACCACCACCACCACTTTGGTGGTTGTTTCTGGCGACCACAGTGGGACCCACACCCCCCTCCTTGGCTCCTTGGACTCCCCTCCTGGCCATCTTTCATTTTTGAGCAAAAGTTTGAGTTGAAGCTCACTGGGACCCACTTGGAAGTACCCTCAAACCTTGTCCCACTTCTGAGTTTAAATAAGCACTTCAAGTGCTTATTCTTATGTTACTTAGCTTATCAGGGTTATTACTTTGGTGTTTCTAGCTTCTATAAGTCCATTTAACTCAGTTGAACCAGAATTCACCTTTGTGAACCCCACATAAGCCAATTTGAGCTTATTTCTTTACTTGGTCAACCAAAGTCAACTGTGGTGCAAATAAGCTTCCACACTGCTTATTTTTGATTTCCAAAATTATTGTTTTTGTAAAAGTTAGTTGTTTTCAGTATTTAAATAGGTTTGTAAAAGAAACTCCAGATTAAACCAAATTAATTATAAGTGATAGTTTCTATTTAATGTAATTTATATTTTTAATTTTCCTTTTTAGATTTTTTTAATCACTTAGCATTTTTATATTTTTCTTAAATTCCTTTTATGTTAAAGTAATTTCAGTAAGTTTTCTAGATTTTAATTTTGTCATTTAGTATTAATTAGATTTAATACTAGTTTTATTATTAATTAATGAATAATTAAGTTTAAATAGCAAAATTAGTTTATATAAAGTAAACCCTAGTTTTTATATTTTTCCTAGCTTTTATAAGTTATAAAATAATTTTAGAAATTTTCTTATAACTAGTACTGTTCATCTTCTAATTTTGGTAATTTAAATAGTTTAATTAGTAATTATTTAATATTTAGAATATTAATTAGTAAAATAGTGTAAAAGTATATTAAACAAACTTTTTATAATTTTTTAAGGATTCCTGTGATGGTTAATTAGATTTATAAAATTTTTCTTAATTTTCTAAGTCTTTTTAGTATTTTTAATAATTTAAATTAGTTTAATTAGGTAATTAGTATTTAATTAGTAATTAATTAATATAAAAATCACAAAAAGACAAAAATACATATTTTTAATTTTAAAATTAGTTTTTAGTTATTTTATAATTTTAGAAATTTAATTTTCATTTTTATTGTATTAAATTAATATTATATTGTATTTAAGTATTTTAAATATTAATAATTAGAATTAAATAGTATTTAATTAATATTAAATAATTAATTAGTGTAAAAATTTATTTTTTTTTTCTAAAAATTTTCTTTTATCCTTAGGTTTGTAAAAAAGTCATTTTCACCCCCTGGGGGTTTTCAGATTCCAGTTTTCACTTTTTATTTCGTACGTTTATGTTAATTTAAATGTGAACGTACGCGTTTTAGGTTTTAAAACGTTTCAGGTTTTTCCAAACTTACAGTCTTGTTCATATAGCTTATTTAAGCTATTTCATTATATAAATCAATAGTGTAATCAATCTCAAACCCTTTCCGTCCAAATTCACCCGATCACAAACCCGTTTGATAACAATTCACACCTCGTCGGGACATAACGACCCGGGGAAACCCTATATTCCACGGAGCATTGACTCTAGGCAGTTTGACATTGTTGACCATCCTTTGGTCAATTTTGGTTGACCGTTTGGAGCCAATCACAAGGATTGAAGCCATAAGGCTATTTTTGGCTTTTTCATCATAAATGGGATTTCCTGTATACCAAATGGATGTTAAAAGTGCTTTTCTATATGGCACTATCACAGAAGAAGTTTATGTCAAACAACCTCCTGGTTTTGAAGATCCTGCACACCCAAAGAATGTCTACAAGGTTATCAAGGCTCTGTATGGCCTTCATCAAGCTCCAAGAGCATGGTATGAAAGACTTTCCAACTTTCTATTACAGCATGGTTATAGGAGAGGAGCTATCGACAAGACTTTGTTCATCAAGAGAGATAAGAAGGATATCATGCTTGTCCAAGTGTATGTAGATGATATTATTTTTGGTGCTACTAAGCAATCTATGGTGAAGGAATTTGAAGATCTTATGCAAAAAGAGTTTCAGATGAGTTCAATGGGAGAATTAACATTCTTCTTGGGACTTCAAGTGCAACAATCAAGCAATGGAATCTATATTTGTCAAGATAAGTATGTTGCAGATATTCTTAAGAGATTCAATTTCACAACTGTCAAGCCTACATCTACACCTGTGGATACTAACAAACCTTTTGGGAAAAGATGAAGAAGGAGAAGCTGTTGATGTCACATTGTACAGGTCTATGATTGGGTGTCTCATGTATTTAACTGCATCTAGGCCTGATATTACTTTTGCTGTGTGTTTATGTGCAAGACATCAGGTTAATCCCAAGGTATCACACTTGAATGCTGTCAAGAGGATTTTCAGGTACCTTAGGCAACAACCTAAGCTAGGATTATGGTAACCTAGGGATTCACCTTTCCATCTACAAGCCTTTTCAGATAGTGATTATGCTGGAGATAACTATGACAGAAGATCTACAACTGGAGGGTGTTAGTACCTTGGCAGCAGATTAGTCTCATGGCAATGCAAGAAGCGAACAATTACAGCAACATCTTCCACAGAAGCAGAGTATGTAGCTGCTGCAAGTTGTTGTGCACAAGTACTTTGGTTGCGAAATCAACTTTTGGATTATGGATTCAACTTCAAGAACTGAGACTGTCTCTGATTCCAGTGATGATTGTTTATCTTATGGAGACATTGAGTATGTTGATGCATCCCTTCCCCACTCTAATGTTGACTTTCTTCTCGAGGAGTTTGCCGATGAACTCACTCACACCAATCCACTTCCATCGGGAAGTCATGATGATCTCTTTAATCTCAAAGATGATCTGGAAGAAGTCGAAGCATTCCTTGCACTAGATAGTTCAACTTCGTATGAAGTTGATGATAACTATCTTGATTCTGAGGGGGATATTCTTTTCCTTGAAAGCTTATTGAATGATGATCCATCACTCAATTCCTATCTCAACACCGGGCTTAGTGATTCACACCCTGATGAAAATTCTTTATCTTATGGAGACATCAGTGATGTTGATGAAATACCTTCTGAGCCCATCATTGATCACCTTATCATGACTCCTACGGAGTATGATGGCAAGAAACATCATGATCGGGGGGAAAGATTCTCAATCATGAGAATTTGTGTTTCTATGACAAATTATCCCACCCTCCCTCCCGGGATGTTTTCTAACACTAAGAGCTTAACCGACAAAATCCAAATTCAGGAAACTAAACCTGATCTTGAGGATGAGCATCCTTTCATGATTATTCTCATGACCTTCTCGGTGCCTTCCTCTCTTCTTCACTCCTTCGGGAATGAAGATACCATCTTTGATCCCGGCATTTTCATTTACCATTATCTTGAGTCGGGATTGTATGTCATCGGTGTGGAACTTTCACGTGCTTCAAATGTTTGTCCAAACATCTTGAATGAAAGTCCTATGGAGATTACTTCTTCCAAATCATGCTTCCCCATGAACAAATGAATTCGGGGTCGAGTCAAGCTAGCGACTCGGTAAACAAAAACAGTAGCATGTTTATAGGGTTTTCATCCTAAGTGTGGGGGAGTTACCCCTACTGTGGTTACCAATAAAGTGAAAAGAAAATTGTGTTTCCACATTTAGCTTGTAATGTTGCCCTTTTACGTTCAAAGAGTTGGCATAATAGCCGGGACTTTGAATATTGAGGACAATATTCATTCTAAGTGTGTGTGTGTGTGTGTGGGGGGAGGGGGTATTCTAGCGAATTTTATCACATTTTACTATCTAGTACCCCCGTTTTTGGCCAAAATCTCAAAAATTTTAAAATTTTTTCACTTGAGTTTCAAAATTTTTGTGGTTATCAGTCCGCCATGTCTGAACGACAAAAGGATTGGCTAATCCAGGAGCAAACGGCTCTTGGTAAAGATATATCAAATCCGTTGACGGCTTGCAATTTGCCCAAAATTGTATGGTACCTCAACTCGCCATATCCTAAAAAGTGAATGAGTTGGCTAGCCCACAAGATTATGGCTTGTGGTAAAGGCAGTGGAAAAACCATAATTGGTAATCAGCTCACCAAGATGTTGACTATTCCATCAAGAGTTGGCTAGTCCAGAAGCAAACGGCTTTTGGTAAAGACAAATCAAATCCGTTGACAGCTGGTGGTTTGCTCAAAATCACATGGTTATCAAGTGGACCATAGTTCTTACTTGAAATGATACATTTGGCTACTCCAGAAGTAATAGCTTTTGGTAAAGAGATTAAAATCCATTGAATTTTCAAAACAATTATTGCTAGGGACTAGCAATATTTTAGAGTGGGGGATTGATGAATGCTCAAACACTCATCATTTTTGGTCAAATCTGAACTGCAAAGCATACAAAAACACTCAAATATGCATCAAATTGCTGAAAATATTTCAAAATTGTGTTTTATATGTTTTAGATGCAAAATGAGTAAAAACAGATGAAAAACGTACAAAGTTTGCAAAATTGGCAGTTTTAGTCCCCCGACTTTCAAAAATTGACAAAAATAGTCCCTGAGCCCTTATTTTAAAAGAAAAGTCACCAAAGGTTCTTTTGAAATCATAAGTTGTCATATTTTGTCCTTTGGTGAAAAATTGGAAATGTTTTGAGAATTTACATTTTGGTCCCTAGAGTTTCAGAAAATGACAAAATTGGTCCCTGGTGGGAAATTTTTGGAAGAAAAATCAATTTTGGTCTTGTGGTTACTCATTTTGGCATGTTTAGTCCTTGGGTTGAAAGTTTTGGAAAATTTCATGTTTGGTCCCTGGATTTTGGAAGTTTGGCAGAATTGGTCCCTGGAAATTTTAAAATGGAAAATTATCAAGGGTCTTTGTACTAGTAAAACTTGGCAATTTCAGTCCCTTTGACAACTTTGGATAAATGCCATGTTCAGCCCCTCAAGATTCTAAAAATTACAAATTTGGTCATTATGTTAAATCCCATTACAAACCAAACGGACCCTTGATTAATATCATAAACCAAATCCATTTCCAATCCAACCCACTACCCGATCCAACACCTTAGCCCACCACAAGCCCAAACCTAAACTAATACCACCTCAGTCAAAGCCATGGTCAAACACCATCACTGTTCACCCATCTTCCCTCCCACCTTTCCAGCTCCATGTCCCCCCTCCTCCATGATACTTTCACCAAACACCACCAAACCCAATTAACACCCTCACCATCTCATGTCCCCTCCTCATTAATATTTCCTTACCTACCTGACCAACCCTCACAACCTGCCATTTTTACCTTTCCTGCCAAAATCAAAACAAACGGCCAGGATCAAACTAGCTAATCCAATGGCTTAGAAAGATGGTGGGAAAGTGAGAGAAACACAAGAGGGCCTATAAAAGTGATGAGGCAAAAAATGAACCACTTTTAGGGGGTCATTTAAGCCCGGAATTGAATTAATTTGATCAAATATTGCCCTAAATTGTTCCTTTTGTGATTTTAGGTATTTTGGGAGTGAAATCTGGAAAAGGAAGCAATTCGAACGTTTTTGGAGCATAAAAGTGAAGAAAACGCAAAAGACTTAATTTTCCATGCTGAGAACAGTACCTGACGGAGTCAAGAAGAAAATCTTGACGGCGTCAAGAGTAAAAGTGGTGATGGCCCAGAGAGAATGTGAAGGCGTCACCCTAGGCCGTCACGTGTTAACTGGTCAAAACTTGCGCGCGTGGTAGCTGACACTGTTTTGGCCATAACTTTTGCATACGAACTCGGATTTGAGAGATTCAAAAAAGAAAACGAAGAGGACGAAGAGATCTACAATTTGGTGAAAAAATGGTGGTGACGGCGTCAAGAGTAACGGGATGACGCCGTCAAGAAGGGCCGACAGAAAACATGCCTATAAATATAACATCATAACTTCACTTTTTGTAAGCCGTAAACCCTAAGGTCGATTCCTGGGTTTAGGTAGGTGTTTTTCCAGCAACTTAGAGGGTTTCAATCACTCCATAAACATCATGTATTGGTTTGATGATTCTATCTTAATTATGTTTTCCATTATCATTGTTGTTTGCTCTTCTTTGATGATGATTTGCTAATTCACCTGGTGTCTACTTGTGATTATGTGAAACTTGTATATAATTGATTAGATCTCATTGATTTCTTGTTGATGTTGTGTTTATCTCCATCAATGAGGGGCTTGTTGATGTGTGTGTCCATCTCCATCAATTAAGGCGTGACAACTTCAATAGATCTAGTTGGTTTAGTTTATAATTCTTGTTTCCTATTGATTCTTGTTTTGATTGAATGAATTCGATGTTAGGCTTAAGAAAACTGTTAGACTTCAATAGGGTAACATGCTTGAACGTCTTAAGAAACATGAACTGATGTGTACTAGGTTTTTATGGTTGTATTTAATGCATGAGCGAATTCTAGTGATCCCATGTTAGGAGCTTCTTAGCCGGCTCGACATAGGAGTGAAGTAGGAGCTTATAGGATTGGGGAATTAAGTGCGCCACCCCATGAATGGTATTAAGGAATACAACCCGTCAATTAAAACAAGGTTACCATTCAATAGGTAGGATTGGATAGCTAGCAAGGAGTAACATATCATGGGTAGACATGCTTCACTTATCTTGTAGAACCTTAGTTTAGTTTTCTTGCACATTAGTTTAATTAGTAACTTTTGGGTTAGTTGATTAGCAACTAATTCCGCCCCTTCTTCCAAAACCCGAGATTTTCACTTGCTTTTCATAAAATATAAAAACACAAAAAGAATCATCCTTCACCTTTAGACCTAGTTAGATCAATTTCAATCCTAACGACACTATTCCTAGCTGAACGATCAATCCCCCGGTACTTGTGACTATACTATACTACGACGATCAGGTACACTGCCTGGTGGGGGTTTTAAGCTTCTCGAGATCCCTCGAGAGGTAAAGCCTGGTGCAATTCCCACGCATCAAGTTTTTGGCGCCGCTGCCGGGGAATAGTTATTATTTAGGTTGAATTTGATTAGGTCTACTCATTAGATTCCTTTTTAGTGAGATTTTTATTTTCTTTTTATTAGCTTTCTTGTAGTCTATCTTTTTCTTTGTGCCATTTGTTTGTAAAACCATTTTCATTTGTCTCCATGGTGGATGAAATTCCATTTAGATCATTAACTATAGAGGAACAATTAGTTTACTCGGATCGATTTGCCTTCTGTTGTTCCAATGAATTTTTAAGTGATCTTAGATATATACAAGAGGAGATGGGTGTAAATTTAGATGGGTTTGATGAATTTTATGCATGTGTGTTTTCTATTAGACGATCATTATCAGGATCAATTCCTTTTAGTGAGACCCTTTGGATGAATTTTGAGAAAAGTTTCCTAACCATAACCCATAAGTTCAACGAATTGGTGGATTTGTATGAGCGAGATGACCTAGTTTCTAAGAACATGAACTTAGAATCAAACCAAGATTATGATATGGTTAGTGTTGAACTACCTAGTTGCATGAGCGGGATAGATTTCACCAAAACATACGACACACATGAGGTTAGAGTTGAGCCACCTAGTTGCATGTCATGGTTAGGCACTACCATAATACAAGATGAACACATAGGTGATATTGATGTGATGGAAGAGACAGTAGAAAACCCAAGCCCACTAAGTACCCCACAATTCCTACCATCATTTGAGGCATACACACCGCCCGTGACTTACCCGGAAGAAGTAGAAGAGACTATAGGAACCCCAATAGAAGTAGAACCCTTGGACCAGGCACCACTTGAGGATATAGGTTTGAATACTTGTAGTGATAACCTTACTCCTAGTTCTAGGGAATTTCCTAGTGTTGATGAACCGGAACCTCAATCTTTACACACACTTCCATCCTTAGATATATTTCTAGGAGACAAAAGAGGAACCGACCCACCCATCAACCAATATTATCCGGGTAGTTTTAGGATGAAGGAAGCCATTCACTCACCCCCTTCACCTCACGTGGCATATTTCCACCCTAAGGGTGTGTATCGTTACTTCCACCCACACTTAATTCAAAGTGTAGGGAAAACCTCCCCTATTTCCGTTAAATAAGGGTAGAGTCAGGCTCGTGACTCGAACAAAAACAAGCACTTATTGGGAGGCAACCCAAGCTTTATTTATTTATTTGTTTGTTTGTTTGTTTGTTTGATTTTATTTGTTTCCGTACGCATGTTTTATTTTTGTTGTTTGTGGCTCATGTTTCAAAGTAAATTGTGAAAATGCTTTATTTTGTTTTTAACTTCGTCTTAATTACATATAATGGTATTTTGCAAAAGATAAGTGTAAGGGAGATCCAAATTTGTTTATAAGAACAAAATTGAGCATGAACCACAACAATATTAAATGAACATGTGTATTAGTAATTGTTTGAGTCAAATGCTTGTATCGAGTCATAATGATGTTTTGCAGGATTTTCTAAGAAGTAGGACAAAGTTTTTCCAGAAATTTTCCGGAAACTTAACGTAAAGATTTCTGCAGGTTCTTCTGACAGCGTCATGAGTTTACTCTTGACGGCGTCATGTGTAAAATTCTGGAAATTTTACTAGTTTTGTTTATACCGGAGTCTTAAAGTTTTTGTTAATTCTTTAGTTTTATAAACTCCAGGAAATCTGCAAACATTCATTCCACAAGCATTATATCTTTAATTGTTTTGTTTCTATTCCTAAGTCTGGAATTACATCTAGTTGTGAGTTTTCTTTGTTCGGATCGATGCTTTGGGTTTTTGTGTTTGTTTTCTCAGGTTTAACAGGTTATGTATGACAAGAAGATGATTATTATTCTGGAAGGGAAGCTTTGATTGTTCATTTTCTTGGAGGAAGATCTAACCTGGCCACCTTATTATCCATATCGAGCGAATCAGGGGAGTATTTGATTTCATTTGTTTTACTTATTTCACTTTTACATTCTTTACTTGAACATTGGGGACAATGTTCATCTTAAGTGTAAGGGGAGGGTAAAATGATGATACGTTACAGATACACTTTCGCTTGAGTTTGTTTGTTTAATAGTGGATGTGTAATAAAACTATGAGAAATACTTGTTAGTGCAATTTTAGCGCCAAATTTAAAATTTTTTACAACATTTAGGAGTGAAACTTTAGCCATAGCAAGCGTCTCATGGATAGGAGATTGTATGACTAGCACAAAAACGTACTTTCAAGAAAATTTTCCACCCAAATATGTTAGGTTCGCCATTAGATTTGATAGGAAAAGCATTCATTAGTGCTTATGAGTGTACCGGTAGCATTTAGATTCTAGAACTTGCGTTAGTGATGCATCCCGAGACCGCTAGTGAGACTACATTCGTGTAGTAGGATTTACTACATGATAAGAGGCATTAGTATCACCCTTGCGTTAAACCCGTATCATAATTACTTGACCATCTAAGTCATATTACTTGGCTAGTTAAGTCAACTAATTTTTCCCACACCTTTAGTGTTGTACTCATTTTTAGTACACGAAACCCCTAGTACACCCCTCCGAGCCTATCTTTTCGTTTCTAACTTTAAGCATTTTACTTAAAGGAAGAATTTGTTACACCCCACTTAAATGTACACCCAAATCGCCTTAGCCTTCCGTGTATGCACTCATCTTTAGTGCATTATTGTTATTTGTTTAAACCCTAAGTTAATTATCTAATTGATTACATGGTTGCTAAGTCGAGTCATATCCTTGTACATATTGTTTTGGGACGATTGGGACTCATGGGTAAAATACTTATTTTATGGAGTAATGGGGAAGAACATCATTTATTACCCCCATATGTACGTTAATCTTAAAAGTACTCCAAGTGTTTTAATTTTCTTATTTTGAGTCATTAGTTTAGTTTATTGTAAAGTATGTAAAGATTCAAGTGTAAGGGGAATGTTCATTCCCTATGATGTATTATTTTGGATGGTAGGGTAAGAGTGTAAAAAAAAAATAGAAAGAGAAAAAGAGAAAAAACATACGGACTACCATCCCTTTTCATTCTATGTTCATTTTATGTTTTTGTTATTTTTCATTTATTAGCTTAAGTCGAGTCTAGTCTTGGCTCAGCAACGCCATATTGTACATGTAATTAATCAAGATTGTTAACTCGCCACCAGTAAAAACTTCCTTTATCCAACAAAACCGTGTATTTCATATCCCTACACCTAACGTTACAACCCTTTAAAAGACCTCTTTGATAGTTTATCCTAGGTGCTTACGCCATGTGGTGGAGGTTTGATCCTTTCCCAAGCCTATGGTAATCTATTTTGCTATGACAGGTAGTGAGAGATGTTTTCCATTTCCATATTGTGATATTACTTTATTACACCCGAGAGATGTGAGTATCTAAACACTATTTGTAAGGTGCTAGTATATGACCTACGTGCCTGTCTTTGGTCTTTAGTGGAACGATTATTTGTTGTAATTACTTTTATATTAGTGTTAAATGACCCCTAACTTGTATTTTGACTAGAATAAAAGCGCATTTGCTTGAGGACAAGCAAATCTCAAGTGTAAGGGTATATGATGAGGCGAAAAATGAACCACTTTTAGGGGGTCATTTAAGCCCGGAATTGAATTTATTTGATCAAATATTGCCCTAAATCGTTCCTTTTGTGATTTTAGGTACTTTGGGAGTGAAATCTGGAAAAGGAAGCAATTCGAACGTTTTTGGAGCATAAAAGTGAAGAAAACGCCAAAGACTTAATTTTCCATGCTGAGAACAGTACCTGACGGTGTAAAGAAGAAAATCTTGATGGCGTCAAGAGTAAAAGTGGTGACGGCCCAGAGAGAATGTGAAAACGTCACCCAAGGCTGTCACGTGTTACTGGTCAAAACTTGCGCGCGTGGTAGCTGACACCGTTTTGGCCATAACTTTTGCATACGAACTCGGATTTGAGCGATTCAAAAAAGAAAACGAAGAGGACGAAGAGATCTACAATTTGGTGAAAAAATGGTGGTGAGGGCGTCAAGAGTAACGGGCTGACGCCGTCAAGAAGGGCCGACAGAAAACATGCCTATAAATATAACATCATAACTTCACTTTTTTTAAGCCCTAAACCCTAAGTTCGATTCCTGGGTTTAGGTAGGTGTTTTTCCAGCAACTTAGAGGGTTTCAATCACTCCATAAACATCATGTATTGGTTTGATGATTCTATCTTAATTATGTTTTCCATTATCATTGTTGTTTGCTCTTCTTTGATGATGATTTGCTAATTCACCTTGTGTCTACTTGTGATTATGTGAAACTTGTATATAATTGATTAGATCTCATTGATTTCTTGTTGATGTTGTGTCTATCTCCATCAATGAGGGGCTTGTTGATGTGTGTGTCCATCTCTATCAATTAAGGCGTGACAACTTCAGTAGATCTAGTTGGTTTAGTTTATAACTCTTGTTTCCTATTGATTCTTGTTTTGATTGAATGAATTCGATGTTAGGCTTAAGAAAACTGGCAGACTTCCATAGGGTAACATGCTTGAACGTCTTAAGAAACATGAACCGATGTGTACTAGGTTTTTATGGTTGTATTTAATGCATGAGCGAATTCTAGTGATCCCATGTTAGGAGCTTCTTAGCCGGCTCGACATAGGAGTGAAGTAGGAGCTTATAGGATTGGAGAATTAAGTGCGCCACTGATTGATGCTAAACCACCAACTTATATTGACCAAAGAATGGTCAACAAAGTCAAATAGCCTAGATCAATGCTCTGGGTAATATAAGGTATCACCGGGTCGTTAAATCCCGTTGAGGTGTGAATTGTAACTTTAGCGTGCTTTGTGATCGGGTGTTTATTCACAGAAAAGTTTGGTTGTGAGAATTATTTGAAAATTATTAACAGAAATAGCTTAGGAAAGCTATGTGAATGATTACGGGAATTGAGGTTGAGAAGAAATCACTTAAAACTTAAAAAACCGTACGTTTGCTGAAAACGCGAACAAACGTACGAAGAATAAAAGTGAACGAAGTGATCTGAGAAGGCTACTGGTATGAAAATTTACTTTTTACAAACCCAATGATGATAGAAAATTTTTGGAAATTTAAAACAAATTTTTACACTAATTTTATAATTACTATTAATTAAATACTAATTTTCTAATTACTTTTAATTAACTTATTTAACCTAAATTATAAATAAATATGAAATTCACTTGGAAAATTAAAAATTAAACTTAAAAAAATCTAAAATACTATAAAACTAATTTTAGAAATGAAAATATAATTTTAAGACTATTTAATTAATTATTACTAATTATTAACTAATTATTACTTACTTTTTAGTTATTTAAATTAACCTAAATTCTAATTAATTATTAAAATACACTAGAAAATTGAAAATAAAATTTGGAAAAATAAAAAATAACTAAAAACTAATTTTAAAATTTAATTTATATTTTTCTGATTTTCTAATTAATTATTAACTATTTAATAATTACTAAAAACTATTTTAAATTAAGAAAAATACTAAATGATACAAGAAAAATCTAAAAAAATTACAAAAATTATTTTTACACACCAGAAGCCTAGGAAAATTATAAAAATGCAAATTTCTTAATAATAAGCTGAAGAATAAGCCAATTGGCTTAAATAGAAGCTATTACTTCTATTAAGTTGGGCTTATTTGAGATTTTCTTTTTCCAAACTGCTTATTATAAGTTTTTAAGCAACTTTTGTGAAGTGGGTTTGACTGTGGTCAAGAAAATAAGCACTTCAAGTGCTTAAAACCTTGACAGTTACTTTCTTTGACCAAGAGTGGAAATAAGCTCAAATGAGCTAATGTGGGGTCCACTTTGGTGAAAACTGATGAAAATAAGTGCAATGAACAATTTTAAGCAAGTTACACACAAATAAGCTAACACAATAAGCCACAAACTCAGAATAAGCACTTGGCTTATTTAGATTCTGAGACAGAATGGGACAGATTTATGAGGTCAAACAAAGTGGGGTCCACAGGTCTTGAGGTCAAATAAATGGTCAATACTACTTCCCTGGTAGGAGGGGGGTTGTATGGAACAAAAATGGAGGTGTGGGACCCACTGGGTTAGCCATAAACTACCACCAAAGGTGGTGGGTGAGCTGGGGTCTGCTGAGATAGGGCAACTACCTTGCCCTGCAGGTCAGTTCCAAGGGCTAATTAGTCCTCAAGAAAAAATCACAAAAATGAACCCATTATGAAAATCAAATGTTCTACTGGTAGAGTTAACCCACAACAAATTTCAGACCTCCAATCCAAACACAAAAATCAGATAAATTCTTGCCATTTTGATGAAAATCTGAGATTGACAATTTTTGACTTTTTAGCAAAATATGAGATTTGACTTTTGTGAGTTTTACCTGCTGATTCAGTGAATTAGGAAGTTATGATAAACTAAATAAGACCACTTTTAGTAAGAATACCAACTTGTGAAATGGTTTGATGAGTTTTGGACTTCAAAACTCACCACAGTTAACTGTGGTGACCACTTCCTTGTGATTTTGACCTTTGTGGTGTTTTTGAACAAGAAAATGATTTCCCTGAGCTTTATTACACCCAAACAACTTATTAAAACACAGAGTTGCACAATGAGACAGATGGAACACCATAAACAACCTATAGCCAAACACCCCTATTAACACAGATTATTAAGAAACTAGATTAAGATGTAATCACAACTACTCCTACTGATTACTACTTATGCTAATAGGTTAAGCTTGAACTAAATAACCACAATTAAGCAATAAGAACACTGATAAGCTATGATCAACAAAAATAGGTAAGATTTCAACTTACAAAAGCCATCCAAGCTTAGTTTGATAACCAAGGATCAAATGGACCAACCTAATGACTTCCACAAGTCTCTATTACCCTCTGCAATTTAGAAATCAACCAAATCCAAAGCTGCTTCCACTTTTATCCATTTATTTTATTTTATTTTTATTTTTCTGATTTATTTCTATTTTTATGAAAACTAGAACTTAATAAAGACCAAAGCTTACACAGCTTCTAAAACTTGTTAACAATGCTTGTGAAACTAACTTGAAGCTTTAAAACACTTAAGGACATGTAAACAACAAACTTGAAATTTAAATTTAGACTTTAAAAACTGAAATTGATATTGAACTTAGAACTTTTGAGTTACTGGAACTGAAATGAAAGTACAAGTATTAAAAGGAAAATACAAGACTAAAAATACATACTACACTAATACTATGGCTCATATGAGCTTCTACATATATATCGAGCTAAAAAAGAAACCCTAGGACTTCCCACATGGCTCCATTTTGAATTCTGGATGTCCCATAAGCTTCATGTTGACCCCTTGACCAAATCCCAACCGTCCAATTAGCTTTTAATCAATCTGAGCTGTTGATTAGCTTTTTGGCGCCAAATTGCATACGGGGCAAAATTGAGTGGAATAGGTGGGAGATATTAATTGTGGTGGTGTGGGTTGGTGTGGAAGGTGAAGGGGAATTAATTGTGGGGGCTGGTTGGTGAAAAAGGTGAGAGGAGGAGGGAGAGTTGCCTTGGTTTTACGCTGGGGTGTTGGGAGGTTAGGGGTGAGTCAAAGGGTGGGGTTTGACCGGGGGAGATTTTATTTAAAAAAGGAAGTTGGGCCAGATCTTGTAGTGGACTGGACCTAGGGGGTGGGTTGGATAAGGGTTTGGTTTTGGATTTTGATAATAAATAAGGGTCTGGTTTGGTTTGTTAGTTACAAGGACCATATTTGCAATTTTTCCAAAGATGAGGGACTGAAAGTGTAATTTTCCCAATTGTTTCCAAGGACCAAATATGTTATGATTCCACAGTTCACAAACCATTTTTTCCATTTTCCAAATTTCAAAATTTCCCAGGGACTTATTTTGCCATTTTTGGATTTTCAGGGACCAAACTTGTAATTTTGGAAAACTTGTGACCCAAGTGTAATATTTTGTGAATTTTGACTTTTAAAACCTTGGGTTGACTTTTCCTTTCAAAATAAATGCATAGGGACTAATTTTGACAAGTTTTGAAACTTGGGGGACTGAAACTGCCAATATTGCAAACTTTGATCATTTTTCCTTTGTTTTTGCACATTTTGCATTTAAAACACATAAAACACAATCCCTGAGATAATTTAAGTTTTTTGATATCTTTCTGATTGTTTTTGTATGTTTTGGCAGTTCAAATACATCAAAAACGATGCGTGTTTGAGCACTCATCAATCCCCCACACTAAACTATTGCTAGTCCCTAGCAATCTTTTTAGAAAACTTGATGGATTTGAAAAACTCTTTACCAAAAGCCATCACTTCTGGAGTAGCCAGGTGTAAGAACTGTGGCACACCTGATAGCCGTGTGATTTTGAGCAAACCACCAGCTTTCAACGGATTTGTTTAGTCTTTACCAAGAGCCGTTTGCTCCTGGACTAGCCAGCATCTTGATGGACCTAGTCAACATCTTGGTGAGCTGATTACCAATTATGGATTTTCCACTGCCTTTACCACAAGCCATAATCTTGCGGGCTAGCCAAATCATTCACTTTATGGGATATGGGGAGTTGAGGAACCATACAATTTTGGGCAAATTGCAAGCCGCGAATGGATTTGAGTTATCTTTACCAAGAGCCGTTTTCTCCTGGATTAGCCAATCCCTTTGTCGGTTAGACCTGGCGGACTGATTACCACAAAAATTTTGAAATAAAGTGAAAAATTTTTGAAAATTTTGGCAAAAAACTGGGGTATTAGAAGATATTTTGATAAAATTTGCTAGAATTCCCCCCCCCCCCACACTTAGAAATGAATATTGTCCTCAATATTCAAAGTCCCGGCTATTATGCCGACTCTTTGAACGTAAGAAGCCAAGATTCGAATCTAACTGTGGAAATACCAAATTTCACTTTGTCCTTGGGGAAAGTTTGGAGATCCGGGACAACCATGGATGGTATGTCCTCTCCAAAATAGTGCTTTCAATGATGTCCATTCACTTTGAAATTTGGACCGTCACTTTGAGACAATTCGACGGTGCCATAAGGATAAACCTTAGCGATAGTGAATGGACCAGTCCATCGGGTTTTGAGCTTTCCCGAGAAGATCTTGAGTCTAGAGTTGAAAAGAAGGACTCGATCACCAACGTTAAAAACGAGGTTTTTGATTTTTGAGTCATGAATCTTCTTTGTCTTTTCTTTATAGATCAAAGAGTTCTCGTAAGCTTGATCACGAAGTTCGTTTAATTCATTTAGTTGACCTTTCCTATGATCACCCGCCGTTTTGAGGTCAAAATTGGCATGCTTGAGAGCCCAATAGGCTTTGTGCTCAAGCTCGATCGGAAGATGACACGCTTTCCTGTACACAAGTTTATAAGGCGTACACCCAATGGGTGTTTTGTAAGCCGTACGGAAAGCCCAAAGTGCATCATCTAATTTGTTCGACCACGATGCACGATTCTCACCTACAGTTCTTTCCAATATTCTTTTAACACCCCGATTGTAAACTTCGACTTGTCCACTCGTTTGAGGGTGGTACGCAGTAGAAAGACGGTGAGTTACACCGTACTTTTGCATGACTTTATCGAATTTGTCATTACAGAAGTGCGTGCCACGATCACTAATAATAGCACGTGGAGTTCCGAATCGGGCAAAAAGAGCTTTTAAAAATTTCACAACTACTCGGGCATCATTAGTGGGTAAACCTTTTGCTTCAACCCATTTTGACAAGTAGTCAACTGCCACGAGTATGTATTTGTTGCCGTGAGAGGACGGAAATGGCCCGATAAAGTCGATGCCCCAGATATCAAAAATTTCACAAACCTGAATTGCATTATGAGGCATTTCATTCTTTTGCGAAATATTCCCGTGACGCTGACAAGCGTCATAGGACTTGACAAATTCTTGGGCATCCTTGTAGATCGAGGGCCAATAAAAGCCGGAATCAAACACCTTTTTGGCGGTGTAGTTGGGATTGTGGTGGCCCCCCGTGGGACCAGCATGGCAAGCTTTTAAAATATCAGCGGCTTCCTGACCATACACACACCGCCGGATGACTTGATCCGCGTATATTTTAAACAAGTAGGGGTCGTCCCAAAAGTAATGTTTTACATCTTTGAAAAATTTATTTTTTTGTTGGGACGACATCCCTTTCACAATGAAGTTACCCGCAAGATAGTTTGCAAAGTCGGCAAACCATGGGGTAATCGAGTCTCTACGAAATGAAACCACATTGAGGGTTTCGAGAGGAAATGTTTCATTTATTTCCTTTTTCTCGAAAGCATTTTGGTGAGGGTTTTCAAGATGGGAGAGATGATCAGCAGCTAGATTCTCAGCTCCTTTTTTATCACGAATAATGATATCAAATTCCTGCATGAGGAGAACCCAATGGAGGAGTCTCGGCTTTGCATCTTGTTTTGCAAATAGATACTTCAAAGCCGAGTGATCCGTATACACTATGCTTTTAGTTAGAATCAAGTATGGCCGGAATTTTTCAAAAGCATACACCACAGCTAATAATGCTTTTTCAGTGGTGGTGTAATGACTTTGAGCCTTGGTCATAGTCTTGCTGGCATAGTGTATAGGCTGAAAATGTTTTGTTTTGCGTTGCCCCAAGACTGCCCCTATAGCATAATCACTAGCATCACACATGAGCTCGAAGGGCAAGTCCCAATCGGGGGCAACAAGAATCGGTGCCTCGGTAAGCCTTTTCTTTAATGTTTCAAAGGCTTCGATGCACTCAGGGGAGAAGATAAAAGGAGCATCCTTTTCGAGGAGATGGGTCATAGGCCGGGCGATTTTAGAAAAATCTTGAATAAACCTACGATAGAAACCGGCGTGACCCAAAAAGCTCATAACACCTTTCACAGTCGTGGGATAAGGCAATTTTGCAATGACGTCCACTTTGGCTCGGTCAACCTCAATCCCGTTCTTTGAAATTTTATGGCCGAGGACAATGCCCTCTTTGACCATAAAGTGACTCTTCTCCCAATTTATACATAACTTTGTGTCTTCACAACGTTTTAGCATGCTGTCTAAATGGGAGAGACATGATTGGAACGAATTCCCAATGACCGAAAAATCGTCCATGAAGACCTCCATACTTTTCTCGATCATGTCGGAAAAAATGGCCATCATACATCTTTGAAACGTGCCCGGAGCATTACATAGGCCAAATGGCATACGTTTATATGCAAAAGTTCCATAGGGGCACGTAAAAGTGGTCTTTTCTTGGTCTTGCGGGTCAATGGGAATCTGAAAGTAACCCGAGAAACCATCGAGGAAGCAATAGTACTCATTCCCCGCTAATCTCTCGAGCATCTGATCCATAAAGGGCAGAGGAAAATGATCCTTGCGGGTGGCGTCATTCAATTTACGATAATCAATGCAGACGCGCCAACCCGTAACCAAATGAGTTGGAATCAACTCATTCTCCTCATTTGTGACAACAGTAATGCCACCCTTTTTTGGAACACAATGGATCGGGCTGACCCAAGGACTGTCCGAGATAGGGTAAATCAATCCGGCATCAAGAAGTTTTAAAACTTCTTGTTTGATAACCTCGTGAATTTTTGGATTCACCCTTCTTTGATGTTGGACCGCAGGTTTGAAGTCATCCTCCATTAATATCTTGTGAGTACAAAACTCAGGGTCGATGCCCTTGATGTCGGAGAGACGCCAAGCAATTGCTCGTTTATGAGACTTCAAAACCTTTTATAAGAGCAGCTTTTTCCTCAACACTGAAGTTTTTAGCAATTATGACGGGTAATTTATCATCACCCTCTAGAAATGCATATTCAAGATGAGGCGGCAAGTCCTTAAGTTCAACCGCGGGAAAGTCATCAGTTTTCTCAACATTTTTTACTTCCTCCTTATGAAGTGTTTGTGGTAGAACAGAAAGAGGAGAGGGATCTTCGTTTAATAACTTTTCAAGAATGAGAACATCCCCCTCGGGGTCAATCTCTTGGTTATCGATTCCATCGGGAATCGAATCACTTTTGAGAAAGGCCTCAATTTCTTCTAAGATGAAGTCACTTCCCTCAAACGGAGTGAGGGAAGGGGAAGAATTGGCAATAATGGGGTGAGAAGATGGAGTGAAGTTTTCACTTGGAGAATTATCGACAAAACCTAAAACCTCTTGAGCGTACTCCTCAGACGCAACATCAATGACATCAATTCGGTTAACCGATTCGGCGTCATAATTAGAAGAGTACCTCGCTGTTTGATTAAGGTTAAAGGTTACAGCTTCAGTACCAACATGAAGAGTTATTTCCTCTTCGAACACATCAATTAACGCACGACCCATCCTTAAGAATCCTCTTCCAAGAATGAGAGGAACTCGCGGGTCAGCATCGAAATCCACAACCACAAAATCTGCCTGAAAGTGGAAGTTTCCCACCTTCACAAATACATCCTCGGCAATGCCGAGGGGACGAGATGTTGAGCGGTCTGCCAGCTCGAGAGTCATGCAGGTGGTTGTGAGTTCTGGAAGAGAGAGCTTTTTCCATATTGAATAAGGCATCAAGTTGATGCTCGCACCTAGATCGGCCAGGGCGAAGCACTCAACCATTCCGGGAAAAACACATGGAACGAGAAATTTTCCCGGATCTCCTAGCTTCTCGGGAAGCTGCTTCAAAAGAACTGCAGAGCAGTTTTCATTGAGCGGAGTTCAAGCCATCTCGAATAGTTTCTCTTTATTGTTCAACAGATTTTTGATTGTCGATGCGAATTTAGGCATCAATAGGAGAGCATCCGCGAAACTGATATCAAAATGAATATCTCGGAAGATTTGAAAAAACTTTTCCATTTGATGATTTGGTTTTTCGCGGAGCTTCTGGTCTTGTAACCTCGATGGATATGGTAGTGAAGGTTTGGATTTAGGGTTCTCTCCAGGAGTTGTTGATGGTTCAAACACAACTCCCGGTTTTGGTACAATTCCTGGTTTGGGTACAATTTCTGGTATAACCTGAGGGTGGACGTGTGCGGTACTTCGTGGGCTAGTAGCTTGCACCTTGTCCTTGGTTGCCTCAGGCTCAATTTCCACTTCCTCGAAATAAAGAGGAGGAGGAATAGGAGGAACTGGTGGCTCTTTATAAGCTTTACCACTGCGTGTAGTAATAGCTTTGAGTTCACCCTTGGGGTTGACAACTGTATTAGCCGGGAGACCTCCTGAAGTAGAGGGTGGAGTGAGATGACTCATAAGACTGGCAAACATATTCTCAATCTTGTTTTGAAATTGATCAATTTTGTTGTTTGTTGCCATCAACTCACTCTTCAGCTCATGACCCTGTTTGGCTATTGATGATTGGAAATCATTCTTCAAATTTGAGATCTGATTTTGCATTGCCCTCATTTTGGTCTCATTAACCTTGATGTAGTTATTGAGCTCGTTTGGGAGGGGTTCTTGATAATTTGGGGCTGAATACCCTTGATTACCCCTTTGGGGTGGGTACTGATTGACGGGGGCAGGATTTTGATTTTGCATATTAGGCCCCCTGGGTGGATTAGGATTAAACCTATTTGGATTTTGAGGTGGAGGAAACCTGGGTGGTCCACCCTGGTTGCTAGCCCGGTAATTTGGTTCACTTGAGAATGGTATTGGTTACCTCCTTGGTTGGAATTGCCGGCTATTGCATTTACTTCGAATGGATTGCCTTCGGTGGTAGTGCAATTGTAATATGAGTGTGGACCACCACAAGTGACACAAACTTCTATCTTTTTGATTTCAGCTAGTGGGGAAGAATGAGGAGAAGAAAGTTTCTGACTTTGAGTCAGAACTGAGTTTTGGGTGAGAACCAATGCATGGATAGCTTCCGTGAGTTTGTCAAGTCTAGCATCGGTGCTAGATTGAGCCACGGGCGATGAGGTAGAAGGAACAACATTCCCTTGGGAAACAACTGTCACAACCCACAATTTCAGGTCATTTTCCCAAACTTCGATATTCTACTATTCACAAATTACTATTCATCGATCACTATTCATCATTTTACTATTCATCGTTTTTGAGGTCAATTTGACATTCCGAGACACTTTCAGAAATTTTACTATTCACTTGACACTATTCATTTCCGAGAGAAAACCACTATTCACGTGCATTATTCATGTCATCGTAAATTTAGTTTACGTGTGTTCAAATTCGCGTAACCGTATTGGTTCAGGAGCGAATTCATGCATTATTGTCAGGGACACTTCATACGGACTAGAAATAGTCTGCATATCATCATTAGGGCACTTGCATACTATTCCACTCGTAGGATATCTAAATTACTACTTTTGGTACGATTAACGAATTACGTACGTTTATTTCAATAAACGCTAATACGCGAACTATAAAAGTGTCTAACGTGTCCGACACTCCCGACTATGATCCTAATACATTTTTATACTCATTTCTATAATATAAAAACTATAATATTAATTTACCCGGTATTTTGGAAATTTAACTAATACGTATCGTACGTTTAACTTAATAACGCCGGTTTTCATCAAAATTGAACGATAATCACCCTAACTCTCCGTACTTGTACCCGACTTATTTTTACAACTTTTATAACTTTATTACGTCCCGAATAACTTCAACGAAACTTATTTTTAACAAACCCGGTACCGATTAAACCTTAAACCTTAAACCTAAACCTAACCTAACTATACTTAATCACTAACACTAATATATACTAACTAACTACCCAACACCCTTCCCCTTTTCCCTCACCAAAACCGGCCAAGCCCCCCCCCCCCCCCATGGTCTTCACACTTTAAATGCCTCACCAAACTAATTTAATGCACACCAACCCAATTGTCCAAGTATATAATAAACTTTCTTAACCCATTTTCACATAAAAATCATTTTTACTTACAACTTAGCTAGTTTTCTCTCTTTTCTTGGTGTTTTGGTTCGAATTGGGTTAGACAAGGAGCAAGGAGAAGAAATTTTGCAAGATCATTTTATAAACTAGTTTGTATAATCATCCTTGTTAGAGTTTTGAAATAAAAACTCAAGGATTAGTAAGCTTTTTATCATCTAAACTCTCTAAACCACCAAGTAAGTATACAAGCTCATTTTTATGATTTTTACAAGTTATTATTATGTTCATATAATTTTCTTATAAGATCTTACACATGTATCAACTTGTACCACTTCATTTTGTATATTTTAACTTTGAAGCCCTAAAAATGGAAACATATGAAACTCTTGTTAGACCTAGTGGTTGGATGATATTTTAGGACCCATGACACCCTAAGAAGGTGTATGGTAGGATTAGATTAGTCTTGTGGTGTTTGAAAGTGGATTGATGGATGGTGGAACTAGTTTAGAGACTTGGAAATGATTTTTGGAACTTTTGAAATACCTACTGTCCTTATTTTAAATTCGTGGGAAAATCAGTAAGTAATGACTAAGTTTTGACCAAAGATTTAGAAAATACATTCAAAAACGAAACTTTAGGCGAAAGAATCAATTAAAACGAGTTTATAACGAAGGAGTTATGATTTTTGCAAACTTAACGACGAAAACTACTTTTCCAGAAAACTGCTTGCTGTTGGGCAGAATACGATGGGTATTTTGAGGCCTTAAACGTAACCTAAAAGAGCCGAGTTGTCTAAAATATACTAGTATACACAAAGACGAATCCGTGGACATAAAGAACAAGGAAAACGAGCTTGAAACGACCGAGTTATGACCATTCTAACATCGTCAAACTATATATATATATATATGGACACAAATAAAAATAATAACGTACGCGTTAAACGGTATATTTTCTAGTAAATATTACTAAGGACTATTTTCTTATCAAACGAATACGTACGACTCGAGGGAATACTTATACGACTTAACGACGTATTTCAAGGTTTTCAATACAAGGATTTTAACGCTAACTTTAGTACGAGTTAGTACAACAAGTTATATACTTCTCTAAAATGGAATTATTTTTCCTAAGTATGGAAATCTATTTTACTATGACGATAACAAGTATTTCCAAATTACGAGTGGTATGAGTATCATGTGCATGTGCATTCATTTCATTTCGACTTGATCTTAATTAGATCGCGATTATTCATTTAGGTTGCGGCTAGTGTACGCGCCTCATTGTCCCGATTACTCTTACATCATTGTACCATCGTTGTATCATCCTTTTGAGGTGAGTTCTCATAGCCCCGTTTTAATTACTTATTTGATTTTAAATCCCACGGGGGAGATTACATTGCACAATTATTTTTGTACATGCCCAAGTATATCAAATTCCATACATTGCTTAAGTTGCCTACTACCATGTTAAGTCCCCTTATATATATCATGGACCGTTAATTTTAGCTAAGCGAGAGTGAGTGGATAGATCTATCGAGGGTGACGCCTCCATTCGTGTTTGGGTTGCTCCAAACGGACGAATGCATTTCATGTCTTAACGAATTGAGTGTCTGGTAAACACTCGGGTGGGGCATTACAAAGTCTAGCTTCGGGGTCATGAGCTTAAGAGCCAATGTAGCATTTTTGACATTCGTGTCGGTCTACTTATTACTTGTGGCTTATGTACTTACGATTTACTTACAAACCTATGATTATTCACCAACTTTATGTTGACCGTTTTTCGCAATGTATTTCTCAGGTATCTAAGGCATTTCTCATGGCATTGCATGGAGTCTCTTTGTGTATCAAGGATGACGCGTCTCTTTTGGATTTCATGCACTTTGAACTACCGTTTGATTGTACTAAACTTGTTTCTTTAAACCTTTTCCAACTTATGGGACCAATGTTTTATAACTCTGAATATTTTGAATGAATCAAACGATGTATTTTATAAACGACACTTTAGGTCGTTCAATATATCCTGGTTGTGTGCTATGATCCGTTACACCCTCAGGTATTCCATTCCGCTGCCATTCAGGTATTTTGGGGGTGTGACAGATTGGTACCAGAGCTAAGGTTATAGCGAACTAGGTTGCATCATTGACCCTAGACTATAACCACACTATCATAGCATATCATCATTTCATCATAAGTGCATATTTGCTTATTTTTAGGCGATGCCATTATGCGAGTTATTTATTTTTATTTCACCTTGATTATCACAGAGACATGTCTTCGTATCCCGACACTGTCATACTTTACACTATATCCGATTCTGATGATGAGGACTCTGTGTCCTCTACTGCTGTTTCACCACTTGCTTCTCCTACACCTGAGTTGCCACTTTTGGCGTCAGATGATGATACCGAACCTTTCGAGGAGGAGGAGACGGCTCCTACTCCCCATGTCCATCCTACTATACCTACTGACATACCATCATCTCCTACTACTACTACTCCTATGCCTACCTCACTCTTGCCGCTTCGGAAGCGTGCAAGGCTTACCACTCCAGATTCACTTACCACTGAGACTGATGACTTTTCACCACCACCAGAGTACCACATAGGTGAGAGTTCTAGAGCTGCTACGGCTAGGAGCCCTACAGCTGTCACATTAGAGGATCAGATGGGTGCTCAGCAGGAGCAAGTAGATAGGTTGGGGTATCGAGTTGATGAGATCATTACCACTAGACTTGAGACTGTTGAGGAGCAGGTTGAGGATTTGGTTCAGGGCAGAGTTAGTATTGATGTGTCTTACCATGGACTAGAGGCACGACAGTTGAGGCATCAGGAGGAGATTGAGCTACTTAGGGATGAGTTACCTGAGATTCGAGATAGAGCTCAGGCGACACAGGAGACCCAGTGGGAGCAGGTAGATGAGTTGACATTGCTTCGAGAGAGGGTAGTTGTTTTGGAGCGTAGGGATGCTTCTTCTCAGTTACGACTTGAGCATCTTGAGGAGATCGTGGTGGCGATGGATCATGAGATTCGCCGCTTGAGGGGAGAGCCTGGACCATCTAGAGCACCGGGAGGAGCCTAGACGTAGACTGGTATTATATATTAGCTTGTATTATTTTCCTAGTCCCGGGATGTGGGACATAGTTCAAGAACTTATAATCTTTTGATTGTTGTACAAACAAATATTATCAAGTGCGACTCTACTATGTGGAAATGTTGTGCTATATATTATATCGGTCCATGTAGACCGAAATTTTCATGTATTATATTCATGTGTTGTGATTATATTTATGATGTTTCGTGGTTGCTCTTTGTTATTATTGTATTTATCCAGGTTGTGGTTGTATATATACATGTCGTGGTTGTATTCGTACGTGTTGGGTTGTATCGACACAGATTGTGGTTGTATTCGTACATGTCGTGGTTGTGTTTATATTTGTTGTGGTTGTATATTTATATACATGTTGTGGGTGTATATCTTTGGTACGATGACTATTTCTATTATGATTTTTCTCATGGTTATTTCCATTGTGATTTATCAGAAATATGGCACCAAGGAAGGGTAAGACTGCACAGGAAACACCCGCCATGACTCAAGCCGCTATCCGCAAGTTGGTCAGGGATAGTATTGCAGAAGCTCTGGAGGTTGAGAGAGCTGAGGTTGCTGCAAGGGCTGCTGAGGCTACTTCTAATACCGAGGTCGTTGAACCACCCACTGCTAGGCGTGGATGTACATGGAAAGATTTCAAGATTAGTGATCCCGTCAAATTTAAGGGCACTGAAGGAGCGGTTGCTCTAATCCGCTGGTTCGAAAAGACTGAGAATGTTTTTCTCATGTGTGAATGCCCGGAAGTTAGCAAGGTGAAGTTTGCTACAGGTATGCTTCTTGATGAAGCTATGTCTTGGTGGAATTCGTATGCTCAGCCGATTGGTATGGAAAATGCTCACAAGCTTACTTGGGAGGAATTCAAGAAATTGATGACAAAGAAGTTTTGCCCTCGTACCGAGGTGCAAAAGATGGAAACGGAATTTTATGAGCTTGTGACTAAAGGTGATGACATTGAGACTTATTTCAGGAGGTTTCAAGAGTTGGCTGCACTATGTCCGACTATGGTTCCCGATGATGAGAAAAAGATGGAAAACTTTGTTGGTGGATTACCTGAAAGTGCTCGAGGAGATGTGATTTCTTTCGACCCTCAATCAATGGAAGAGGCTATTCGTATAACTCAGAAACTCATGGTTCAAGTAGTCAAAGGGAAATCTGCTGTCAACAACAACTACCGTTCAAACAACACCAACTACACCAACACTCGGAACAACAACAACAACTATAACAACAATCGGAACCGCAACTATCCCAGTAACCGAAACAACAATCCAAACAACAATAACAACAACAAGAGAAGGTTTGATTACAACCAAGGTGGAAACGCTGTTCAGCCGCCACCTAAGAGGCAAGAAGTGGCAAAGGCCTATGCTGCAGGGCCGACTGAAAGGAAGGGATATGAGGGTAAATTACCCAAGTGCGAAAGTTGTCAGAAGCATCATAACCCAGGACGTTGCCCAGATCTATGTGGCAACTGCAAGAAAGCTGGTCACTACACCAAAGATTGCAAGGGTCCAAACTTTGGTGGCAATCAGAAACCACCGGTAACATGTTTTGGCTGTGGAGAACTTGGACACTTTAGGAATGAGTGCCCGAAGAAGAAGAATCAAGGAACAGGAAACCAAAATGGAATGGCTCGAGGAAGAGCTTATGTCATGGGAGGAGACGATATCAAAGAAGACCCGAATGTTGTTGCGGGTACGTTCCTCGTTAATAATCGTTATGCATCCATTTTATTTGATTCAGGAGCGGATAGAAGTTTTGTTTCTATTGCATTTGCACCTTTACTTAACATAGAACCAATCCCATTAGACATTTCCTATATCGTTGAATTAGCCGATGGATCTTTAGTTAACACCAACACCATTATCCGTGGTTGCACTATAAATTTCCTAAACCATCCATTCAATATAGACCTTATGCCCGTAGAACTCGGAAGTTTCGACGTTGTGATCGGTATGGATTGGTTATCTCGGCATCGAGCGAGAATTATTTGTGATGAGAAAGTTGTTCACCTTCCTTATAACGGTGAAACTTTGGTTGTTCGCGGAGAGCGAAGTGGAACTAGACTCAGTATAATATCGTGCATTAAAACCGAGAAGTACATAAAGAAGGGTTGTTATGCATTCTTGGCTCACATCACGGAGAAGAAGTCGGATGAGAGACGACTTGAAGATGTGCCAATTGTTAAGGAATTTCAAGAAGTTTTTCCGGAAGAATTGCCAGGACTTCCGCCTACACGACAAGTTGAGTTTCAAATTGAATTAGTGCCAGGAGCTGCACCGATTGCACGAGCACCGTATAGACTTGCACCTTCGGAAATGCAAGAATTGTCGAATCAATTGCAAGAACTTTTGGACAAAGGATTCATTAGACCGAGTTCCTCGCCTTGGGGAGCGCCGGTTTTGTTTGTGAAGAAGAAGGACGGAACCTTCAGAATGTGCATCAACTATCGTGAGCTGAACAAGTTAACGATTAAGAACCGTTATCCACTCCCCAGAATTGACGACTTGTTCGACCAGTTACAAGGTTCTAGTTTTTATTCCAAGATTGATTTAAGATCCGGTTACCATCAACTTAAAGTTCGGGAAGAGGATATCCCGAAGACGGCATTTAGAACACGCTACGGTCATTATGAATTTCAAGTGATGCCTTTTGGATTAACCAACGCACCTGCGGTATTTATGGATCTCATGAATAGGGTGTGCAAACCGTATCTCGATAAGTTTGTGATCGTATTCATTGACGATATCTTGATTTATTCCAAGAGTAAGGAAGATCACGAAGAACATCTCAGAACAATACTGGAACTACTCATGAAGGAGCAATTGTATGCCAAATTTTCTAAGTGTGATTTTTGGATACGTAGAGTTCAATTTCTTGGTCACGTCATTGATAGCCAAGGATTACAAGTCGACCCGGCAAAGATCGAGGCAGTTAAGGATTGGGCTACGCCCAAGTCTCCTACGGAAATTCGTCAATTTCTAGGACTTGCCGGATATTACAGAAGGTTTATTGAAGGGTTTTCTAAGATAGCGAAGTCGTTGACGAAACTGACACAAAAGAATGAGAAGTACGAGTGGGGAGAAAAACAAGAGACCGCATTTCAACTATTGAAACAAAAGCTTTGTAGCGCGCCGATTTTGTCACTACCTGAAGGTATTGAGAACTTTGTGGTATATTGCGATGCTTCGCATCAAGGACTTGGAGCTGTGCTAATGCAACACGAGAAGGTGATAGCTTATGCATCTAGACAGCTTAAGATACACGAGAAGAATTACACTACTCACGACTTGGAATTGGGTGCGGTAGTTTTTGCACTCAAGATTTGGAGACACTACCTTTATGGTACTAAGTGTGTAATTTTTACCGACCACAAGAGCTTACAGCATATACTCGATCAGAAGGAACTTAATATGAGACAACGTCGTTGGCTAGAGTTGTTGAGTGATTACGATTGTGAAATCCGATATCACCCAGGGAAAGCGAATGTTGTAGCAGATGCACTTAGCCGAAAAGAACGACTCAAACCTTTGAGAGTCAGGTCATTGGGAATGACTATCATTTCACCATTACCATCGAAAATTCTAGAGGCTCAGATTGAGGCTCTCAAGGAAGGAAACCGACCGCATGAGAAACTCTATGGTATGCCAGAAAGCGAAAATGGCTTTGTAAAGAGATCAGATGGAGTGTTATGCTTCAAGGACCGAAGTTGGATACCACTCTATGGTGGAGTGCGAGAATTGATTATGCATGAATCACACAAGTCGAAGTACTCTATTCATCCAGGTTCTGATAAGATGTATCAGGATCTCAAAAAGCTTTATTGGTGGCCGAATATGAAGGCAGAAATAGCTATGTACGTCAGCAAATGTCTTACTTGTGCTAAAGTGAAAGCCGAGTACCAGAAACCGTCAGGGTTACTTCAACAACCAGAGATTCCACAATGGAAGTGGGAACGTATTGCTATGGATTTTGTCACTAAACTTCCAAAGACGTCAGGAGGTTTCGATGCTATTTGGGTAATCGTTGATCGACTTACCAAATCAGCTCATTTCATACCCATTAGAGAGACTTATACGATGGAACAACTTACTAGACTTTATGTCAAGGAAATAGTCTCAAGACACGGTGCACCAGTTTCCATCATTTCTGACAGAGATAGTCGTTTTACTTCGAACTTTTGGCGGTCATTACAAGATTCTTTTGGATCGAAATTAGACATGAGCACTGCTTACCATCCTCAGACCGATGGTCAGAGCGAGAGGACTATTCAGACACTTGAGGACATGCTTAGAGCATGTGTGATTGACTTTGGAAATGGTTGGGCTAACCATTTGCCGTTAATCGAGTTTTCTTACAACAACAGTTACCATTCGAGCATTAAGGCTGCACCATTTGAGGCACTTTATGGTCGTAAGTGTCGATCTCCAGTTTGTTGGGCCGAAGTCGGTGAAGTACAATGTACTGGCCCGGAGATGGTACAAGAAACAACAGAAAAGATAATTCAAATTCGAGAGAGACTCGAAACTGCTAGAAGTCGACAGAAAAGCTACGCCGATGTTCGACGCAAACCATTGGAATTCCAGATCGGAGACAAAGTTATGTTGAAAGTCTCGCCTTGGAAAGGCGTAATACGTTTTGGAAAGCGCGGGAAATTGAACCCGAGATACATTGGACCATTCAAGATCCTGGAGAGGATTGGTCCGGTTGCTTACAAGCTTGAACTTCCGTCAGAACTTAGCAACGTACATAACACGTTTCATGTTTCGAACCTTAAGAAATGTCTTTCGGACGAGTCTGCCATTATACCATTAGAAGAAATACAACTCGATGACAAGCTTAACTTTGTGGAAGAACCAGTTGAAATAATGGATCGCGAGATCAAACAATTGAAACAAAGTCGAATTCCGATCGTGAAGGTTCGTTGGAATTCTCGAAGAGGACCCGAGTTTACTTGGGAACGAGAAGACCAAATGCGACGCAAGTATCCACAACTTTTCACCGAGCCTAGTACCGAGACCAACACTGACTGAATTCAGGGACTGAATTCCTTTTTGGATGGGCGACTGTCACAACCCACAATTTCAGGTCATTTTCCCAAACTTCGATATTCTACTATTCACAAATTACTATTCATCGATCACTATTCATCATTTTACTATTCATCGTTTTTGAGGTCAATTTGACATTTCGAGACACTTTCAGAAATTTTACTATTCACTTGACACTATTCATTTCCGAGAGAAAACCACTATTCACGTGCATTATTCATGTCATCGTAAATTTAGTTTACGTGTGTTCAAATTCGCGTAACCGTATTGGTTCAGGAGCGAATTCATGCATTATTGTCAGGGACACTTCATACGGACTAGAAATAGTCTGCATATCATCATTAGGGCACTTGCATACTATTCCACTCGTAGGATATCTAAATTACTACTTTTGGTACGATTAACGAATTACGTACGTTTATTTCAATAAACGCTAATACGCGAACTATAAAAGTGTCTAACGTGTCCGACACTCCCGACTATGATCCTAATACATTTTTATACTCATTTCTATAATATAAAAACTATAATATTAATTTACCCGGTATTTTGGAAATTTAACTAATACGTATCGTACGTTTAACTTAATAACGCCGGTTTTCATCAAAATTGAACGATAATCACCCTAACTCTCCGTACTTGTACCCGACTTATTTTTACAACTTTTATAACTTTATTACGTCCCGAATAACTTCAACGAAACTTATTTTTAACAAACCCGGTACCGATTAAACCTTAAACCTTAAACCTAAACCTAACCTAACTATACTTAATCACTAACACTAATATATACTAACTAACTACCCAACACCCTTCCCCTTTTCCCTCACCAAAACCGGCCAAGCCCCCCCCCCCCCCCCATGGTCTTCACACTTTAAATGCCTCACCAAACTAATTTAATGCACACCAACCCAATTGTCCAAGTATATAATAAACTTTCTTAACCCATTTTCACATAAAAATCATTTTTACTTACAACTTAGCTAGTTTTCTCTCTTTTCTTGGTGTTTTGGTTCGAATTGGGTTAGACAAGGAGCAAGGAGAAGAAATTTTGCAAGATCATTTTATAAACTAGTTTGTATAATCATCCTTGTTAGAGTTTTGAAATAAAAACTCAAGGATTAGTAAGCTTTTTATCATCTAAACTCTCTAAACCACCAAGTAAGTATACAAGCTCATTTTTATGATTTTTACAAGTTATTATTATGTTCATATAATTTTCTTATAAGATCTTACACATGTATCAACTTGTACCACTTCATTTTGTATATTTTAACTTTGAAGCCCTAAAAATGGAAACATATGAAACTCTTGTTAGACCTAGTGGTTGGATGATATTTTAGGACCCATGACTCCCTAAGAAGGTGTATGGTAGGATTAGATTAGTCTTGTGGTGTTTGAAAGTGGATTGATGGATGGTGGAACTAGTTTAGAGACTTGGAAATGATTTTTGGAACTTTTGAAATACCTACTGTCCTTATTTTAAATTCGTGGGAAAATCAGTAAGTAATGACTAAGTTTTGACCAAAGATTTAGAAAATACATTCAAAAACGAAACTTTAGGCGAAAGAATCAATTAAAACGAGTTTATAACGAAGGAGTTATGATTTTTGCAAACTTAACGACGAAAACTACTTTTCCAGAAAACTGCTTGCTGTTGGGCAGAATACGATGGGTATTTTGAGGCCTTAAACGTAACCTAAAAGAGCCGAGTTGTCTAAAATATACTAGTATACACAAAGACGAATCCGTGGACATAAAGAACAAGGAAAACGAGCTTGAAACGACCGAGTTATGACCATTCTAACATCGTCAAACTATATATATATATATATGGACACAAATAAAAATAATAACGTACGCGTTAAACGGTATATTTTCTAGTAAATATTACTAAGGACTATTTTCTTATCAAACGAATACGTACGACTCGAGGGAATACTTATACGACTTAACGACGTATTTCAAGGTTTTCAATACAAGGATTTTAACGCTAACTTTAGTACGAGTTAGTACAACAAGTTATATACTTCTCTAAAATGGAATTATTTTTCCTAAGTATGGAAATCTATTTTACTATGACGATAACAAGTATTTCCAAATTACGAGTGGTATGAGTATCATGTGCATGTGCATTCATTTCATTTCGACTTGATCTTAATTAGATCGCGATTATTCATTTAGGTTGCGGCTAGTGTACGCGCCTCATTGTCCCGATTACTCTTACATCATTGTACCATCGTTGTATCATCCTTTTGAGGTGAGTTTTCATAGCCCCGTTTTAATTACTTATTTGATTTTAAATCCCACGGGGGAGATTACATTGCACAATTATTTTTGTACATGCCCAAGTATATCAAATTCCATACATTGCTTAAGTTGCCTACTACCATGTTAAGTCCCCTTATATATATCATGGACCGTTAATTTTAGCTAAGTGAGAGTGAGTGGATAGATCTATCGAGGGTGACGCCTCCATTCGTGTTTGGGTTGCTCCAAACGGACGAATGCATTTCATGTCTTAACGAATTGAGTGTCTGGTAAACACTCGGGTGGGGCATTACAAAGTCTAGCTTCGGGGTCATGAGCTTAAGAGCCAATGTAGCATTTTTGACATTCGTGTCGGTCTACTTATTACTTGTGGCTTATGTACTTACGATTTACTTACAAACCTATGATTATTCACCAACTTTATGTTGACCGTTTTTCGCAATGTATTTCTCAGGTATCTAAGGCATTTCTCATGGCATTGCATGGAGTCTCTTTGTGTATCAAGGATGACGCGTCTCTTTTGGATTTCATGCACTTTGAACTACCGTTTGATTGTACTAAACTTGTTTCTTTAAACCTTTTCCAACTTATGGGACCAATGTTTTATAACTCTGAATATTTTGAATGAATCAAACGATGTATTTTATAAACGACACTTTAGGTCGTTCAATATATCCTGGTTGTGTGCTATGATCCGTTACACCCTCAGGTATTCCATTCCGCTGCCATTCAGGTATTTTGGGGGTGTGACAACAACCGGTTTGCTTCGTGGAATGCGGACCTTAGATTTATTCTCAATGATCGCTAAAGCATCCTTTGTGGTACGATTCAAGAAATTACCTCCAGCGGAGGCATTTACAGAGTCTTGATCGGATTGGCTTACACCATTGTAGAAAGTATCAAGTTGCATGAGATCGGAGAACCCGTGGTGAGGACATTTTCGGAGCAATTCCTTGTAACGATCCCATGCCTCACTAAAGGATTCATCAAATTTCTGCGTGAATTTCATGATCTCATTCTTGAGACTCGTGGTTTTGGAAGGAGGAAAGAATTCATTCACGAACTTCTTATTCAAATCTTCCCACGTTTCAATTGATCGAGGGGGTTGTTTATCAAGCCAAACCCGGGCAGCCCCATCGATAGAAAAAGGGAAGAGAAGAAGTTTGATTGCCTCTTCAGGGACATTTTTGCATTTGATGGTGGATGTGATTTTATTAAACCATCGAATGTGATCTTGAGGATCGTCCCTCTCAAAACCGTAGAATTGACGTGAGGTGGCCAGGTTTATCAACCCGGTTTTAAGCTCAAAATTATCGGCCATGATTGCCGGAACAACGATAGCATCTCCGTAACCCTCGACGGGTGCTTGGAGAAGCTCATTCATAGTGGGTTCAGCCGCCATGATGACAGCTGAAGATGCAATAGCTCGGATCTCAGATCCGACTGTTGGTACAGAACGTCTACGAGGTCTTCGAGGTTTCCGAACAAGCTCACGTAATGGGCTAGTGGACCTTGAAGAACGAGTGCGCATGCACTAGGGATAAAAACCTTTTGGACAATATTTTTGTTATCGTCCCGTAATCTAAAATCGTTTCTCTTTAAGAATTACCTTAAAAGAAAACCGAATCAGAAAACGTTACGATATGTTTTGTTGTTTTTTAATTTTTTTTGGTGTTTTAACACTTTAGGAAAAGTGTTAATGACTTTTTGTGTGTTTTGATTTTGAAAATATACACAAGTGGTGGTATTTGTACAGTGAGTGAGGTGAGATAACACTAATCTCGAAAGACGCTGCAGAAACGCGCACACCTCCCCGGCAGCGGCACCAAAAATTGATTGATGCTAAACCACCAACTTATATTGACCAAAGAATGGTCAACAAAGTGAAATATCCTAGATCAATGCTCCGGGTAATATAAGGTATCACCGGGTCGTTAAATCCCGTTGAGGTGTGAATTGTAACTTTAGCGTGCTTTGTGATCGGTTGTTTATTCACAGAAAAGTTTTGTTGTGAGAATTATTTGAAAATTATTAATAGAAATAGCTTAGGAAAGCTATGTGAATGATTACGGGAATTGAGGTTGACAAGAAATCACTTAAAACTTAAAAAACCGTACGTTTGCCGAAAACGCGAACAAACGTACGAAGAATAAAAGTGAACGAAGTGATCTGAGAAGGCTACTGGTATGAAAATTTACTTTCTACAAACCCAATGATGATAGAAAATTTTTGGAAATTTAAAACTAATTTTTACACTAATTTTATAATTACTATTAATTAAATACTAATTTTCTAATTACTTTTAATTAACTAATTTAACCTAAATTATAAATAAATATGAAATTCACTTGGAAAAATAAAAATTAAACTTAGAAAAATCTAAAATACTATAAAACTAATTTTAGAAATGAAAATATAATTTTAAGACTATTTAATTAATTATTACTAATTATTAACTAATTATTAATTACTTTTTAATTATTTAAATTAACCTAAATTCTAATTAATTGTTAAAATACACTAGAAAATTGAAAATAAAATTTGGAATAATCAAAAATAACTAAAAACTAATTTTAAAATTTAATTTATATTTTTCTTATTTTCTAATTAATTATTATTAATTATTAACTATTTAATAATTACTAAAAACTATTTTAAATTAAGACAAATACTAAATGATACAAGAAAAATCTGAAAAAATTACAGAAATTATTTTTACACACCAGAAGCTTAGGAAAATTATAAAAATGCAAATTGCTTAATAATAAGCTGAAGAATAAGCCAATTGGCTTAAATAGAAGCTATCACTTCTATTAAGTTGGGCTTATTTGAGATTTTCTTTTTCCAAACTGCTTATTATAAGTTTTTAAGCAACTTTTGTGAAGTGGGTTTGACTGTGATCAAGGAAATAAGCACTTCAAGTGCTTAAAACCTTGACAGTTGACTTTCTTTGACCAAGAGTGGAAATAAGCTCAAATGAGCTAATGTGGGGTCCACTTTGGTGAAAACTGATGAAAATAAGTGCAATGAACAATTTTAAGCAAGTTACACACAAATAAGCTAACACAATAAGCAACAAACTCAGAATAAGCACTTGGCTTATTTAGATTCTGAGACAGAATGGGACAAATTTATGAGGTCAAACAAAGTGGGGTCCACATGTCTTGAGGTCAAATAAATGGTCAATACTACTTCCCTGGTAGGAGGGGGTTGTATGGAACCAAAATGGAGGTGTGGGACCCACTGGGTTAGCCGCAAACTACCACCAAAGGTGGTGGGTGAGCTGGGGTCTGCTGAGATAGGGCAACTACCTTGCCCTGCAGGTTAGTTCCAAGGGCAAATTAGTCCTCAAGAAAAAATCACAAAAATGAACCCATTATGAAAATCAAATGTTCTACTGGTAGAGTTAACCCACAACAAATTTCAGACCTCCAATCCAAACACAAAAATCAGATAAATTCTTGCCATTTTTGATGAAAATCTGAGATTGACAATTTTTGACTTTTTAGCAAAATATGAGATTTGACTTTTATGAGTTTTACCTGCTGATTCAGTGAATTAGGAAGTTATGATAAGGTAAATAAGACCACTTTTAGTAAGAATACCAACTTGTGAAATGGTTTGATGAGTTTTGGACTTCAAAACTCACCACAGTTAACTGTGGTGACCACTTCCTTGTGATTTTGACCTTTGTGTTGTTTTTGAACAAGAAAATGATTTCCCTGAGCTTTATTACACCCAAACAACTTATTAAAACACAGAGTTGCACAATGAGACAGATGGAACACCATAAACAACCTATAGCCAAAAACACCTATTAACACAGATTATTAAGAAACTAGATTAAGATGTAATCACAACTACTCCTACTGATTACCACTTATGCTAATAGGTTAAGCTTGAACTAAATAACCACAATTAAGCAATAAGAACACTGATAAGCTATGATCAACAAAAATAGGTAAGATTTCAACTTACAAAAGCCATCCAAGCTTAGTTTGATAACCAAGGATCAAATGGACCAACCTAATGACTTCCACAAGTCTCTATTACCCTCTGCAATTCAGAAATCAACCAAATCCAAAGCTGCTTCCACTTTTATCCATTTATTTTATTTTATTTTTATTTTTCTGATTTATTTCTATTTTTATGAAAACTAGAACTTAATAAACACCAAAGCTTGCACAGCTTCTAAAACTTGTTAACAATGCTTGTGAAACTAACTTGAAGCTTTAAAACACTTAAGGACATGTAAACAACAAACTTGAAATTTAAATTTAGACTTTAAAAACTGAAATTGATATTGAACTTAGAACTTTTGAGTTACAGGAACTGAAATGAAAGTACAAGTATTAAAAGGAAAATACAAGAATAAAAATACATACTACACTAATACTATGGCTCATATGAGCTTCTACATATATATCGAGCTAAAAAATAAACCCTAGGACTTCCCACATGGCTCCATTTTGAATTCTGGATGTCCCACAAGCTTCATGTTGACCCCTTGACCAAATCCCAGCCGTCCAATTAGCTTTTGATCAATCTCAGCTGTTGATTAGCTTTTTGGCGCCAAATTGCATACGGGGCAAAATTGAGTGGAATAGGTGGGAGATATTAATTGTGGTGGTGTGGGTTGGTGTGGAAGGTGAAGGGGAATTAATTGTGGGGGCTGGTTGGTGAAAAAGGTGAGAGGAGGGGGGAGAGTTGCCCTGGTTTTACGCTGGGGTGTTGGGAGGTTAGGGGTGAGTCAAAGGGTGGGGTTTGACCGGGGGAGATTTTATTTAAAAAAGGAAGTTGGGCCGGATCTTGTGGTGGACTGGGCCTAGGGGGTGGGTTGGATAAGGGTTTGGTTTTGGATTTTGATAATAAATAAGGGTCCGGTTTGGTTTGTTAGTTACAAGGACCATATTTGCAATTTTTCCAAAGATGAGGGACTGAAAGTGTAATTTTCCCAATTGTTTCCAAGTACCAAATATGTTATGATTCCACAGTTCACAAACCATTTTTTCCATTTTCCAAATTTCAAAATTTCCCAGGGACTTATTTTGCCATTTTTAGATTTTCAGGAACCAAACTTGTAATTTTGGAAAACTTGTGACCCAAGTGTAATATTTTGTGAATTTTGACTTTCAAAACCTTGGGTTGACTTTTCTTTTCAAAATAAATGCATAGGGACTAATTTTGACAAGTTTTGAAACTTGGGGGACTGAAACTGCCAATATTGCAAACTTTGATCGTTTTTCCTTTGTTTTTGCACATTTTGCATTAAAAACACATAAAACATAATCCCTGAGATAATTTAAGTTTTTTGATATCTTTTTGATTGTTTTTGTATGTTTTGGCAGTTCAAATACGTCAAAAACGATGAGTGTTTGAGCACTCATCAGCCACCCCATGAATGGTATTAAGGAATACAACCTGTCAATTAAAACAAGGTTAGAATTCAATAGGTAGGATTGGATAGCTTGCAAGGAGTAACATATCATGGGTAGACATGCTTCACTTATGTTTTAGAACCTTAGTTTAGTTTTCTTGCACATTAGTTTAATTAGTAGCTTTTGGGTTAGTTGATTAGCAACTAATTCCGCCCCTTCTTCCAAAACCCGAGATTTTCACTTGCTTTTCATAAAATATAAAAACACAAAAAGAATCATCCTTCACCTTTAGACCTAGTTAGATCAATTTCAATCCTAACGACACTATTCCTAGCTGAACGATCAATCCCCCAGTACTTGTCACTATACTACACTACAACGATCAGGTACACTGCCTGGTGGGGGTTGTAAGCTTCTCGAGATCTCTCGAGAGGTAAAGCCTGGTGCAATTCCCACGCATCAAAAAGTCAAGAAAAGAGAAAGAAAGATTATTAGGTAGTGTAGAATTAGTTAATTAGAGTAGAAACATGTCGTTTTTAGTGTAATTTAAATTTCAAGTGTATTTCTTTGTTTCAAAAGTTTGTAATCAGTATTTCAGTGTATCCGAATCAATTTTTAGTATAAATTTCAATCAGTTTCAGTTTGATGTCCAATTTGGCTATTTTTATTTGAAATCCCATGTTTGCCTTACTGTTGGTACAAGTTGTTATTTATGGATCTTGTGGACTCATATCATCTCTAATAAGTTTTTATAAGTTTGTTTTAGCAATTAAAAATCAATTTCAGCATAAAAACTAGAAATACTCAGAAAAAGAAAAATAAAAAAAATAATAAAATAAAATAAAAATTGGTGGTTTCTAGACTTGAAGCAGAAGGGAGCATGGTATTTGATTTGGTTTAGAGTCCCATGGGGGACATTAGGTTGTGATTTTGGTTCTAACTCTCAATTGCTTTCTCAGATTGGATATCAAGTAAGCCTTTGGCCCATAATTATGCATAACTTGTTTTTCTGAATGAAATGTGTTTATTGCTATTGATAGTTGTTTATTTATGCTCATACATGCTCAGTAATAGTTTGGATCTCAGCTTTGTTACTTAAAAGCTTAGTTTGCTTAGGAAAATCTTCAATTTCAGTTTGTAAAGGGGTGTTTGGCTTAACACTGCCTTGGGTGGTATTGTGGTTTTGTTGTTGTTATTTTAGTACTAGTGGATCACATTCAATCAGTTTAGGCCTAGGAAAGTCTTAAAACCAAGGTTCTTTGGAAACAAAGTCAAAATCACAAAGAAAATCCACCACACAGTTAACTGTGTGGCCATTGAGGGTCATAAAGCTTTATATCAGTGTATACCTTGTTGTTTTAACATAAAATGGTCTTAATTTAGCTTAATATAATGTTCTAAGTCAATTAGAAGCAACCAAATCTCAAAAAAGTCAAAGTTCCAAGTTTTCATTAAAAAGTCAAATTGCACTTTGGCAGAAAATCTCATTTTTTCATGGATTTGTTTTGATTTATCTGTTAGTATCTAGGTCTTGATCTTTTTTGAGAATATATTCTATCAGCTCATCTTCAATTTCCCATAGTCATTAGATTTTTGGAATTTTTTTTGTGGGCCCCACCCTGGATCAAACACACCTGCAGGGGAAGATAGCTCCCCTGCTTGAGCAGACCTCAGCCACCACCACCACTTTGGTGGCTGTTTCTGGCCACCACAGTGGGACCCACACCCCCTCCTTGGCTCCTTGGACTCCCCTCCTGGCCATCTTTCATTTTTGAGCAAAATTTTGAGTTTAAGCTCACTGGGACCCACTTGGAAGTGCCCTCAAACCTTGTCCCACTTCTGAGTTTAAATAAGCACTTCAAGTGCTTATTCTTGTGTTACTTAGCTTATCAGGGTTATTACTTTGTTGTTTCTAGCTTCTATAAGTCCATTTAACTCAGTTGAACCAGAATTCACCTTTGTGGACCCCACATAAGCCAATTTGAGCTTATTTCCTTACTTGGTCAACCAAAGTCAACTGTGGTGCAAATAAGCTTCCACAGTGCTTATTTTTTATTTCCAAAATTGTTGTTTTTGTAAAAGTTAGTTGTTTTCAGTATTTAAATAGGTTTGTAAAAGAAAATCCAGATTAAACCAAATTAATTATAAGTGATAGTTTCTATTTAATGTAATTTATATTTTTAATTTTCCTTTTTAGATTTTTGTTAATCACTTAGCATTTTTATATTTTTCTTAAATTCCTTTTATGTTAAAGTAATTTCAGTAATTTTTCTAGATTTTAATTTTGTCATTTAGTATTAATTAGATTTAATATTACTTTTATTATTAATTAATGAATAATTAAGTTTAAATAGCAAAATTAGTTTTTATAAAGTAAACCCTAGTTTTTATATTTTTCCTAGCTTTTATAAGTTATAAAATAATTTTAGAAATTTTCTTATAACTAGTACTGTTCATCTTCTAATTTTGGTAATTTAAATAGTTTAATTAGTAATTATTTAATATTTAGAATATTAATTAGTAAAATAGTGTAAAAATATATAAAACAAACTTTTTATAATTTTTTTAGGATTCCTGTGATGGTTAATTAGATTTATAAAATTTTTCTTAATTTTCTAAGTCCTTTTAGTATTTTTAATAATTTAAATTAGTTTAATTAGGTAATTAGTATTTAATTACTAATTAATTAATATAAAAATCACAAAAAGACAAAAATACATATTTTTAATTTTAAAATTAGTTTTTAGTTATTTTATAATTTTAGAAATTTAATTTTCATTTTTATTGTATTAAATTAATATTATATTGTATTTAAGTATTTTAAATATTAATAATTAGAATTAAATAGTATTTAATTAATATTAAATAATTAATTAGTGTAAAAAGTTATTTTTTTTTCTAAAAATTTTCTTTTATCCTTAGGTTTGTAAAAAAGTCATTTTCACCCCCTGGGGGTTTTCAGATTCCAGTTTTCACTTTTTATTTCGTACGTTTATGTTAATTTAAATGTGAACATACGCGTTTTAGGTTTTAAAACGTTTCTGGTTTTTCCAAACTTACAGTCTTGTTCATATAGCTTATTTAAGCTATTTCATTGTATAAATCAGTAGTGTAATCAATCTCAAACCCTTTCCGTCCAAATTCATTCGATCACAAACCCGTTTGATAACAATTCACACCTCGTCGGGACATAACGACCCGAGGAAACACTATATTCCACGGAGCATTGACTCTAGGCAGTTTGACCTTGTTGACCATCCTTTGGTCAATTTAGGTTGACCGTTTGGAGCCAATCACAAGGATTGAAGCCATAAGGCTATTTTTGGCTTTTTCATCCTATATGGGATTTCCTGTATACCAAATGGATGTTAAAAGTGCTTTTCTATATGGCACTATCACAGAAGAAGTTTATGTCAAACAACCTCCTGGTTTTGAAGATCCTGCACACCCAAACAAAGTCTACAAGGTTATCAAGGCTCTGTATGGCCTTCATCAAGCTCCAAGAGCATGGTATGAAAGACTTTCCAACTTTCTATTACAGCATGGTTATAGGAGAGGAGCTATCGACAAGACTTTGTTCATCAAGAGAGATAAGAAGGATATCATGCTTGTCCAAGTGTATGTAGATGATATTATTTTTGGTGCTACTAAGCAATCTATGGTGAAGGAATTTGAAGATCTTATGCAAAAAGAGTTTCAGATGAGTTTAATGGGAGAATTAACATTCTTCTTGGGACTTCAAGTGCAACAATCAAGCAATGGAATCTATATTTGTCAAGATAAGTATGTTGCAGATATTCTTAAGAGATTCAATTTCACAACTGTCAAGCCCACATCTACACCTATGGATACTAACAAACCTTTGGGAAAAGATGAAGAAGCAGAACCTGTTGATGTCACATTGTACAAGTCTATGACTGGGTGTCTCATGTATTTAACTGCATCTAGGCCTGATATTACTTTTGCTGTGTGTTTATGTGCAAGACATCAGGTTAATCCCAAGGTATCACACTTGAATGCTGTCAAGAGGATTTTCAGGTACCTTAGGCAACAACCTAAGCTAGGATTATGGTATCCTAGGGATTCACCTTTCCATCTACAAGCCTTTTCAGATAGTGATTATGCTGGAGATAACTATGACAGAAGATCTATAACTGGAGGGTGTCAGTACCTTGGCAGCAGATTAGTCTCATGGTAATGCAAGAAGCAAACAATTACAGCAACATCTTCCACAGAAGCAGAGTATGTAGCTGCTGCAAGTTGTTGTGCACAAGTAATTTGGTTGCAAAATCAACTTTTGGATAATGGATTCAACTTCAAGAATACTCCTATCAACATTGATAATGAAAGTACTATCTGTATTGTGAAGAATCCAGTTTATCATTCCAAGACCAAGCACATTCAGATTAGGCATCATTTTATTAGAGATTGCTATAAGCACAGGCTTATCAATGTGGTTAAAGTTCATACTGATGATAATGTAGCAGATCTACTCATAAAGGGCTTTGATGTTTCAAGATTTACCTTTTTAGTTGTGAGTATTGGCATGATTAATAATTAAGCTATTTTTGAGGGGAGGCATTAGTAGTTAGTAGTTAGTCATTATTTAAGGGGAGGCTATCTGTATCATTCATAAAGAAAGTATTTTATTCATCATTCAAAGAGGAGTTACATCAAACCATTCCACCAGATACATCATGACACAGACATAGTTGAAATACAGACACTGACAAGACATACAAACAACTACCACAACACAACCTACTACCAAGCTCCACACAACCTACTCCATAGGCCTTTTTCCTTTGCCCTCATAGCTCTGCTTTCCCTTCTGAGCAGTCTTTCTTTTGTCATCAAAAGAAGCTTGCTTTCTTGGGTAAGCCAGGCCAAGAACTTGCTTGGGTGGTTTCTCTTTTCTTGGAGTAGGCCACTTCATGTTCTGTATTACTGATTCCAGGGCTTGAGTAAATGCATGTGGAAGCTCATTAGCCAGAGATGAACCAGGGACAGACTTTTTCTTCTTAGGCTTTTGGTTGGTAGTGCTTGCTGCATCAGTTATGGTAGAGTTTGCAACACTCATTGATGAGGATGATACATGAGGAGGAAAGTAATCCATCCATCCTGGATCTTCAAACTCAGAGTCAGAATAATAGCTTATTTCTGAGTCTGTTGAACCATCTGAGTCTGAGGAGATGTACACAAGAGGAAAGTGACTCATTGTTAGGGTTTTTGTGTTATGATAATGAATGATGAGATGAATGAAATTTGTTGTTGGAAAAGTTGCTTTTATAGGCAAGGTAAAGGTATAAGGGTATTAAATGAAGTTCATTGATGTTTACTTACCTTGGTAGCTTTGGGAATTAATTTGGGTAGATAGTAATTACTTCGGGTTGACTTTCAAAGATATTTTGGTCATACAGTCAACTATCAAGATATTTTGCTTGGGAAGTACTTTGGTCAACATATTGTTTGGGTTTATAACTGAAAGTACTGCTCCATTATCTATGGAAAGTACTGCTCGGTGATATAAAGGGTACGCTGACATGTCAGATACTGTTCCAACGGTCAGATTTGCGGGTAACAAACTTTCAAAAGATATGGGCATGATCACTTCCAAAAATAACGGTAAAATAATTAATTAACCGTGATTTTTTGTATCCTATCCTTATATAACTCATATCTTTTTCTTATTTATTCACCCGTATTCATTCACCATTCTTTCTCATAAAACCCATTCATATTATTCACCGATTACCACTCTTCTCTCCAAACCTTCTCACAATGGCAATTCGTCCTACCAATACCAAACAGAACAAGATAGCAAATCTTGCGAAAACGCAAAGTAACATTGACTTTCATGGTATTATTTATCTTCTCACCGGAACCCACATCTGTTACTCACTTTTAGTTAACCCAGAGATTATTGGCCCTTGGATACAGGAGTTTTGGGCTACGGCAAGGTCTGAGGTTGAAGATGGGGAGGATATTATACATGCTACAGTTTTCTGGGAGACCTATTCGTGTTAAAGAAGCAACAATCAGAGAGGCTCTGTTGTTTGAAGATGAAGGAGGCTCTGTTTTGTTTGCTAAACAAGAGATTTGGAATGCACTAAGAGACATTGGGTATGAAGGACCTTTGGATAAGCTTACTTTTCAGAAAGCAATGGTAAGTCCTCATTGGAAGTTTCTTATTCATGTTTTACTCCATTGTTTAAGTCCAAAGAGTACTGCTTGGGATCAATTTAGCCATTCTATAGCTTCTGCATTTGTTGGCCTGATTACCAATCAACCCTTTAACTTTTCATACATGATCCTTGATGGTATGATAACACATATTAAGGCTGGATCCCCTTTTCTGATGTATCCTAGATTTGTTCAACTTCTCTTAGAGAATCCATTAGATGGGATACCAAAACCTCCGGATTATGTGCCCACAATTAGGATGCCACCTAAAGTGTTCACCTTTATGTCTCACAAGGGAGTAAATTTTTCGGGTAGAAACACACCTCTCAATGCTTACATGTTAGAGGTAGCACAGGCTGTTAGGGATGATATTGAAAATAGTGGTTCTGCTAATTTTGATGATGCTGACCAACCTGCTCCTTCTGAGCATTCTGCATCAGCACATACACCTACACCACCTATTGTTTCACCTCAGCATAATGATTTAAGTGAGAGAACTCCCTCAGTGTCAGCTTCCTTGGAAAAACTTGTTTCTGCTGAAGGTACTTCTCCAAAAAGTACTTCTTCTAAAGGTACTGCTTCAGAACATACACCGGTACCTTCTCCCAATGATTATACTCCCACAGGTGGGATTCAAACACCTGGAGGAGATGAGGGAATTGGAGGGCCTATGAATAATTATGCTTTGACTAGAGAGTTGGAGAGGATGAAGAAAACTATGGATGATCAGGCTTCAGAAATCAAGAAGTTAAGGAAGAAGTTCAGAAGATTGAAGAAGTTTGTCTGGCCTCTTGTTCAAAATTTTAGACTTTATGTGAAGGAAAAGAAAAAGTCTCAGAAGGAAACGTCTAAATCTTCCAAGAAGACTTCTAAATCCAAGAGGAGGCATAGGAAGTCATCATCTATCAAATTGGGGAGGAATCAAGATGATAATTTGGATAGAGATGATGCTGAGATTCAATATTCAGAAGATCCTCACCTTTGGCAATATCCAGAAAGTCCAAAGACTTTTGTACAAGAAAAAGCTATTGAGCAATAAAATGTTCAGAAAGATTCTGATGCACAAAATATTCAAAGCACTCAAACTCAAAGTATTGGTGTTCAAAGTACTGCTGCTGAAAACACAGGTCTGCAAGGTACTGCTGAGCAAGGTACTGTTGCTATGAATATTGATGAAAGTGGAATTACTGCAGCTGGACCTTCTATAATAAATTTTGAACATGAAGCTGGTCCTTCTACTTTTACATAGAAAGAAGAAGCTAAGGTGCATACTGCAAGTGATGATGAAACAATTGCTCAGATTATGATGAATTTGAATAGATCTGCTGGAGGAATACATATTTCTGAGCCTGCACAACAAGTTTCTAAAAGTACTTCTGAATCTGAAGAGTTAGATCCTAAAGACAAAGGGAAAGGGATCATGAAGCAGAAAGATATTAAGAAAAAGAAGAAATTTTCTCTTGCACAGCTTAGAGCAATAAAGATTGCAGAGGATACAGAGGTTGCTAGAAAGCAACAGGCTGAGTATGATGCAGAGTATTTGGCAGAAGTTACTAGGCCAATTACAAAGAAGCCAATGACTATTGCTCAGGAAAGAAACTGGATGATAAGTTTCTTAAAAAGAAGAGGATACAAGAATTTGCATAGAATGAGGTATCCAGAAGTGAAAGCTCTATGGGAACAAGTACAAGAGTCTATCAGGAAAGAAGTAGAAAATTTTGTACCCATGGATGTTGATAGAGAAAAGAAGTTAGAAGATATTAGGAAGGAACAAGCTGAGCAAAGAAAATTGAAAAGAAAGAAAGCAGTTCAAGATGATCAACTGTCAAAAAGACTGAAGATGATACATGAAGATAAAGTTGATGAACTGAGAAACTATTTCCGAGTAGTTGATTTTGAGAATAAGAAGACAAAAGACTCTGGAAAAGGAAATCCAAGATAATCTCATTCTCTGTGGTTGAATCAAAAGAAGGGAACTATCTTATGTTCAACAGAGAAGATGAAAGCTTCACAGTATTCAACATGTTATGGGATGTTCTACATTTTATCACCAGAGAAGATCTATATGACTTATACATGTAAGTGCAGACGTACTATGAAGAGATTGAAGCATCAGGAGTGGGATTAATTTTTCGTGGAGACTTAATTACCATCTGGGAAACTGAAGAAACAAGTGTTGATCCTCTGTGGAATGATCAAGAGAATTGGGAAATTACAAGATGGAGATTCTTTGAGTCATCAGGAGTTCATGCACTAGAGATGGAAGATGGTACCATGATTCATATGCTTGCTGAGAGAAGATATCCATTGATTAGAGAAATTATGCTCAGAATGCTGGATCATGGGATGGAACTTGAAGATGAATCTGATGTAGCTTTGGATGTTATTAAGCTATTTATTAGATGGACCAAGTCTGAAGAGTAATATTGCAAAATACTGGTATGATTTGTTTTGTATAATAAGTATTTTTTCAAGGTACTGCAAAGACAAACAGTACTTTATCAAAGTAGTGCTTGCTGCATTTAACCAGTATAAGTCCTTTGTAAAATAAAATAAAAAGTTTTTGATGTTTAAAAGTGAAGTAAAAGGATTTGAAAAGAAACACATGGTGTTAGTATCTATACTGCACAACAAATGGTAATCAACTCACCATGTTTAACAGACAAGAAAGAGTTTGACTCATCATGAGGGTACGACTCTGATGTGAAAATCAAATCCATTTTTAGTTGACAATTTACTAAAAATTGTATGGTTTCAACTCACCATATCTGTAAAAGTGAAGAGTTGGCTAGCCTACAAGGAAAAATGGCTTGTGGTAAAGGCTGTGGAAAATCCATTTTTGGTAATTAGTTGACCATGGTTGAAATCAAAGAACTAACTAGTCTAAAAGCAAATGGCTATTGGTAAAGACTACTCAAATCCGTTGATAGCTGATGATTTACTAAAAATCATATGGTTATCAATGTACCATGGTTGTAATAACCTAAACATTGGCTACTCCAGAGTTAATGGCTTTGGTGAAGAGACATCAAAATCCATTAATTTTCAATGATTCACCTTTCACAGGAGTTTACACACCTAGAACTGATGAGAATAGTATGAAACTTCATAAGATTTGATGACTATTGTACCAAAATATTGCTGAGTAGCTGAGGAGGATTATTGCTGAGAAGATATCAAATGATGCTGATAAAGTGTACTTTGACACATGACAGATAAAAGTTAAAGAGATAAACAAAACAATCTTTCTGAATGATTAAAGATTTTGAAGATCAAAGATAACAAAGAAACTTGAAATCAAGCAAGTGGAGTTCAAGTTAGGGGAGGATTCTTGGGATATAAAAGATCAAGGTACTTCTGTATGTCAAAGTACTACTGCATGAATAGTAAAGTCAAAGTATTGCTTGAAGATAAAAGTCAAAGTACTGCTGATTGAAGATTGTTCTAAGTACTTCGAAGAATACAAGGACTTAAGTGCAATATTAGATAATGGATTAATGTGTAATATTGTATGAATATTCTAGAATTAGTTAGGGATAATTACTTATCGTTCAAGTTAAATGATGTAAACCGACTTAAGGTTATCTATAAAAGGAGCCTTAAGAGGTATTAGTCGATATATGTTTTTAGAGTTGTTCAAAGTCGATAATAGTTAGGGATTGTTAGTGAGTCTATGTAACAAAGCAGGTTCAAGTTTGGTTAATATAAAAGTTCTTCTTAAGATTTGTGTTAGTAGATTCCGCATACTTTACAAGGTCAAACAGTTTTTCAATATTAATAGTGTTGAGTTTACTTAATATTATTAAACCTTTACAAGCTACAAAGTAGTTTGATCAGAGTACCTCGATCCAACAACTACCAATTCTAGGGTTTCTTGGCTTCTTCTTGTCCTTTTCTTCTGTGCTTCTGTTGTGACTGAGGAGTGAGCAAAAGATTCATTTGTGCTTCTTGAAAGCAATACCCACCATTGGATCATCTTGGGGATCAGTCTTGCAATCACAACCATTGAACTCAAACTTGGCGCCAATTTTAAGTTGTGGATTGATGACATGGAAGGGAGGTTGGTACGGGTTGTGAGAGATTGGAGGAGGATAGTGGGATGGGGAGTGGTGAGGGTGGCTTTTGAGGTCTTGGGAGGGATGGTGATTACATGTTGCAGGGGATATGGCATGGAGAAGGAGATGAATATGCTGGGTAAAAGAGGTTGGGGGTGAAGATGAGGTGAATCGTTTGATTTTGACTAGGTCAAAGAAGCAGGGGGCGTATTTATTATAAAACGTGAGTTTGGGCTTGGGGTTTAAAAGCAGGGTGTTTGTTTGGGCTTTGGGAGGAATTGGTGGGCTTGGGGGTATAAGAGTTTGGTTTGGGTTGAATTTGATTTTGGTATTTATTAATAACTTGGGTCCGTTTGGTTTAGTGGTTTATCACAAGGACCAAAAGTGTAGTTGCTGAAATTCCCGGGACCAAATCTGCCAAGTACTCAGAATTTATCCAAGGACCAAGCTTGCCACATTCCATTTCCACAACGTCCGTTGATGCTTATTTTCCAAATTGAAATTATCCGGGGACCAAAATTGCCAAAATTGAAACTCCAAGGACTTAGCTTGTACACTTTTGAAAACTTTTCACCCAAAGATCGTTTTTGATTACTTTTGATTTTTAAAGGACTTGGGTTGACTTTTCTTTTAAAACAAATGCTCAGGGACTGATTTTGACAACTTTTGAAAGTTGGGGGACTAAAACTGCTAATAATGCAAACTTTGTTCGTTTTTCGTTTGTTTTCAATAATTTCGCATCTGAAACATATAAAACACGATCTTTGGGATATTTTCTGTATTTTGATGCGTTTTTGAGTGTTTTTAAATGTTTTGCAGTTTATATTTTACTAAAAATGATGAGTATTTACACACTCATCAAGGTTGCAAAACCACGTTTCAAGTTTTTGGCGCCGTTGCCAGGGAATAGTTATTGTCTAGGTTGAAATTTCTTTTTATTAGGTCTACTTGCTAGATTCCTTTCTAGTAAGAATTTTATTTTTATTTTTATAGGTTTTCTTTAGTCTATCTTTTTCTTTGTGTGTTTGTTTGTAATTTTCATTGACTATTCCGTTTGCCATTATGGAGAACGTGAATCCACAAAATCTGACACTAGAGTCTTACATGAAGAAATATAATTATACTAATTTGGATTTTTCAAGATGGAGGAGTGAAATGATGAGAACTGGATCTTGCATTGATTTTAGTGAGTACCTTGAGAGAAGAGACCAAGTGCATAAAACTTTAAAAAAAATCACCTTAGGAGCTCCGTCAAAACCTCAAAATACCTCACTTAGTGAAACCTATCCACCATATAAGCCTTCACCTAGGATAGTTTCTTATGAATCCGACCGATATTGTGAGACGATTAATGTCAAACCAACTAGGTGCATGCTTGGGTTAGATTTCACTAAGACATATGATGAACATGAGGAATCCTTTAGGCAAAAAGAACGTAGTGATCAAGTTATTGAGAATGATTCTTATGAATCGGACCAAGAATTTGAGATGAATAGAAAAGGATTTGAGATACCTAGGTGCATGTTGGGGATTAACTTAAGCAAAATACATAATAAGCAGATAGGTGATCTAGATGCGATGTAGGATGAGGCGAAAAATCCAAGTCCACTAAGTACTCCACGAGTCCTACCATCATTTGAGGAATACAAACCACCCGTGACTTATCCAGAAGAAGTAGAAGATACTTTAGGAATCCCGATTGAGGTAGAACCTTTGAGCCAAACACAACTAGAGGATATAGGTTTGAATACTTATAATGCTAACCTTACTCTTAGTTCTAGGGAAGTTCCTAGTTTTGATGAACCGGAGCCTCAACAAAAACCGTTACCTAATCTTCCATCCTTGGATGAAAATTTAGGAATTGAAAAAGGTCTCGATTCACCCATCAAACTATATAGTCCGGGTAGTTTTACGTTGAAGGTAGTAGACTCTAAGCCTTGCAGAGAGGAAGCTAACATAGGAGTGAACCATGACCTTACATACTTACATCACCCATTCATGATTGATCATAAGAAACATTATGGGTTTAAACCAGGTTTATTAGGTCAAGATGGATTCCCAACTAGGAGTCTCTCAAAGTTGATAGAAGATGATCCCTTTTTAGGAGAAAACTTCAACTCACCCATTGACCCAATTGAACTAGGTAAGGTTATGATAAAAGGAGCACACCCATTTGAGCATATAATTCCTTCACCACTCTTTCCTCACGAGGCATACTTCCACCGAGATGGTGTATATCGTTACTATCATCCTCACTTAATCCTAGGTGTAGGGAAAACCTCCCCTATTTCCGTTAAATAAGGGTAGAGTCAGGCTCGTGACTCAAACAAAAACAAGCGCTTCATGGGAGGCAACCCAAGTTTTATTTGCTTTATTTGTTTGATTGTTTGTTTGTTTGATTTTATTTTGTTTCCATATGCATGTTTTATTTTTATTGTTTGTGGCTCATGTTTCAAAATAAATTGTGAAAATGCTTTATCTTGTTGTTTAACTTCATCTTAACTTCATAAAAAGGTATTTCGAAAAAGCTAAGTGTAAGGGAAATCTAAATTCGTTTTCTAAGAATGGAATTGAACATGAACCACAACAATATTAAATGAACATGTATATTAGTAGTTGTTTGAGTCAAATGCTTGTATCGAGTCATAATGAAGTTTTGCAGGATTTCAAGTAATTAAGGCATGAGTTTTTTCAGAAATTTTCTGGAAACTTAACATAAGATTTCTATCAGAACACTCTGACGGCGTCAGGATCATAACCTGACGGCGTCAGGTGTAAAATTCTGAAAAATTTTGCCAGTTTTGTTTTTCTACCGGAGTCTTAAAGTTTTTGTTAATTCTTTAGTTTTATAAACTCCAGGAAATCTGCAAACATTCATTCCATAAGCATTATATCCTTATATATATATATAGATTGCCGCCGATTTTACGCGAGATTTGCCATGATTGTTTTCTCAGGTTTAACAGGTTATATTGGACAAGAAGATGATTTATATTTCTGGAGGGAAGCTTTCAACGTTCATTTTCTTGGAGGAGGATTTAACCATGTTATCCATTTATCCACACAGAACGAATCAGGGGAGTATTTGTTTCATTCGTTTACCTTCATTACTTTACATCCTTTTTATTGAATATTAGGGACAATGTTCAGCCTAAATGTAAGGGGAGGGTAAATGATGATACCTTAGAGAATGCAATTGCACTTGAGTTTGTTTGTTCAATAGTAGGCGTGTAATAAAACTAAGAGAAATACTTGTTAGGGCAATTTTAGCGCCAAATTTAAAATTTTTTACAACATTTAGGAGTGAATCTTTAGCCTTAATGAGCATCTCATGGATAGGAGTTGTATAACTAGAACAAAAACCGTACCACTCAAAATTTTCCACCCCAAATATGTGAGGTTCACCCCTAGATTTGTTAGGAAAAGATGCTTATGAGTGTACCAGTAGTACTTAGATTCTATAACTTGCATTAATGATGCATCCCGAGACCGCTAGTGAGACTACATTCGTGTAGTTAGGATTTAATACATGATAAGAGGCATTAGGATCACCCTTGTGTTTAAACCCGTATCATAATTACTTAACCAATGAAGTCATAACTACTTGACTAGTAAAGTCAATTCATTTTTCCCACACCTTTACGTTGTACTCATTTTTAGTACACGATACCCCTAGTACACCCCTCCGAGCCTATCTTTTTCGTTTCTAACTTTAAGCATTTTACTTAAAGGAAGAATTTGTTTACAATCCACCCCAAATGTACACCAAAATCGCCTTAGCCTTCCTTGTATGCACTCATTTTTAGTGCACTATTGTTATATGTTTAAACCCTTAGTTAATTGTCTAATCGATTACATGGTTGCTAGGTCGAGTCATATCTTGTATATATTGTTTTGGGATGATTGGGACTCATGGGTAAAGTACTAGTGTTATGGAGTATTAGGGAAGAACATCATTATTACCCCCATATGTGCGTTGATCTTAAAAAGTACTCTAAGTGTTTTGATTATCTTAATTCGAGTAATTAGAATAGTTAATTGTAAAGTATGTAAAAGTTCAAGTGTAAGGGGGATGCAAATTCCCTACGATGCATTATTTTGGATGGTAAGGCAAGAGAGTATGCAAAAAAAAGAAAAAGAAAAAGAAATCGAAAATCAAGAAAAAGAAAATAAAATAGAAAAAAAGAAAAGAGAAAAAACGTACGGACTACCATCCCGTTTTATTTTATGTTTGTTTTAGGTTTTTGTTAGTTTATGATTAGCTTAAGTCGAGTCGAGTCTTGGCTTAGCGACGCCACATTGTACATTGTTGGGAATTCTGTTAAGTAAGAATTCTGCTGCTATTTCTGCTGATGGTTCCTGCTGAAGAGTTGGTTCCTGCTGAAGCAATGTATCTGCTGAAGACTAGTTTCAGCGTTATTAGTTTCTGCGGATGTAGTATTTCCGTATTTTATGTATTATTAGTTTGGATATGCATGACTTTATTTAGGAAGTGATAATGCATATCTTTTAGAAGTTTTAGAATATACGTTTCTTGTGAAACGGTTTAGGGTTCCTTGTGTATAAAAGGAACACACGATTATGTATTGATTAAACTTTTAGTGAATACTCTTATTATAATTAAAAAGATCCATAGAGGATCAAGAGTTCTTAGTGTCAAGCTTGTGTTTTGTTTCCGCTTTATAAATACAAGTTGCAGAGATTGTCTATTAGTGTGTTATTGATTACAGTGACATTACTTACGATTCTAGAGTGCTCAAGAAGATCCATCAAGGTCTTATAGTCTTAACAAGTGGTATCAGAGACTCGAGAGAGTCTCTGTCATACTAAGAAACACAAATCTTACACCTTAAGAATCCAAACAAATCAACAACCATGCCTGGATCTGATGATGATACTGATACAACCCAAAACATTAACACCACTTCTCTTCAACAACTCACCCTCTCTAACAGTAATGCTAAGTTTCCATACTTGAAGAATGCTGAAGAATATCATCTGTGGTCCATGAAGATGCAGAACTGGATCACAAACATTGATTGGAATCTGTGGGAGATTGTTAAAAAAGGGAATAGCCTAAAGAAGCATGTTACAGATGCTGATGGAGTTGTTACAATTGTAGCTCCCAGAACTGCTGAAGAAATTCTGGCTGTGCAAAGGGAGAGCAAGGTAAGAACAATTCTGCTCCAAGCTATACCTGATGACCATATGGGTGACTTCCACTTTATGGAGGATGCCAAGGACATTTGGATGGCTATAAAAGCTAGATTTGGTGGGAATGATGAATCAAGAAGGTTGCAGAAGTCTATGCTAAAGCAGAAATTCCAAGAATTTCAGATATCTGAAGAATAGGGAATTCATAAAGGCTATGACCGGTTTCATCGGATCTTAAGTCAACTTAATTAGTTGAAGGCTAGACCTGACAATGAGGACTGCAATGCTAAGTTTCTGAGATCTTTGCCACCATCCTGGTTACAAGTTTGTATTGCTCTCAAGACCAAAGGTGGGTTGGATATGATGTCCTTTGATGATCTCTACAATAGGCTTAAATCCCTTGAGCCTGATGTTAGAAGTCCCATTCGTCCATTCACTCATTCTGCATTTGTTGGTGCCTCTACAAAACCTGTGCATCAAGCCTCAAGTTCATATTCATCAGGAGCATCTTCTCAAACTCATAATCAATCTGCTCCTAAACCAAAATCCAGTAGTGTGTTGGAGGATATTATTCATTCATTTGTGGCTGAATATGAACATCAGCAGTTTCTTGCTTATGAGGATTTTGAACAGGTGGATCCATTGGAGATGGAGGAGATGCACTTGAAATGGGAGCTTGCAATGATATCCATGAACATTAAGAGGTTTGAAGCCAAGTCTGGAAGGAAGTTTGGTTTTAATGGAAAAGAGGCAGCAAGGTTAGATAGAAGGAAGGTTAAATGTTACACTTGTGGACAAGTGGGACATTTTTCAAGAGAATGCAAGGAGAGAAAGCCTGGAGATGAAGTTAGATATGGTTCTTATCCAGTGGAAGCAAGGACAACTAAGGCTGCACCTTCAAAGGCTATGGTGACTCTGGTTCACCAAATTGATTGGGCTGAACATGAACCTGCTGGAGAGGATGCTTCTACTTCCTCACAAGTGAATCTGCTGGCATACTCATCTTTAGAGGACAAGAAGGAGCAAGTCTCCTTGATGGTTATCTCTCAGGTACACAACTGTGTGTTTGGATGTAGTGTAAGATACAATGAGCTTAAAAAGGAATTTGATGAATTGAAACCAAAGTACAATGAGTGTTATATAGAGGTAGAGTCTTATAAATTGGCTTTAAAAACTCTAGAGAAACAAAAAGTATGGTTTCAAAAGAATCAAGTTAAATATGATGAAAAAATAAGAGTTCTAGAAAGTGATTTAGAAATTGCTAAGATAGACTTAAAACGTACTGAAAAAGAGAAGTCTGATCTGGAAAAAGAAAAACAAGAATTACAAGTTAAGTTAGACAAAGAGATAGCTAGAGGTAAACAATGGCAAATGTCAGGTGATAATCTAGCTTGTGAACTCTATGGTAGTCAGGCTGTGAACTCTAAAATTGGTTTAGGATTTCAAAAATATGTTGGTTTAGAAGCTAGGAATGACCTAGGTAAAACCACATCAGCAGGGTTAGCTCACTTTGTCAAAGAAGGTAACTTACATGTTGTCCCTGGACCTATAAGAGGGGAACATATGCCTATTGACCTATCCAAACCTAGTGACTTTGATGGATCACACCATCTCTATGGAAAAAAGTCAACTGACTTGCCAGACCCTAGTGTTAAATCTACTGACTTTGTCTCTTGTTGTGACAGTGACAAGTCTTCTGATGAAGGGTCTACCTCATTTGCTAGTTGTGATTCAAGTGAGAAGTCTGACCTGCCCAAGACCACTCCCAAGACCATACCAAAGACATCACCCAAGTCTCCCCACAAGCCTTCTAGAGTTGCTGCTGATGACAAGACAGTTTCTACTGAAGACTTGTTTTTAAATTCTTTGCAAAATAATTCTTTTGGTTATGTTAAAAACAATTCTGTTTATCATGGTGGTTTGAATACTTTTTCTTGTTATGGAACTTCTTTTGGTTTGAATAAAACTTCTAAAAAGAATAAGTGTTTTGTGTGTGGAAGCAAATATCACTTGATTAAGGATTGTACATTTCATGAGCAAAGAATAGGTGTTGGTTTTAGTCAAAGAAAACCTAGGAAAATGTGGAAGAATGTTAGTGACATACCCTCTTTTGTTCCACATCAGCAGAAATCCAATTCTGCTGAACCACATTCTTCATGGAGAAGAACCTGTACTAGACCTTATGTTCGACCCACTAGTTCTTTCTTTTCTAATGGTTATTGGCCTAATCACTTTGACTCTATGTATTATGGTGGTGGGTGTTGGGATACTGGTGTGAAGCCCTTAGCAGGTTGTTCTTGGACAAAGAAGGGACCTAATATGCGATATTGGCCCAAGAACAATGGTGGATCTAAAACATCTACATGGCCTATTACTAATGATCCACAAGGCAGGCTCAAGTCAGCAATGACTTGAGTCTCCAATATGTACTAATTTTGTATATTTTTGTTGTTGTTGTAGGAACATCCTTTGAAAAGTACAGAAGTAGGTATTGTTGATAGTGGTTGTTCTAGAAGTATGTTAGGGAACAAGGACAAGATGCATGACTTTGAGCCCATAGAAGGAGGAGGCACTGTAACCTTTGGTGGTGGAGATGGCAAAATTACAGGGAAAGGAACAATTAAGACACCCTTGTTAGACTTTGAAAATGTTTATTATGTGAAGGAACTGGAGCATTTTAATCTATTCTCAGTATTACAAATTTGTGACACTAAGAATAAGGTTTTCTTCTCTGAAGATGAGTGTCTTGTACTTTCCAAGGACTTCACACTTCCAGAAGACACCACTGTATTGCTGAGAGTTCCAAGGACCTTCAACTTGTACACTTTCAATCTGAATGATGTCAAGCCAGAAGGTGATCTAACATGTTTGGTGGCCAAAGCTTCCCTGGATGAATCTACCAAATGGCATAGGAGAATGGCTCATGTGAATTACAAGACTATCAACAAGTTGTCCAAACTTGGTCTTGTTAAGGGCCTTCCTTCTAAACTCTTCACCAATGAACACAATTGTATTGCTTGCAACAAGGGCAAGCAACACAGAGCCTCTTACAAAGCAGTCAAAGCTGTGAGCACCATTTCAGAACCTCTTCAGTTGCTGCACATGGATCTCTTTGGTCCAACTCCTATTAGAAGTATCGATCACAAGTACTTCTGCCTGGTTATCACAGATGATTATAGCAGGTTTTGCAGGATTTTCTTTCTAAAAACTAAAGATGAAACAACTCCAATATTGAAAGAATTCATTATCTTAGTTGAGAACCAGCTGAATAAAAAGGTTAAAGGAATTAGGTGTGACAATGGTACAAAATTCAAAAATGTGGTATTCATAGAATTCTGTAAGTCTAAGGGGATTAGAAGGGACTATAGTACTCCAAGAACCCCGAAACAAAATGGGGTTGTTGAAAGGAAAAATAGAACCCTCATTGAGGCAGCAAGATCAATGTTTGCAGACTCTAAACTACCCACAATGTTTTGGACTGAAGCAGTAAGTACTGCTTGTCATGTCTTGAACAGGGTGTCCATCACTAGACTTCATGTCAATACACCCTATGAACTTCTCACTGGGAAAGTTCCAGCCATACATTACCTTAAGCCTTTTGGATGCAAAGTGACCATTTTGAATACTGCTGATATACTGGGGAAGTTTGATGGGAAAGCTGATGAGGGATATATAGTTGGTTATTCAGCTCATAGCAAGGCCTATAGGGTTTATAATCTGAATGCCAAAAGGATAGAAGAGACCCTTAATCTTAGATTTCTTGAAGATCAGCCTAATATTCAGGGACACTGCCATTCTTGGTATTTTGACCTTGACTATTTTACTGACTATTTGGGTTATACTAAGCATGCTTCTAATCCTGATGCAGGTTCCAAAGATCCAAACTCTAACCTTGCAGATTCCATGGATGATGACTCAGAATGTGAGTCTGAGCCAGATGAGAATACTATTGTTGTACCATCTTTTCCACCTAACCATTTTGTAGGTAATCACTCTGCTGCCGAAAAAGATGATGAGTCACATTATGCAGAGGATCTTGTACGATTGCAGAAGCAAGAACATGCTGCTACTAAGGAAGCTCAGAGACTCAATGACAAGGTTACTCAAGAGACTGAAGCTCTCCTCCATCAATCAGCACAAGCAGTCAGTGGAAACAAGGATACTGCTAATGATTCTACTGAAGGCATACCTTTTCCAACTGATAAGATCCCAGATGCTGATTCTGCTGATCCTCACTCTCCCATCTCTAATGAAGTATCAGCAGACTTTGATAAGCCATTTACAAGATTTCCAAGTCCTTCTGATCTTGGGAATTATCAGCCAAAGCCTGGCTTGTTTCACTCAGCTTCTTATGATACTGAGTTTGGACCTACGGTCACCAACCTTGACGCCAGCATTGATGTTCCACCTACAGCTACAAAAAGGATTCATAATGCTCATCCCATATCAAAGATTATTGGAGATCCTAAAGACCCTGTTAGAACTAGAAGCACTGTCAAGAATACAAAATATGGAGAAGTTGCTTTCATCTCTTATATCTACAATCAAAAGAGGAACAATCACACAGACTTCAAACATTGTCTGTTTGCCTACTTTCTTTCTCAGATAGAACCAACTAGTGTTCTTCAGGCACTGGCTGATTCAAGTTGGCTTGAGGTAATGCAAGAGGAGATGCTACAATTTAAGAATCAGCAGGTTTGGATTTTGGTTCCTCTTCCTGATGGTAAATATGCCATTGGGACAAAATGGATTCTGAAGAATAAAAGAGATGTACGGGGTATTGTGGTGAAGAACAAAGCCAGACTAGTGGCTCAAGGATTTAGACAAGAGGAAGGCATTGACTATGATGAGGTCTTTGCACCAGTGGCCAGAGTTGAAGATATAAGGATATTTTTGGCCTATGCCTCTTACATGGGCTTTATGGTTTATCAGATGGATGTTAAAGGTGCTTTCTTATATGGTGAGATTGAAGAGGAGGTTTATGTGACTCAACCCAAGGGATTTGAAGACCCTGATCATCCTGAGTATGTGTACAAGGTTGTTAAAGCTCTCTATGGACTTCACCAAGCTCCCAGAGCTTGGTATGCTAGACTTTCCACATTTCTGCTGAAGCATGGCTACAGAAGAGGTGCAATTGACAAGACTCTATTCCTCAAGAAAGATTCCAGGGATATAATTCTTGTTCAAGTGTTTGTGGATGATATCATCTTTGGTTCAACCAAAGATGCATGGTGTAGAGAGTTTGAGGATCTGATGAAGGGAGAATTTCAAATGAGTGCCATGGGAGAACTCACTTTCTTTTTGGGTTTACAGGTTCAGCAGAAACCTGATGGTATTTTCATACATCAGGAGAAATATGTAAAAGATATGTTGTCCAAGTTTGCTATGGAGAATGTCAGGACGGCCACTACTCCCTATGAGGCTCCCAAACCAAAGAACAATCTTGCTCCTGATCTCCCTGTGAATGTTCATTTATACAGGTCCATGATTGGTTCTTTGATGTATTTAACTGCCTCAAGACCTGATATTACATTTCCTGTGAGTGCATGTTCAAGGCACCAAGTTACTCCACTAACCTCTCACTTGAATGCTGTCAAGAAGATTTTTAAGTACCTCAAAGGCCAACCCAAATTAGGTCTTTGGTATCCCAAAGAGTCTCCTTTTCAGCTAGTAGCTTATAGTGATAGTGACTATGCTGGTGCAAATTTGGATAGAAGATCCACAACTGGAGGTTGCCAATTCCTTGGAAGAAGACTGATTTCTTGGCAATGCAAGAAACAGACCATTGTTGCTACCTCTACTACCGAAGCAGAGTATGTTGCTGCTGCCAATTGTTGTGGACAGGTTCTATGGATTCAGAATCAATTGCTGGATTTTGGGTATAACTTTATGAATACTACCATTTTCATTGACAATCAAAGTACCATTTGCATTGTTAAAAATCCAGTTTTTCATAATAGAACCAAACATGTTGAAATCAAACACCACTTTATAAGGGATGCTTATGAGAAACATTTGGTTAAAGTGGTAAAAATTTACACAGATGAAAATGTGGCAGATTTGTTAACCAAAGCATTTGATGGACCAAGGTTTCAATATTTGGTGGTCCATATTGGAATGCTTAACCCTTAACTGCAAAGTTTAAGGGGAGGCATAAGCCTCAGGGGAGGCATATGCATCAGGGGAGGATGATGACTGTAAACTTTGTATATTTTGTATAAGTTGTATAATTTCTGAGTTTTTAACACTAACCCTCTAATAGTTTTTGCAAGTTGTTTGTTGTATTTGCTTGTTTGAAGACTGTTTTGCAGATGTTCTGAGAATGTAAGTTTCATGTTAATGTCACCAAGAGCAGAAGTCAAAGGAATGTGGTCAAAGTGTTGAGCATGGTTTCTACTGATAACTTGATAATGTTGAAGGTCTTACACAGTGGATAAATTTAAATAAGATATTTTCATTCATTCATTGAAACAAGTTACAGCTTACATTCAAAGTTTCAACTGAATTACAATGATCATTCCTAAACATTTGGCTAATTAAGTACTACTAGCTTCTATCAATTATTACAAAATACTTGAGGCTATGACAAGTACAATGATGAAGCTGAAGATGAAAATGTAAGAAGAAGAGAATGAAGACTGTGAAGATGCTCAAGAGAATACTCAAGAACTTTGTTCCATGGCAACATTCCTCAATCATCTACTTCAGCTTCTTCTTTCCCTTACGTATGATCTCAGTCTTCTTGCTCTGTCCAATATGTTCTTGATGTGGAAGACCAGGTCCTGGAGCAGGAAGATCCAACATCAAATTTTGTGATGTTGGAGGAGATGGATCCCTCTTATTTGATCTTGGTTGGGATCTCTCTGGTGTGGAAGGAGGAAGAAAGGTTGGATCTTCATTTTCCTCTTCTAAGGAGTCTTCATCTGAGGTATAGATGAAGGGAGAGACAAGCTCTCTCTTAGCAGGAATGGGTACAAGGCTTGGTTCACCCTTCCTATGAGCATTCCATTGTCTTTCTTGTGCATCCCATCGTTTCTCCAGTGCTCTTTCAAAGTCAGAACCATCAAGCTCCCATGGATATGGTGGTAAATCTTCTTTTGATGATGGAGAAGATGGAATTTGGATCGGAGGTTTCTGGGTTTGAGGACATGAGTTGGTGAAGAATTGGGTGTTAATTGGAAAATTGGGGTTTGAAAGATGATTTAGGGTAAATTGGTGACTGAGATGTGATTTGGGGGTGATTAAATAAGTAAAGTTTAGGCATTACGATAATTAATGCGAGTTGGGTGGCACAGTAAAACCAAGATATTGACCGAAGATATTTTTACTTTTGGGTGGTTTCTGCTGAAGTTGACCATTCTTCAGCAGATTTGACTTTCATTTCTGCTGAAGGGTGAATTCAAAATTAGAAGTTTTTGAACTGTATGTCAGACTTGGTCAATAAGTTGTTCTGATAATTTTGACCACGATTAGGGAATTTCCAAATTTAACTCACTTTGCATATCTTTTACGAATCAAAATTATTCGCTTATCACTCCAAATAAACCCATTATTCTCTGGAGTAATTCATAACCATCTCAAACAAGTTCATTCCAATGGCACAACTCGAATTGAAAGGTGACCATAACAAGTATGCTATCCTAAGAAAGGCAAAGGGACATGAAGAATTCGATTTAATGGTGGAATTTCTACAAAGGTCAAAGATTCATTATGCTTTGACACATAGTCCCAATCTGGTTTGTGAATCCTTGGTGAAGCAATTTTGGGCATCTGCTGCTAAGAGATCTGCTACAGAGATTGTCCCAGAAGTTGATGGTGTAGAGTATGTGGTGACAGAAGGATTAATTAGGACAAAGCTTCAGTTGGATGATAAAAATGGTGTGTATCATTCCAACACTGCAGAGATTCTTGCTGGGCTAAGAAAAGCTGGATATCAAAGTACTGACACATCCAAGTGGCACAAGAATCAATTTTGTCCTAAGTGGAGGTATTTGGTGCATCTGCTGCTCCAATGTATAAGCAACAAGTGTGGTGGATGGAACCAATTCTCTATACAATTGGGTTGTGGTATTGTTTGTCTTTCTAAGGGTCTGACTTATAACTTTTCTAAGTTTATTTTTAATAATATGCTAGAAAACATAGATAAACAACAACATAAGTTTTTGATGTATCCTAGATTCTTACAAATGATTTTAGACATAACCACTGAAGATAGAACCCATGTGCCGATTAAAAGTCTTGGTTCTAAGTTGTTTGCCTCAATGAAAACTAATTATACTGGGGAACATCACCCTATGTTAGAGGATATGTTGCCACCTGGCAATGATAATATAGTTGAGGGTGATGATGCTGGTAATATGTCTGCTCCTAATGCTGCTGATGATGGTAATCCATCATCTTCTGGTGTTGCTGCTGATGGTAATCCTTCAGTGGTAATGGAGGAAGGGCCAGCTACAACTGCTGAACAAGTACCTATTTCTACTGACTTACCATCACCTACCACTGTACATGTGTCACCTAGTCCTTCCATTCCACCAGCTCAGGATGCTCCAGTTGAGCAATTTCATGAGTTTGAAGATAATTTTCAACCTTTTGAACCTGAGTTAACAAGACTACCTTCACCCAGCCCTATGAGTGAGCCAATTAATGAAGGCTTTCCTAATGTTGTAAATGAGTCTGTTTCTCCTACTGGGTTCAATGAAGCTCCTCTTACCGATGAGCAATCAACTGGTAGAGCAGAGGACCCAATTACTCTCACTTTTGTATATGATTCTCTTACCAGGTACATGAAAATGATTGAGAATCTACAGAAGGAACTTGTTGATACCAAGACTACTCTTGCTAATGAAATTGAAAGTTTGAAGAGTAAGGTTCAAGATTTAGAGACACAGCTGAATCAGAAGAAGCAAAGTAAGGATGGATTGGATACTGCTGAAGTTGCTCAGGAGACAAATTTGGATTCTCTTGAAATTCTAGCTGAAGTTGCTAGACAGTCTAAGGTTGTACCTTCTAAAGCTGCTGAAGTATCTAAATCTAAACCAATAATTCTAGTCAGCAGAAGAAGAAGTACACGACAGTATTTGGCTAGGAAAGCTGCTGAATCTTCCAAAGTGTCTAGTGGAGATGATGATGTTCTCATGACTGAAGCTGCTGATAAACTTCAGAAGAAACCATCATTGAGTGGTGTTGCTGCTGAAGAATCTGCTGATCAAGTTAAAACATCAGGAGAAGTATTCTTTGTAGCAGGGAAAGAGTATTTGAATTCCCCTGTTCATCACTCATCTGAGAATCAACAAGTTTCTCCTGATAGAGAGGTTAAAGAAGTACATGATGAACCTATTGAAGATGTGAATGTTCCTCATGATGATATTGCTGAAGGAACAGATGATGATTTGGATGGGCTTGTTACAGCTGAAGAAAGAGCTGGACAAGAAGAACTATTCCAAGAATGGGAAGATTATAAGAAGAGTACTGATATGACTGAGGAACAGCAAGCAAAGTTTGATGCAACATATGAGTCAGTCAATCAAAGATATGTTTCTACTTTGCCTATTGCCAGACAAAGAGAATTGGATGCAGCTGTTCAAGAATTTGATGAGTCAGATTGGCAACAGATTAGAAAACAAATGCTTGATAATCCAGATGTAGCTGCAGAAATTATTGGTAACAAGTTTGAGAAGCAAGACTGGCCTTCTGAAATTGTGAAATTGATGAAGTTGAGAAAGAAGGTATCAGATGAGTTGAAAGCTAAAGCTAAAAGAGATAAACCTATGACTCAAGCACAGCAGAGAGATTATATGAGAACATATGTGAAAAATCAAAGCAGTTCTTTGTTTAATAGTGCTTGGTCTAAGCAAAAGGTGTGGGGGCTTCCATTTAACAAACTGGTTGAGATTTATAACCGAATCAAGGCTAGGAATGATAAAGATGGAATGGGTGCTTCCAAGAATATTCCTCTTCTCAATGCTGAGGCTGATGCTGCTGAAAAAGTATCTTTACCTGATACTTCTGCTGATGTACCTCATGTTGCTGTTTCATCTTATGTGGATAAAGGTAAAGCAAAAGTGATGACAGCAGATCCTCCATCTAGAAAAAGAACTAGGAAACAATTGGAGCAGGAAATATTGGGTGAAGAGGCTGCTAGGAAGTTAGATGAGTTACAAAAAGATGAACAAAAAGCTGAACTAGCAAGATTTCATGAGCTGAAAGTAAGAGAAGTTGAAATTCAAGCTGCTAGAAACAAACAGATAAGGAAGGCTATGGATGAACAATATGCCTCTGCTGCACTTGAATCTTCTCAAGATTCTATTGATGAACAACTGGATAATCCTTCAGTGGAAACTGATGTTGCAGAAGGTGAATCTGCTAAAACAGAAGTTCCTGCTGCTATTTATATTCCTGGAAGAAGAGGCAAGAGAATGGCTAAAGTCAGATCTTCACATTCAAAACAAAGTCTAATCAATGTGAATGCTTCTGATGGTTCATTTATCAGAGAAGGATCCCCTGATGATTGGCCTGAGGGAACTAGAGATGTTTTGGTTCACTGGGAGTTAAGCAAAAATGGTCAAGTTAATACCATTTACAGATTCGATAAAACTTTCATATCCTTTACATTTCTTCAACAGATTCTACATCTTGTGGATCATCAGGATTTGGTCACTTTATATGAGTTGGTTCTTAAGTACTATGCCACTCATACTCCTGAAGGGTCTGGATTGTATTTGTTGGGTGATCTTCAAGTGTTGTTTGATTCTTCTACTCCTACTGATGCAAGCTATGACAAATGGAAGAACAATCAAAGATGTAAAGTTCAGAGTTGGAAGTTCTATCCTATGCCTTATGTTCATGTGTTGGAAACTACAACAGGTCTAAGGATTATTATGGATCTCACCAAAAGATATCCTATGAAAGTGTCCCTGATGGAGAAAATGTTACAACAAAAGTTGGAGATTCCTCCTGATCCAGTAGGGAATAAAAGGTTGTTTGCTAAAGGTTTGGTGAAGGTTTTCAGACAAAGGATTAAGACTTCTAGAGCTGCATCAGATTAGGGATATCATGTTGTATATTTGTTTTTAGTGAAAAAAAAAAAAAAAAAAAAAAAAAAAAAAAACTAACTAACTTGTTGTTGTATAGTTTTGTATGCAGGTTTGGTTATCAACTTACCTGATGTTGACTATTCCATCATAAAGTTGGCTAGTCCAAAGGGTACAACTTTGGTAAAGACACATCAAATATGTTGATAGCTATAATGGTTTGCTCAAAACCATAGGGTTTTCAACTCACCCATGCTTTGTTGCTGAGTAGTTGAAATGGTTGTCAATTAACCATGGATTTTTCCATATGGATCCCAAATAATTGGCTAGCCCACATGTATATGGCTTGTGGTAAAGGCAGTGAAAAACCATATTTGGTAATCAGTTAACCAAGATGATTTTCATCAAAATAATTGGCTAGTCCTGAGCAAACGGCTACAGGTAAAGACATCTCAAATCCGTTTATAGCTGATGATTTGCTAAAAATCATGTGGTTATCAGTGTACCTTAGAACACTTTGCTACTCCAGTAGTGATGGCTATTGCTAAAGAGACATCAAATCCATTATTTTCAATGATTCACCTCTCACATGAGTTAACACATCTGGAAGTGATGAGAATAGTATGAAACTAATTTGTTTTGATGTACATTCAGTCATTTGTTGCTGCAAAGAATGGAGATTTCCAGTATTATTTGCTGATCATAAAGATTCTGCTAAAGATGATTCTTTGCTGGTGCTATCTTATTACAATCCTCTTGGTATGTTATATTGAAGATCTATCAAGAATCTTGAACTTAACCAGGTCAAATTCAAGATTAGGGGAGGATTGTTGGGAATTCTGTTAAGTAAGAATTTTGCTGCTGTTTCTGCTGACGGTTCCTGCTGAAGAGTTGGTTCCTGCTGAAGCAGTGTATCTGCTGAAGACTAGTTTCAGCGTTATTAGTTTATGTGGATTTAGTATTTTCGTATTTTATGTATTATTAGTTTGGATATGCATGAGTTTATTTAGGAAGTGATAATGCATATCTTTTAGAAGTTTTAGAATATACGTTTCTTGTGAAACGGTTTAGGGTTCCTTGTGTATAAAAGGAACACACGATTATGTATTGATTAAACTTTTAGTGAATACTCTTATTATAATTAAAAAGATCCATAGAGGATCAAGAGTTCTTAGTGTCAAGCTTGTGTTTTGTTTCCGCTTTATAAATACAAGTTGCAGAGATTGTCTATTAATGTGTTATTGATTACAGTGACATTACTAACGATTCTAGAGTGCTCAAGAAGATCTATCTAGGTCTTATATATTCAACATACATGTAATTGACCAAGATGATTAACTCGCCACTAGTAAATATTGCCTTTATCCAACAAAACCGTGTTTACCATATCCCTACACCTCACGTTATAACCCTTTAAGAGACCTCTTTGATAGTTTACCCTAGGTGCTTAGGCCAAGTGGTGGAGCTTTGATCCTTTCCCAAGCCTATGGTAATCTATTTGTTATGACAGGTAGTGAGAGATGTTTTCCATTTCCATATTGTGATATATACTTTTATTACACCCGAGAGATGTGAGTATCTAAACACTATTTGTGAGGTGCTAGTGTATAATTTTCGTGCTTGTTTTGGTTGAAGTGGAACGATTATTTTTTATAATTACTTTTATATTAGTGTTAAATGACCCCTAGCTTGTATTTTGATTAGAATAAAAGCGCATTTGCTTGAGGACAAGCAAATCTCAAGTGTAAGGGTATTTGATGAGACGAAAAGTGTACCGCTTTTGGGGGGTCATTTAAGCCCAAAGTCGAGATTATTTGTTGGGTCAATATTTTACCCAAATATTCCCCACAAGTATTTCAACATAAAATTGCCAAATCACTCACCGAATAAAATAGTAAATTGCTATTTAAGTGAGTGACATATAACCTTTAACACAAACAAGTCACTAAGTGCATAGTCACTCAGTTAGTTACCTTCAGGATGTTCAGACCGAGTCTAAAAAGAAAGACTCAATCATTCAGTGAGGCGGTACAAAGTGAATGATGCCTGAGCCAAAGAAGAAGGTAATGGAGTTAGTGAGTGATGACAATAACTCACTAACTCCATAAAAGTATCTCTAAAACATACAAATAAATATATGAAGTAACTTCCAAAAGGAGAAGTCAAACCAAGTACAAGTAATTGCCAAACATGTTGGAATATTTGCTATGACACCTCAAAAGGAATATGAGGAAGGGGACCACTAAAAAGTGGATGACAACTCATCATCACATGGTGACTTTATACTTTGTACCTATATATATTGTATATTAGTACCAGGGATAGTTGAGAATTCTAAAATGTAATACTTAGTATTAGTTAGGATTCCCCTCTCATTGAATCTCAAGCTTAGCTTGGATCAATGAGATTTCATTGTCATTCTAATGGGGATAATATACCGAAATTATCCCCATCAAGATGTTGAAGATGTTATCATGTAGTCTAGTTGGTATGAGTAATCTTGTAATTATTGTTCATCAATATTAATGAAATTGTTTCTTCATTTTATTATCAAGATTTACTCAATTTCATGGATCAACAAGTGGTATCAGAGCAGGTGGATTTTTCTCTAATCCAGATCCGTTCATGATTACATGATAATACTCAGCTTTGTCAATATTAGTGCGAAATCTTCAAAAGTTGCTACTAATGTTACAACTTTTGAGGGGGAGGAGCACACTGATATTGACTAAAACCCACTGATTGACATAATCAGTCAAATACATACCCCACAATAACTACTCCCTACCACAAAAACCTTATCATCAAATCCATAAACACATCGAAAATCCCAAATCCATCTTCTTCAAAAATCATTATCATCCTCCCACAACACTCTTTATCAAACCTACCCAAATAACTTTACAGATCCAAAAAACCCATTATCAAAAAAAAAAAAAAAAAATCACAACTCAAAGATCTTAAAAATCCTACAACACTATATTCAACACCAAAACCCAGATCCACTTCCTGACAAACAGATTTAAATTGATCTATTAATCACCTCACTCAAAAATTGCAACACCACTCAAAAATCATCACACAAAACAAGATCCGGCAAAATCTCTCACAAATCCGGCGAAACAAGAAATATCCCATCTCACCTAGAACATCAAAACCTGAAGAACCTAACCCTTGACCCCTAATCAAGCTAAGAACAATCACAGCAGATAACCCCTCTAATGGTAGCTCAGTTTAAAGGCCAAACTGTAAGGGAAAACTTCAGATAAATAAAAGTTGGATGGTGAAAAGACTTCGGGTCAGAAAAAAAAGGAGGTTACTAAAGGAAAAGGTAGGTGTCTGAGATGGTAACAAGGTGTGATTCAAAAGAGTGAATCAGTGAGTGGGCTACCTCAGTAAATGTTCATGATAAAAACGTAGGTCTGTTATACCTTTGCTTGTTCAGTATTAAGGAAACTAGAACGAGTTCATGAACTTGTCTAAAATCAGACAAGGGGTATAGTTGTGTTTCAATAAGAGATGAAAATCAGCCGAGAGACTGAAAATTATGACAGGGAGTGTTGAATAATCAGGGAAGTGATGAAGAGGTCGTGGGGTCAGAAAGTGATATCAATATAAGGATATCACAGCCGTGGCAAATGAATGGAAAGTATCAGATGGTACTGTGCATGAATCAGGGCTTGTTAGGGAGAAGATGGGTCCTTCTGGTTGCACTAGCTGTAATTGAATCAGGGATACTTGTTTTAATCTCATACGAGATGAATCAATGAGCTTGGAATCAGGGAATTTGCAACATCAGGGAGTATGTTGTAATGTGTATATTCTGAGAAAGTCAGGTAACTAAATGGTTGGTCAAATAGGTTAGTAACAAACAAGCGCGCTTCAGGGATTGATATATATTTCAGTGTGTATATATAGACTGATAAACAAAATTGTTTATTAGACTGTGTTAGTCAAATGTTGCATCTCATAAAATGTAAACTCATGTGATCAAAATTGTTGGTCACTGAATATGTTGTAAATCTTGTATACTGAAGATATTGTAACTTAGTATACTGAGGAAGTGAGGTGGAAAAATGAAAAGACACTGATGTATCATAATTGAGCCAGGTCTCTCTAAGCAACCAAGTAAATTTTAGGGTACGAACCAGGTCTTTGAAACTAGTCACTAGTCATTGAACCCTGACTGATTAAAACAGGTCACTGATGTATCCAAATTGAACCAGGTGCCTGAACTTGGTCATTGGACTCCCTAACCATTAACTCCACTAAACCCCTGGTCCCTGAACCCTAGGTCACTGAACCACAAAAAGGAGGGTGGACCCTGATGTATCAAAATTGAACCAGGTCCCTGAACAAGGTCCCTGAACCAAAGGTCACTGAATCTCTCTCATTGAACCTGGTCAGTTAACCTTCTTCTTTGAACCCACCAACTGAACCCTCAATCCATCATTTACTACCTGATCCACCTATGCTATTTGTATATTCAAATAGGGGGAGACTGTTGGCTCAATATTTTACCAAAATATTCCGCACAAGTATTTGAACATAAAATAGCCAAATCACTCACTGAATAAAATAGTAAATTGCTATTTCATTGAGTGATATATAACCTTTAACACAAACAAGTCACTAAGTGCATAGTCACTCAGTGAGTTACCTTCAGGATGTTCAGACCGAGTCTAAAAAGAAAGACTCAATCATTCAGTGAGGCGGTACTCAGTGAATGATCCTTGAGCCAAAGAAGAAGGTAATGGAGTTAGTGAGTGATGACAATAACTCACTAACTACCTGAAACTATCTCTACAACACACTGATAAATATATGCAGTAACTTCCAAAAGTAGAAGTCAAACCAAGTACAAGTAATTGCCAAAGATGTTGGAATATTTGCTATGACACCTCAAAAGGATGTTTGTTATTCCAAAAGAAGATGAGGAAGGGGGCCACTAAGAAGTGGATGAAAACTCATCATCACATGGTGACTTTGTACTTTGTATCTATATATATTGTATGTTAGTACTAGGGATAGTTGAGAATTCTAAAATGTAATACTTAGTATTAGTTAGGATTCCCCTCTCATTGAATCTCAAGCTTAGCTTGGATCAATGAGAGTTCATTGTCATTCTAATGGGGATAATATACCGAAATTATCCCCATCAAGAAGCTGAAGATGTTATCATGTAGTCTAGTTGGTATGAGTAATCTTGTAATTATTGTTCATCAATATTAATGAAATTGTTTCTTCATTTTATTATCAAGATTTACTTAATTTCGTGGATCAATATTATTTGATCAAATATTTTCCTAAATTGTTCCTTTTGTTATTTTAGGTACTTTTGAGAGGAAATCTGGAAAAGGAAGCATTTTGGACATTTTTTGAGTGAAAAAGTGAAGAAAATGACAAATCTCAAATTCATGCTGGAAATTGTACCTGACGGCGTCAGGATATGCATGTGACCCCGTCACCCTTTGATAAAGAGGTGGATAAATCAAGTTACACGTGACGCACCAGAGAGATTTGGAAAGAATTGTACATGACGGCAATACGATGATAATTATGGCGGCGAGTTGACGGCGTCAGACCTTACTCTTGACGCCGTCAGACCCACTATTCTATATATATTTTTTGATTTTTCATTCATTGTGTGCAACTTTGAGAGGAGAAAACCCTAGATGAATTTTACTTTATTTTTGAGGGTTTCAAACCCTTGTTTCATCCATGCTTAATTGAAGATAAGTTTTCCAACAATCATTCAATATGTCTATGTGTTGTTTGATTATATCTTATGCTTGTCTTCTCTTTAACATGCTAGACTAGGTTTTCTTTATGTTTACTTAGATGTAATGAAACTTAGAAATTGATTATTGGTTGGTTGTTTGCTTATAATTGTTGAGGATGAATGATTTTGATGTTAGGCTTAAGGAAACTGGTAGACTTCCAATTGGTAACTTGCATGAACGTCTTAAGAAATATGATCGGAGGTGTACTACGACAAATTGGTTATATTTAATGGATAGGTAACTACTAATGAGGCCATGTTAGGAGCTAGTAGTCGGCTCGACATAGGAAGAGGTAGAAGCTTATAGAGTTAGGGAAGATCGTACACGGCCCTACGAATGGTATTATGGAATATAACCCGTCATCCATGCAATTGTAACAAACTAATCAACCAGTAAAAGATAGCTTGGGAGTAGTGAAATCTAAGTAAACACATTTTCTCTTATTATTGTTTTCGCCACCTTCACTTTAAGTTCATTTTATTTTATTTTATTTGCATTTGTAGTTATTTGGGTTAGTTGATTAGCAACTAATTCCGCCCACTCCTTCAAAACCCGAGATTTTTACTTGCTTTCCATAAAATATAAAAATACAAAAAGAATAATCCCTCATCTCTAGACCTAGGTTAATCGAGTTTTAACCCTAGCGAACACTATTCTTTGAGTTGAACGATCAATCTCCCGGTACTTCACAATACTATACTACATCGGTCAGGTACACTGCCTGGTGGGGATTGCAAGCTTCTCAAGATCCCTTAAGAGGTAAAAACTTTTGAAAGGTTGCAAAACCATGCATCTACCCCTTTTGTTATTACTTAACCCAAAACAATAATACAACCCAACCTAGTTTATTTAATGTTTTGCTTGGCCCATTCCACAAAAGCCCAAACTAATACCCTGGTTTAATAAATCCCCAGGTCAACATATGGTCAAACCCACCATTTACCTCCAAATACCACCTCCTTTACCCACACATGATACTGCAACTCACTGCCAAGCCTCATCATCACCACCCCCTCCTCCTCCACATTCAACCCCTTTATTCACTTTCCTCCACCTTTGTCCAAAACCAGCCCCTACCAAAAAGCTAACTGCTAAAATGGATAAAAAAAACCTTTTCCAGCCAAAAACCCATTCAATGGCCAAGATCAAATGCAAGCCATCCAATGGCTAGAAAAGAAGTGGGAAAGTGCCAGGAACCCTTTTTGAAGATTATAAATAAAGAAAGAAAGGAAGAAGACCAGGTAGTAGTTAGTTAGCAGTAGGATAGTAGTAGCTTAATTAGGGTTCACTTTCAATTCCATTGTAATATTTTTATGTTAAGTCAATGTATTGATGCTTTTAATTTAATAAAAGTTTAGTTTTTGTTTCAATTGCTCTTAATCCGTTTTACTGCTTTCATAGTTATAAGCTCTTAAATCCCTTAAAGTTCTTATTTTTAAGCTATTATAAGTTTCATTAAGCTCATAGAATTTATTTACAAGCTTTTGTTATGTTTATATTTAGTTTGATACAAAAAACCAAAAAATAAAAAAAAAATAAAATAAAAAAAATAAAAAAAAAAAACAATCAAAAAAATATTTAAAAAAAAGAAAAGAAAATAATAAGTTTGAGGTGATTAGCTTCCATAAGCTCTAATAACCTCCTGATAAGCTCAGGAAGTTCCTTGATAACTTTCCTGAGCTTATCTCATAGCCTAGCTCATTTCCATTGCAATTGCCTTAGCTTCAAGTAAGTTTATCTTTTAACCTTCTGCATTCTGTCTAAATTAGCTTTTATATTGTAGTTTTTAGCTTATTACTACTAGTTACTGCTTATTGTAGTTGTTTGAGTACTCTTTGTTAGCTTGTTTGCATTTTAGCTCAAAACTGCATCTTTATTGCTTCATCATAGCCTAGATTGCATCTGCTTGATTTTGTTGTTTTTATTGTGTTATTTCTGCACATTCAGCTTGATTTGCATCTATATAATCTTGTTAGGACCGAATTTTATTTATAAAAAGTGTCGATCATTAATATTATGTAATAGGTTGCTTTAGAATATCATTATGATGAAGTTTATGTTTAGTTTTCATGATTTTATAAAGTCAAAGGGCTAGTTATGTAATATTATCAAAGATATGTGAAGCCCTAGACTACAACTATAAATACTCTTGTAAACCTCATTTGAGAGGTTGGTTCTCTTAGTAATAATATTGTCTCTTCATTTCACACACTAGAGTCCCCACCCACTCTCTCTCTCTACTTACTTTCTCTCTCTAGATTTAGGCTTCATTCTTAGTGATTAAGGTTGTTCTACGGTCCTACAAGTGGTATCATTCGCCAAGGGATAATATAGGTTGTTTTAGGTTAGATTTGGTCGAAAAAACTAGGTTAGAAGCGTTTTTTTAAGATCTGGGTACTGTTCATACGGTGTTCTATCGAGTTAGACAGGTTTTTTATCTAGTTAGAAAGTGATAAATTTTCGGAGTATCGAGTTAGGTCTTCTGTTTATCGAGTTAGTGACAGTCAAGTACCGAGTTAGCTTTTAATTTATACCGAGTTACTTATTTGGTGAGTTAGCCATTTTAGCGAGGTAGCTAAATCACCTTATCGTTTATCGAGTAAGGATTTCACTAGGGTTTTACTAAACGAAACGCTGCTGAAATTTCATTGGGTTATCGAGTTAGAAACAATATCGAGTTAGGGCAGTTTTCGAGTTAGACAATACTTACTGAGTTAAAGCAGTTTCGAGTTAGACAACATTTACCGAGTTAGAGCAGTTTCGAGTTAGACAACATTTTCCGAGTTACAACTAGTACCGAGTTTGAAGTAGTACCAAGTTTCAAGTTGTACCGGGTTAGAAACAACCATCTTGGCGGGAAAATGTGAGTAAAATTTATTTTTTACAGGAGACTAAACGTTCAATTTTTATGCGAGATTCAAATTTTGGCTCGAAATTCAAAATTTTAGGCCAAAATTCAAAAATTTTGGGTAAAATTTGGCGTCAAAATTTTTAAAACTCAAATTTTTCTGGTAACTTTAGAATTGCATTTCAAAGTGATTTTCAAATTTTGGGAAATAAAATTTTCAAATTAAATTTTTGGAGGGAAAACACGAAATCACTAAAATCATCCGAGATCGAATTTTCAACTTCACCAAAACCATCTAATCTACAACAACAACCTTTGTTATCTTTCAAAAGATCCTAAGAACAAATTTTCACATAGAAGTCAATCCATGGCAACACAACAAGATATTCATGCTGCCGGTGCCGAAAACCGACCTCCCATGCTGTCAAAGGGTAGATACTCACAATGGGCTAGTCGTATGATGCGCTGTCTTAAGAGCAAACCAAATGGAAAACTTCTTATCAAATCCATTGTGGATGGACCCTTCAAACCAATACAAGTACTAGACCCTGGAGATCCAAATGGAACACCCCCCAATACAACCATTCTACAGAGATCAGAATGAGACTGAGTACACTGAGCAAGACAGACAACAGATTGCAGCTGATGATCAGGCATTTCATTACGTCATTCTTGGTTTACCCGAAACCACTTATGCTACTGTTGATAGTAAGTAAGTGCTCATGTTATGTAGTCTGGGAAAGAGTCAAGAGGTTAAAGTATGGGACATACATCGGGAAATAGGAAATGGAAACACAATTGCTTAAGGAACTTCGCAAGTTTACTTCAATTCCTGGTCAATCCATAGAGTCGTACTACCACAGGTTCTGTAAGATCATGAATGATTTATCGAGACACAACCTCAGTCAGACAAATATTGCTAACAACACCAATTTTCTGAATGAGTTACAACCAGAATGGGGAAGATACGTCACTATTGTTTATCAGACAAAGAATTTGCATGAAGTGATGTATGATCAGTTGTACGACTTCTTGAAGCAAAATCAAGATGAAGCTAATGAAGTAAGGGCTGAATTACTTTCTAAAAAGCATGATCCTCTAGCATTAATGGCTAATACACCAACACCTTTACCAGTGAACACACAACAACAACCATCAGCATCTTCCACTCACAACTACATGCAACCATCCTACATTCAACAACCAACACTTGTCTACCAACAACAATTCTACCCACAACAACAGCAACATGTTATTCCACAACGACCATACACACAATTCCAAGAACCAGAATTCACTGACAATGATGAAGCTACTGCAGCCTTGACTCAAGCGTTTGCTTTTCTGACAAAGGCATTCCAAGAACGCTATTCTACACCAACTAACAACAACCAAAGGATTTCATCGAACACTCGCAACAAGCAGATTGCTCAGCCGAGTTTCAATATGGGCAATGGAGGCCAAATGGTTGGAGTTATAGGGAATCAGCAGGGATATGCTACTGGATTTCACATGGGTAATCAGAATATGCATAATCAGTTGGGTCAGTATGCAGGGAATCAGTACGGTCAGTATATAGGGAATCAGATGGGTCAGTTTGTTGGAAATCAGAGGGGTCAGAATGTTGGCAATCAGGCAATGGGTAATCAGAATAGGAATGTGGCAGCTCCAGTTGTTGGGAATTATGGAAATGTGAATCAGGGTAATCCGGTAAAGTGTTTCCATTACCAAGGTGTAGGTCATATGGCAAGGAAATGTCCTACTAAGCCGAACAAGAAAGATCTAGAGTATTTGCAGAAAGCAGTACTGTTGGCACAAAAAGAAAAGGCAGGGTTTCAGTTGAATGTAGAGGAACATGATTTTGTGGCTCTTATGGATGAAATGGAATACAGAGAGGATATCGATGCGAACTGCATATTCATGGCGAATCTTCAGGAAGCTAAGTATGATACGGATTCTGACACACTTCCTGGTTATGACACCAGTGCACCATCTGAGGTATCAAATTTCAACACATGTCATAATAATGATATATTTGATATGTCACCTCATGAGGAACAACATTATGAGAAGCTAGCACCCACTTATGATACATACCTGGACACGCCAAGTAGTAGCAATACTCCTTCAGCAACTCCAGATGTGAATCATAATGGAGGCTTCATTTAACGGCATGCTGAGAATGATGAGGAAACACATGCTTTATTTGAATCATTATTGAACAATTGTGGTATTGAGATTGAGAAAGTTAAAAAGGTTAATCGTGAAGTTAAGGCCGCGAATGAGAAATTGACCACTGAGCTTGTGAGATACAAGGAAAATTCAAAAAGTTTTCAAATTCACAAAGAACGTGAGTCAGAACTTGAAATTGGTTATAAGAAGTTACTTGTTAAAGATAGGGAATGGAAAAAAAATTGATACTCTTGAAATAAGTTAAACAAAAACCATTAAGTCTTTAAAACAAGAAATTTCTGAGTTAACAAACCAACTTTCAAAACAAAAATCAGCCTATACCAATCTTGAAAAAGAACGGGATGAGTTGAAAAAGGACTTTGCAAAGAAAGAAGATAAACTTTTGGATGAAATCATAGAGTCTGAACACAAGATTGCACATCTAGAAGAATTAGTGGTTAAGTCGGGTCAGTCAAGTCAAACAATGAAAATGATTTCAAATCAAACTAATCCGATTTACCATACGAAATACAAAATGGCTCTTGGTAACAACACTCCTTGTAATCTCAAGAAAGCTCAGGAAGAACATAATGTTTTGTATAATGGTAATGTTATTTACACCAAACATGATCCTCCCGTCGTTCGGGATTCTGTGCAAACGATGAAACTTGCCGAAGAGAGAATTACTAAAATGAAACAAAAGGATTTGAAACCAATTGATTACAACAAATTGAACAAACTTTCTAGAATTACTTTTGTTCCACAAAAAGAACCATCAGTGTTGTCAATAAAACGACCATTCTCAAAAATTGTTTCAAAAAAGGTAGTTGCTTCCAAATCGCTTTCAAACATGGAACAGATGTCCTCAAACAACACTTTTAACACAAGTGATGTAAGGGGATATCTTGATGATCTTAAAACCAGACTTGAGCAACTTAAAACGACTTTAGAGTCTAAAATGAGACTAAATGAGATCAATTGGAATTCCACGGTTCATTTACAGCTTAAAAAGATTCTTGAAAGTGAATTTGCTCCTCAAATTAATAACATCCATGCTCGAGTAATTCATTTTGAACAAGCATTTTTGAAAGAAACAGCTGACTTCGTCAAGGATCACAAATCCCTCATAAAGAAGGCTAATGAATCTTTTGAGCAAATCAATGTTTTGGAAAACTTAAATGATTCTCTCTTCGAAGCAGTTCTGTCTACTGATATTATGTCCATCATTTTACAAACATATTCTGTTCAAGACGATGAACGACTGAGAGCTGAGACCTCTGAAATTGTTTCCAAATATGAAAATGCTCTTATAAAGCTTGAAAAAGAAAATGTGTCATGTTTTAAACAACTTGATCAAAAAAAGAGAAGAGTGCAAATATGACAAACTGTCGTATGAGCGTGCCTTCAAGAACATGAAAGAGCAAAATGATCTTTTGAGGGCTCAGCTTGAAAGTCAAAATGGGAAGGGTGAGGAAACTAAGTTTGCAAAACCATCGACTTCGGAGAAACCAAATGTTCCTAACACGGTTCACAAACCAAAAATGTCAATTTCACGGTTTGTTCCAAAAGTCGATGAGAAAAAGGATTTGACAAAACCAGTCACTCCAACACCCTTGCCCAAGAAAAGTGAAAATGAAAAGATTGTTGATAAAGGAAAAGCGGTTGTCGAAACACCAAAAGTGATAGCACCTGGCCTTTTTAGGATTAGTCCCACTAATGCGTCTGCCTCCACATCTAAGACTTATGAGGGCAAAAAGGATAATTCTAAAGAGTCTAGTGATGCTAAAAAGGACAAAAATATAAATCCTAATGCGTGTGCCTCAACTTCTACAGGATTAGAAAGCACCTCTAGGAGCAGCAGACTAAAGCCTAGGAGCAATAGAGTCTCGCTTGCCTCTAAGAGTAGTTGCAAGAATAAAGTTGAAGATGTAGAAGAACACCCTAGGAATTTATCGCTTTGTAATAAGAGACATGTTTCATCTGAATGTAATGTCGAGAGTACTGGTTTCAATGCATGTAATGACTCTGTTTGTTTGATATGCAAGAAATGTTTAATTAATTATGTTCATGATGAATGTGTTTCTAAGAATGTGAATGTTACGCCTGAACGGAAGTATGTTCCAAAAGGAACTAGTGCTAGATCTAGATCTATAGAAAGATTAGTTGCACACTTTAGGTCTACCACTAGCAGTCGAATGCCTAGGAGCTACCTTAAGTATTGTATGTGGAAACCAACGGGTAGAGAATTCATTCTTCAGGATGGCAAATTGAAAGTTGTTCAAAATGGACAAGTAGATACCTTCTATGAATGTGATTCAGATTTTACCCCTAACCAAATGGAACCAAATTCAAAACGATTTCCAAAAACAAACTCTTCTATTCTTCGCAGGTTATCAAAATATGTCTTTGGATCATCGACTCGGGTTGCTCCAAGCACATGACCGGGAATTTAAAACTGCTGATCAATTTCATCTGGAAATTCATGGGAACTATACACTTTGGAAATGATCATGTAGCAGCTATTCAGGGTTATGGAGATCTTCGGTTTGGGAATTTTTTAATCACTCGAGTTTACTACGTCGAAAGGTTGGGTCACAATTTGTTTTCAGTTGGGCAGTTTTGTGATGCAGATTTAGAAGTTGCATTCAGGAGAAACACAGTTTTTATTAGAAATTTCGTTGGTGATGATCTCTTAACTGGTAATCGTGGTACAAACTTGTATGCTATCGACATCAACCAAATGGCTTCTACATCACCAATTTGTCTTATGACAAGGCCAACCGAAACTAAGTCCTGGCTGTGGCATAGAAGATTATCCCATCTCAATTTCGACACGATCAACAAATTAGCCAAAGACAACATCGTCACCGGACTTCCTAAGTTCAAATACACCAAGGATCACCTATGTCCATCATGCGAACAAGGAAAAAGCAAAAGAGCATCATATAAACCCAAAACCGTACCTAGTTCAGAAGCAAGGTTACATATGTTGCACATGGACTTATGTGGCCCAATTGGAGTTGAAAGCATTAATGGAAAGAAGTATATTCTTGTTATTGTTGATGATTATTCAAGATATACATGAGTAAAGTTTTTGAGGTCCAAAGACGAAGCACCAGGTACCATCATCACCTTTCTGAAGCATATCCAAGTTCTACTTCAAGCTCCAGTAAGGATTGTAAGAACAGATAATGGCACAGAATTCACAAATCAGGAGTTAAGAACCTACTTTGAAGATATGGGAATCACTCACCAAACATAAGTTGTTAGAACTCCACAGCAGAATGAGGTAGTTGAAAGAAGAAACCGAACTCTTATGGAAGCTGCTCGCACAATGCTAATTTATTCTAATGCACCACTATTCTTATGGGCTGATGTTGTTGCCACTGCTTGTTTTACTCAAAACCGATCCCTAATCCATCCAAGATTCAATAAAACACCATATGAACTTGTGAACAATCGGAAACCGGATATCTCTTACCTTCACGTGTTTGGCGCTTTGTGCTATCCGACGAACGACAGAGAAGATCTAGGAAAGTTAAAAGCTAAGGGTGATATTGGAATCTTCATTGGATATTCAGAAAACTCGAGGGCATTCAGGGTGTATAATAGAAGAACGAAAAGGATAATGGAGACGATGAATGTGAAGTTTGATGAGATTTTACATATGGCTTCTGAGAGATACGCTCTAGAACCCGCGCTTAATCAGATGGCTTCTAATCATAATGGATTAGGACCCGCACCAAACCAGCAGACTTCTGGACACATCAGTTCAGGACTCGTGCCTCAAGGAGCTCATTCAACAAACACTGAAAAACCTTTAGAACAAGAACTGGAAAATTTCTTCGAGTTAATGTTTGATGAATACTATGGTGGAACTTCGACAAATGCATCTCAACAACATTCCGCTGCACCCCGCTCAAAACCATCAACCACCACCACCACCACAAGATGCATCTACAACAGTCGAAGCTGAAGCACCAACTACCTCAGCATCATCAACATCTACTCCAGCAACTCCAGTTATTGAAACTGATCTACCAAGAGTTGATGAGCAAAACCAAAACACAAATTTTCAAGAAGAACCAACAAATAATTCAAACGATGTTGCGTTAGAAGAAGAAGAAGTATTTGAAAACCCATTTGCAACAGACTCTGCTGAATCTTCTTCAAGATTACAAGAACCATCTAACACACATATGTTTAACATAAGGTACCCTTCTACACTTAAATGGACAAAAGACCATCCAATTGAACACGTTATTGGTGAACCTTCAAAGCCAGTTCAGACGAGGAGACAACTTGCCATCGATCTCGAATTGTGCATTTACATTTGCTCACTCAGCCTCAAAGAACCTAAGAACATTCGGGAAGCAATGGCATAATACCCATGGATTGAAGCGATGCAGGAGGAAATTCTTCAATACTAGTTACATGATAGTTGGGAACTTGTTGAACGACCACTTGATAAATGTATTCTTGATCTCAAGTGGTTGTGGAAGAACAAACTGGATGAGGAAATGACTTTCATTCGTAACAAAGCTCGTCTCGTGGCTAAAGGATATCCACAAGAAGAAGGGATAGATTTCGAAGAATCATTCGCACCTGTAGCTATACTTGAAGCAGTCCGGATTTTCTTAGCCTATGCCGCTCACAAAAACATCACAGTCTATCAGATGGACATTAAGACAGCTTTCTTGAATGGAACTCTGAAAGAAGAAGTGTATGTGAGTCAGCTAGAGGGATTCATCGACAAAGATCATCCAGACTACGTCTACAAGCTTAAGAAAGCCATTTATGGTTTAAAACAAGCTCCAAGAGCGGGTATGACGAACTGTCATCTTTCTTGCTCAAAAACAATTTCACAAAAGGAACGGTTGATGAGACCTTGTTTACCAAAAAATTTAATGATGATATTTTGATCGTTCAAATTTACGTGGACGACATTATTTTTGGATCAACATTTTGAAATGTCCATGATGGGGGAACTAAAATTCTTTCTTCGTTTACAAATACATCAATCCCCTCGTGGTATTTTTATCAATCAAGCTAAATATACAATAGAGATTTTGAAAAAACATGGAATGGAAAACTGTGATTCTGTTGGTGCACCAATGGTCACTTCACCAAAAATAGGTGCTGATTTGTTTGGGAAACCCATCGATCCGAAGAAATATCGGAGCATGATCGGTTCTCTCATGTACCTAACTGCTAGTCGACCCGATATTCAATTTGTTGTTTGTTTATTAGCACGGTTTCAGGCAAAGCCTACCGAACTTCACCTCAAAGAGGTTAAATGGATCTTTCGGTACCTACGAAGCACCATTAACATGGGACTTTGATATTCGAAGGATTCGGGGTTTAATCTAACAGCATTTTCAGATGCAGACCATGCCGGTGATCAAGTTATCACAAAGAGTACATCTGGTGGAGCACAATTTTTGGGTGAAAAACTTGTAAGCTGGTCGTCAAAGAAACAGGATTGTACTGCACTATCAACTGCCAAAGCCGAGTATGTGTCTCTATCTGCGTGTTGTGCCCAAGTTCTTTGGATGCGGACACAGCTCACATATTATGGCTTTACTTTTGACAGAATACCTATGTATTGTGATTCAAAACGTGCCATAGCCATCTCGTGCAATCCCCTACACCACTCAAAGACGAAGCATATCAAAGTCCGCTACCATTAAATCAAAGAACATGTAGAAGAGGGTCAAAGACGAAGCATATCAAAGTCCGCTACCATTAAATCAAAGAACATGTAGAAGAGGGTACTGTTGAATTATTTTTCGTTAAGACTGATTACCAACTCGCCGATCTATTTACTAAAGCTCTTCCAAAAGAACGGTTTGACGATTTAGTTCGACGAATTGGCATGCGAAGCCTAACTCCTGAGGAGCTTGAACGTCTTCTCGAATCTTTTTGAAAAATGTTTTCAAAATCGCTTCACTGTAAATATTTTTGAAAAAACAAAATACAAAATTTGAAAAACCAACAAAAACAAAATACAAAATATAAAATTTCAAAAAATACAAAAACAATTTAAAATCAAAAATACAAAAATATTCTTCTCACGACATGTCTCTCGTATAAATCAATATTCTGTACGTTTCTAGAAATGTCATTCAACAATGATACGGATATGTACAGATGCTTGAACGGGAGTTCTTTAAAATGTTTTTCTAAAACATGTCGTTTCTCAAAAAAAAAATTCACTATGGTTTTCGTATACTTCAGTACGAAACCCAGACCCGAATGATGACTTCTGATTATCTCAAATCAAGGACTCGTGTTTTTCAAGGATGAAATCTTTTTCAAAAAGTTCGAGTCTAAATAAACGAAAAAGATTTCAGACAAAAACTCGTTTTCTAAATAGAATTCTTGAGCACTTTTTCAAGATTGTTCAAAAGATTTCTCAAAATCTTTCAAATGAGTGCTCAAGATAACTCCCTCAAAACCCTTAATTGACTTTAAAATGTGTTATCTTTAAGGGGGAGTACAAACACAAAATTGTTCCGAATTCATGCAAAAACAAATCTGTCTTTCTCTCCAAAAGCTTTTTCTTAATTAGTTGATATGAAAAATATCACACTATGCTATTTTTGAGGGGTAGAAGACATGATTAAAATGTGATCAAAGATTTTTAAAGATTGTGACTGAATCTTAGAAGAGCTCGACTCAGATAATACCAATGAATTGATGAAGCTTAAAATGTTAGTAATCGAAAAGACTTATCCTGGACGGGTAATAATTTCAAGCTAGTCCAACTAGTGATGTAAGCGTGTCGAGAATAGGACTTGTCTGAGTAGAAGGGGGAGTCCTTCAAAAGAAACAAAAACTCTCAAAGTGTCAACAAAAATGTGTTTATATTCATAAACACTTTGAGAGATTTTCATAAATGTTTTCATGGCAATTATAGGATAGTCATGGAGTTATAAGGTGACTAAGGTTAGGAAAAACCGTCCTATGATCCCCCAGAATCGGAGGGATCTACCCAAGGACAAATCCAATATATTAGAATTAGAAGTCCTTAGGTATGATTGAAAAAAGGAGAAAATGAGAAAGGAGAAAGAAGGGGTTGAAGAATTAAAAAGAAAAGTTATGAAAAAGGGTGAAAATAAATTGCCCTCCATATGTTCAACCTTAGGGCAGACACCGGGTTGAATTCGTATGCTACTGGTTGTTGCTAAGGTGGCACCAGTATTGAAGATAAAGACGTCATGGACCCAGTGACGCACTGCACTTAACCTTCTAGCCACTCAAGTTCTCTTAAAAGAGCTTGTTTCATTCTTACGGGGAACCGGTGTAATCTATCGACCTGTCTCTTAGAGATGGTTGATATTGAAGCAGGAGACCTCTCCCTAATCTCCGCATAGGAAACCAAATGTGTACTTATCGAGTCTAGAGCCTCGAGATTCATCAAAAGATCTCATAGGAACACATGATATCTCTACACTGGTTGTTCATCATTAAGGACACCAGATGTAAACTTAAGAGTCCTACGCAGATCTTAGCAATCTGCCGAGAAAGTTTATGAGAGGAATTACTTATGTATTTTCTCAATGATTGAATGGAAATTCCTGCCAGGGTCAACATCAAGCAGCCCTGACAGCAGGTCACTTCGGTAATTCTTTATGGGTTACGCTTAGTGTTCGTGGTGGTTTCAAACGATCTACAGTCGTGGAGTGATCCCCAGCGACTCACCCATTCGTTGAGCTACTCAGTAGGTCTCGTAAGCTCCCTCGGGAGTATCCGAAATGGGAACGGCCATGGTAAGGGTTAGAAGGAGTCTTCACACTATGCTGTTGACGATCTCTAATTCCTTATCTGTAAGTTCTGGTTGATTTATTGCTAACTGTTTACCTGCAGCTATACATCATTTCACCTCCATGATGATGGATTCCACATGCTCATACATGCATCACAAAGTCAAAGAAAAGTTCTCACAAATATTCAAAGGATAGCAACAGTCAAAGAAAGATTCTATGCCAAAAAGAAGAATCTAAAAAGTAAAGGGACAAAGATCAATGTGAAAGAACGGAAACAACAAATGCATGTATCACAAAGACTTAAGATGTATGAGCATGTTGGAATGGCAGAAAACCACCACAAACACAGAAGTGACGAAAGGCAGATGACATCATTGGATCACTTCAATAACGATGAACAAAGTACGATGAACAAGGAACTATGATTCATCTAATGATTCTTAAAGACATCAAGAGCTGTGAATGTTAAAGTTTAAAGACAAAGATGATGACGTCTCGCAACCTTCAATGACCAACACTTAGGGGGAGATTGTTAGGATCGAATTTTATTTATAAAAAGTGTCGGTCATTAATATTATGTAATAGGTTGCTTTAGAATATCATTATGATGAAGTTTATGTTTAGTTTTCATGATTTTATAAAGTCAAAGGGCTAGTTATGTAATATGGTCAAAGATATGTGAAGCCCTAGACTACAACTATAAATACTCTTGTAAACCTCATTTGAGAGGTTGGTTCTCTTAGTAATAATATTGTCTCTTCATTTCAGACACTAGAGTTCCCACCCACTCTCTCTCTCTACTTACTTTCTCTCTCTAGATTTAGGATTCATTCTTTAGTGATTAAGGTTGTTCTACGGTCCTACAAATATAGTTCAAACTTAAAAATCAGTAGTTATAGCTTAAAATATAGAAGTTGTAGTTCAAAGTTAGTTTTAAGGGGTGTTTGGTTCTGCTTTGTTTCGCCTGTGCTAGTTGTTATTTTGCTTGTTCCTCTGCACCATTAGTCTCCTTAGGTGATATTAGAGCTAGGTAAACCATAAAACTTGCATCTATAACACAAAAAGTTAAATCTTGCTCTTAATCTAAAATCAGTAGGTATTTAGGATTTTTATCAGCTGCAATCTTGCAATTTGTTAGATATAGTGTTCATTTAGGTTAGTTAACTTAGATATTAGTTGAACATTGCATTAGAGTTTAGATTCAAGTAGTTAAAATTCAATATAGTCAAACTTAAGTTGCAAGTAAAAAGTCAAACTTAGGATTTAAGTCTGCTCACATACATCTGATCTAGGGTCCATTAGGGGAATCATTTAGCTTCACAAGTGCTTAAATTATGTTTCTAGGAGTAGTTTATATAGCAAACTTCAACATATCTTAATTGCAAACATTTCCATGATCAATTGCTGGTTCAAATTTAATCTTCAAAAGTGGTACAAAATCAGAGTATGCAAAAATTAGTCTAAGGAGACCTGATCTAGGCATCATTGAGGGCTTCAATGGATCATAGGAATTAGGGCTTTTTAATTTTCTAGGTAGCCTGTAGTATAGGCTTTTAGGATCAGCTTTTGTTTTCCTATAATTAGCTTAAAATAAGCTAGGAGTAGGGCCTTTAGCTTTCTTTAAGTGAATTGCATAAGTACTCGATTTGGCTTGTGACCAGGGCTTATCTGAGGTTTTTCATTTGAATTGAGTTTGTTTTAGTATATTACACTATACCTGAGCTTTTGGTGAATTCTAGTGCTTATTTGCTTATTTGAAGTGCTTATTTAAACTGCTTATTTGCCCAATTTAGCTTATTAGTGGGCTTATCTAACTTTTTATATTTTTCCTATGCTTAGTATAATATTTTAGATTTTCCGTAAAATTTCCAGATTTTTCCTAGCTCATTTAGTACTTTTCTTATTTAATATTAGTTTTTAAGTATTTTTAAATTCATTAAAATTAAATAAAAACCCAAAAAAAAAATAGTTTTCTGTTTTAAAAATAGTTTTTAGTTATTTAAGAATTTTAGAAAGTAAAATTGCATTTTTCTCGGGCATTTTCATATTTATTTGCATTTTTATTACTTTTTAAATCTTTAAAAGTAGTTTTTAATTCATAAAAATTAAATAAAAAGTCAAAATATTACTTTTCTTTTACCTAAATTTTCCTTTATAATTAGGTTTATAAAATAGTTATTTTCATCACCGTAGAATTAATACTGCTTAAAATTCACTTTTTATTTGGTACGTTTACGTTTATTTAAACTTAAACATACATTTTTAAGTTTCTAAATGTTTTTAGATAACTTTGTTTTACGTATTTGTTGATATTGTTTATTTGAATAGTTTTCTTTCATATTCCCTTAGTATAATCGCCATTATCCCTTTTCCATTCAAAATCACCCGATCACAATTCGTTTTAATACAATTTCGCACCTCGCTGGGACATAACGACCCAGGGAAACACTTTACTCACGGGAGAACTGGCACAAGCTGTTTGACCTAGTTGACCATTGACCTTGGTTGAATTTGGATTGACCATTTGGAGCCAGTCAGTTCACCATATATTGAAAAAGTGGTGTAACCCTTCCTGAAAAATCCTTGCCATCATTTTTTAGATTTGAAAATACTTTCTTTTGTAGTGAGGTTGCATAAAAAGTTCCTCTATGTGTTCTAATAGTAGTCAATTGATTTGGAATGATAAGCTGCAAAAACCTTAGATATAATAAATAGTTACCATCATCATCCAAGGTCTTGATCATACCCTCCAAAATCATTTTTGAAAAATTAAAAGGTTTTCCTCCACTAAGGCATTTTACAGCTGATGCCATGGTAGTACCAAACTCATTCCAACCTGTTGTTTTAGGACTCAAACAATGTAAGAGAGTATGAGTCAAGAATTTCCACTGAGATGAGAAGAGACCTTTGTAAAATTTTAATTTATTATTCTTTTTCTCATACCCCATTTTTTTCAAACCTTTGAAAATGGCGGCATTTTCAAGACACACAATCACTTCATTATCTGGTAGGTTAAGAGATTCCCTAATAGATGACTCAGTTATGAGTATGTCTTGGCCATCTACCTTAGCCTTAATCTGTCTTTCTTTATTAAAAGTGATGACCTTAGCAGTAGCCCAAAACTTGTTAATAAAAGAAATGCGTATAGAAGGATTCACAGTTAATGCATACCTAATAGGGGTAGCATTCAAGAAATCGATTATCTGTGTGAATCCTTCAGAAGCATCTGGTTTCTTCAAAAAAGTGACCATATTTTGTGATTACAGAGAAATTATGTGTGCGTAAAACTGAATTATCGATTTGATTTGGGATTTAAACCGTTAAATGTAAATGTTACCAATCCTCCCCTGCACTCTCACTTCTAGCAGTACAAACCCAGCTGCAGTAACATTTTCTTAGCAGCAAATTTTTTTTTTCTTAGTGCAAAGGGTGAATCATTATATTAATATCAACAAGTAATGAGAAAATTGAGCAATGACAAAAGTACCGGAATTAAGATTAAACATTTTCCATTAAAACTTGAAATGAAAAATTACAAAATACTGGAAATAAAAGTTACACATTCTAAAAATCTACTAATCTAATTTTGGAGATTTCTCCGGGTCAAATGCCACATATGCATCTTCGTAATCCAACCCATCAAACTCCACATCTGACAAATCATCATCATCCAATGTCTTGTACGCCTTGGGATGTTGTTTGAGAGATGGTTTTTTTGTTGCTTTGTACTCCTTTTCATCCTCAGCATGTTGTTTGATAGATTGTGTTTTTGTTGCTTTCTTTCTTTCAGTAGCCCACCAATTGTACCACGCATTTCCATCCCATTTAACCTTTTTTACACTTTTTGCTGCTTTCTTTTTTGAAGCAGACCGGCTTGAACCTTCTCCTTCAACCCATTGTGCTGATCTCTTGTTGTTTGCAGACACTGTTTATGAATACTTCTTACAGGTTTTTGTTTAGAGATTTGAGAAACTAGGATTGGTGATTTAAGATACACATGTAAACGAGTATAAAAAGGGGATATGGGAAAACCAAACGACCTATGTTCAATGCAGGAAAGGATTGATGTTTCCCACAGGTGGCTTGAACCTTTTCAACATCTTCCGGCCAATCATGATCCATTGGGACGAGCGTTTGCCAGGGAACAATGCTTATAATTCTTGATAGAACTATATACACATTAGTCGCCAACAAAGACTAGCCACAATGGAACATGATTGACGTGAAGAAATCTAAAAAATTTCATAATCTATTAGTTGTGTAAAAGTTGTGTTTGTGACAGTGTTTACTCCCTGAATTGGCAAACTTACTTCAACACATTATAAAATTGACTTCATACAGTCAAATAAAGTGGTACAAAAGGTTTACAACATAGGTTTTTTTAAAACAAAGTAGTTCCTAACTTAACTAATACATTTTCTTTTTACCCTTCCCTTTTGAACAAACTTTGGGCATTTTTGGTTCCCATGGTGCCTGATCCAAATATCCCTTTGGAAAGTAGTCTGACCATGGATTTGGAGGACCTTCATAACTGCTTGATATGTGAAATGAATTTGAGTCACTGCTGTCAATGTATGATTTCTGCAAAAAAAAAAAAAAAATATATTTTAAAATTTTAAAAAATATAGTGTAAATGAAATAAAAGATAATGTTGCAATTCAGGGTTTGTTTGAAACAACCTTTGTTCTTGGAACTCCAATGGCCACATCACTTGGTTGATGGTTGGTTTTAGATCATAAAAAAGAATGGAATGCAATAAACCAACATACGTAACCCTTCTAAGTTCCCGATACAGCTCCTTCTGTCGTTTCAACTCCCTTTGAGCAAAGGACTGCACCAGCCGCATTGCTAGATTGTTGAAAAAACAAAAGGAACTATATGGTAACTCAGAATGGAAAGGTATGTTGAAACCAACATACATAACCCTTCTATGTTCCCACTACAGCTCCTTTTGTCATTCCAACTCCCTTTGAGCAAAGGAATGCACCAGCCGCATTGCTAGATTGTTGAAAAAAAAAAGGAAATGTATGGAAACTGAGAATGGAAAAACAACTAGTAGGCTGTACATATTAAGGTTTCCAAGGCATAAAAACTTGAAAATTGTTTCTCAAGCATCGAACCCGAATTATTATTTACAACTTATACTTGATAATTGTTTCTGTATTTTGAGATAGAGCAAAGATGAACCAATAATGGATGAACAACACCAGAACAAGTTTCTGTTCATACTTGAAAGTGGTGTATGTTCATCCATCATTAATACTTCTTCCATCTTTGATACTTGGATGTTTTAGCCTAAATATTCCCACACACATCCGCCACTTTTCTTCCTTATTCTATCAATACAAATGCAACATACTTCTTATAACAAATAGTCAACCTAAGCCTAATTAAAGAAACACAAAGAATGAAATAATCAGATAAACCAAAAAAAAAACAATTAAATAATCAGATAAACCAAATCATCTGTCAAACTTACGGTCAATATAGAAGCCATTTAAGTATGTTACCATATGCTTCCTATCTAAGTATGTTAGGGTTTCGAGTGAGAGAGAAAGAAAGAACAAGGGCAGCTGTGACTGTGAGATAGAATAAAGAGAGGATTATATATTGAAGTGTGTAAAGTGTGTTTGATAAGCTTTGTATATATTATAAGTTTAAAACCGATTAAAAGTATAAAAACTAAAATTATAAAAAGTATTAAAAGTTTAAAAACTAAAAGTATTAAAGGTATATTTGTATTTTAGTGTATTTTGTATTTAAAAAGTCGCCCAAAGAGTACATATGGTAAAATGCAAGGTTTTCAAGATCGGGATCCTACCCAGGATCGTTTTCGTCTTTACAAGATCGTGATCGTAAGATCAGATCGGGATCTTAAGATCCCGCTATAATGTCATTTTCTTAATAGTTTTTGTAATATTATACAAATTTACAAATTATTATATATCATAGACACAAAATTATATGAATGTTTCATTGAAATGTTGTCCTAAATTATGGTTATGAAATGTTATTGTTTAGGTTGAATTTTATTTTAATTTAGGTCTACTCATTAGATTCATATCTAGTGAGATTTTTTATTTTCCTTTTATAGGTTTTCTTTAGTCTATCTTTCTTCTTGTTTCTGATTGTTAGCACTCTCGATGGATAACCGTAACATTGATCGTTTGATTCCTGTTATTTGTGTTTTTCGTCGTAGGAATTTCCAGTTACCCGTTCCGGCTCCCGTTGTGGAGATTGAAAACCCACCAAACCTTTCTCCTAACCATCACTTTGGTAATAATTATTATGAAATGGAAGAATCTGACCACGAAAACGACCGGCCATGAGAATGGCCCTTTTTATTAATCGGAATCCGACGAGGACTTAGGTGATGGTGATGTTATTGAAGAGGTTAGAAGAGAAGAGGAAGTTGATCCTCTTAAGTATGTTGACCCTAGGACAAGAATTGAAAGGATAGTCTCTTTAACATGCAGTTTCCTTGTAAAATCGGATACATGAACTTTCATGCCTACCTTAACTCATCCTTACCCATGAACATAATCTCTCGTGCTAATTATAATAAAATTATGGTAGAGTATCAAGGAAATAATGTTGTTGCTAGCTAGGTTTGAGCCATTACATGTTTTTGTAGGAAGTTTTGTGTATTTGGTTGATTTTATGGTAATGGAGGACTTAGCATACATATTAGTACTTGTTTGAGTCAAATGCGTGTATCGAGTCACAATGAATGTTTTGCAGGATTTTCAGGAATTAAAACATATTTTATATTACTTACAAGCTCGAGAACTCAACAATAACTCGAGTCGAACTTATATAAGGTTGAGCTCAACTCATTAAACATTTCGAGTTCATTTGATAGGTTTTCAATCTCCAAAATTTTAATATCGCGTTCAAGATCCCGTCCCTTAATTTTCCCCAAAATTTCAATCTCCAGCTCAAGATCTCGGCCCTTTTTCCCAAAAATCAAAACCCAAACACTAGTCAGATCTATCTTCTCTCTACTCATCTCTTCTCCTTCTCTCTAGAACCGACTGTTAGGAATTATTGAAGTCAGAAGATAGTTTCTGCAGACAGATACTGCTGACAGGATACTGTTGAAGCATACATAGTTTCTGCTGATGATCTATATCCTGCTGACGATGGACATTCTTCTGATTCAGTTAATCCATAGGATGTGTTTAGTTTATTTTAGGAAGAGATGTGTAATATCATTTATATTCTTAGATTACACGTTTTCTTGTAAGAGAGGTTAGGTTCCTTGTAGTATAAAAGGAACACCCGGATGAATGTTTTATATACGAATTAGTTTTCAATCTTAGTGATTAATAAAAAGATCCATATAGGATCAAGAGTTATTAGTATATTGTGTTTGTATTTAAATTCCGCATATATACAAGCATACAGAGATTTTCCATATAGTTTTGCTTTTGATTACATTGGCAAGCTATCGATCCATTGGCTCAAAAGATCTATCAAGGAGTAGATCCTACACCGACTCACACCACCGCTACAACGTATCCAGGGACCTCCTGATCATGTTATCCGGGATCGAGAAAGTTTGAACTCGGCTTGAGCTTGACTCTAAAAGCTCTATTTTCTGTAAATATGTGTTTTCTTACACAAATTAAAATTGAAATATAACCTAAGAATTGAATTCGATTCGACTTCAGCTCGAAAAGCTTGATACATTCATAAATAAGTATTTACACTTAGTACACTTACATATATAAAAAAAATATATTTTATATCAATTACAAGCTCTAGAACTCAACAATAACTCGAGTCCAACTTATATAAGGTTGAGCTCAACTCATTAAATATTTCGAGCTCATTTGATAGGCTTTCAATCTCCAAAATCTCCAAAATTTTAATATAGCGCTCAATATCCCGCCCCTTAATTTTCCCCAAAATTTCAATCTCCCACTCACTCCCACCCCTTTTTCTCCCAAAATCAAAACACTAATTAACACTAGTCAGATATATCTTCTCTTTATTATTCATCTATTCTCTTTCTCTTTAGAACCGACTCACACCATCGCTACACTTCACCGCCTTATCTTGCCGTCATTCCACCAACCATCGCTCCTCCGCGCCATCACCGTCATCAAGACAAGAGAGGAAATGGATGAGTTTGTTTGCTTCGGTTGTTTGGTTCGAGATAACCACCACATCCACCACCATCACAGCCAAGCCACCATCACCCTCATCTCACCTATCCTACTATGTTCAAGGGTATGCTCAAACACATATTCAATTTATATTTTCTTGAATGTGGAATCGAATATAAAATGATTTATATTGATTTTCGTAGATTAAAACTAGCCTAAAACATGTTTTTGATTATAAATTCGTGTGGTGGTAATCTTTGCAGGTAGACATATTAAAACGACATAGTTTTCCTGTTTATTGGAATGGAGACAATCGACGTATTCTAAGAGGCCACTGTTTTGCTCGTAAAGGGAGTCTTACTTGATTTCCACTCTGGGAGGATGTTGCGTTTGCTTATCGCAGTTGCGTAAGTTATCTATAAAAAGATTAACATAACATCTTTTATCTAGGAAATTAACTCAAATATGGTTGCTTTTTGTGAAACTGTTTCATTTGTACCAAGTGTGAGTGATTTGCTTGCTTGGTAATGTGTTTGACATTTATTCATTCAAGGTTTGGCACCGTAGAACATTTCAACCAATTGTATATTATTTGTTGCCCGAGTTGATATGAAACCCGTATGTTTATTTTTGATGCTAAACTTATATTTGGGACATCTAATTTTGTTGTCTTTTATGTTAGCATAAATCACGTTACTTGTTTCTTGCAGGGGCTACATGCTATTTTCACGGGTGAGGATGATACATGGGATGCCTGGCTAAAAATTCCCTCATCTGGATTTTCTGGCACAATTCATTTTCGAGGACCGGAATTAAATTGAGGCATGGGTTTGCTCCATCTCAGTCACCAAAGCCAACCCATGTATATTTTTACTGTTTCATGGTTGGCAGATCTTATATTATGCAGCATTATTAGTGCCTTGGTTTCTCACAGTTTATAACATCTGTTCATAGGATGAGTTACGTCAGCAGATAAAAGAAGAAATGGACGATTATTATTCACAGGTAAAACTAATTGCGTTTTTCTCAGGCTCTATGTTTATAATACTTTGAAGCTCAATTTATGGTTATAAGTCATAAACGGATTGATCCATTAGCTGTAAATTGCAGTCAATAAAATTGTTTTGTTATTCAACTTTTTACAGGTCCCTGTACGGCATCTAGTATTCATGGTTCATGGTATCGGTCAAAGGATGCAAAAAGCAAATTTGGTTGATAATGTTGGCACTTTTTGTCAACTTACACAAAAGCTTGCTGATAAGCATATGACGTCTTACCAACGGGAAACTTAGTCTAGGTGGGAATTCTTCTAAGAAAGCCCCTTCTTCAAGTCAGCATTCTGGGGTCCTAACTTCCTTGTTTAATGGAACAGGTGGCTAACCATCCTGCTGCCAGCTGGGATGAAGGCAATGCATTTGAATCTTCTGAAGCAGAAAAAGAATTCCAAGATAAGGTATACCAAGTTGGTTTACTATCCTTTTGTACCATTGTAGGTTCTAGGTGCTATTCTTGAATGGTGCATGTTTTTTTGCATTTCGTAATACTACAACTTCTAACCATATTGGTATTATGAGTCAAACACAGTCATCGATGGCAAGAAAAGATATTGTATGTGCTTCTAACTTTTGTCTTTTCTACTTAAAACAAAGACGGAGAATATACAGATGATGAGATTAGTACAAAAGTTAGTGCTGCTAGTAAAAGTTAGTACTGCTAGTATGAAGTGAAGACTGCTTAGAGATTAAGACTGCTCGAAGTTAATACTGCTAATGTATTAGTTACATAAGTTAGTGTTGTTGTTTCATATAGTTTGTATTGCTTGTATAGTATGATATGTATTAGTTGTTTACGAAAAAGATTATAGATACTTAGGAAAGTATTGTAAGCCGACTAGTGTAACACCCCCAAAATACCGCAGCGGAAGACTGTGTCACAGGGGTGCTACTTCATAATACAAAGTACATGGTATAGAAAATGAACTATAAATGAGACGTTTTGAAAAGTTACCATTCGATTAATGAATTCAAAGTTACAAACATGAGATTCCAAAGTATGATACATAAATGTATACAAAATGTTTTGAATGGTAAATGATAAAAGCGTAAGTCTTCAGAATATGCAGCTTGACTCTAAGTTCCACGCACTAGCTATCGCCTTACTAACCTGAGATAAACATGCTAAAGTGTCAACACAATGGTTGGTGAGTTCATAGAGTTTCTCTTAAAACAGTTGAAAAGCCTTAAAAGAATATTCGCATAGCAAAGGCATCGTGAATCCACTCAGTTGCAAGTCCCGCAATAAGAGACTTGCAACCTGTGTGTTCACAACCCACTGCTAACATATAGTATCATTTCGATATATGTGTATATGATATACGCACGCTTAATGTAAAGTATCACTGCCTACTGAACCTCTTGACAAGAATAAGCCCAAATGCTTCAAAGAATAAGCACAAATGCTTCAAAGCTGGATTATATTCACCCAAGGCCAGGAATATATGGCAATGGTGGGGGCGTCAGCCCGATAGTACTATCAATACCTCTCCATCGGCTCCATCCAGGAGTTAAACAGTAGTTAAAGAATATATCGCATAGAATAGGTTTAACACACTAAGGCACATATCGTAATAAAACTACACATCATGTTTAAGAGTATAAAAGTATAGCATAGCATACGAGTAAAATTGTCTTTAGTAAAAGAGAAAGAAAGTAGTTTAAGCATGTATCTCCCCAAAAGAGTTAAAACAAGTATGAAAAAGTAGGGGCTATGACTCACCTTAAGTCTATGTAATGAGAAATGAAAGTGGTAGTCGAATCGCGAAAGTCTCTAAGAGCAGCCTATAATAGAACGTTGCGACTTAGGTTTGGAGTAACGTCTAAGAATACGAAGAATTGCCTATATATGTCTTGCATAATGTTCATGATGTAGTACTTAGTATATAGTGTAAGTCGTTGAATATAAGTGGTTTATGAAACATGTATAGTTTGTATATCTCTTACTACCGTTCGGGCCGACATAATTCAGAAGTCATGGAGTAAACGTTCGAGGAGCCAGGACACTTTAATTCGTAAATCCACAACTCATCTCGACGGATTACTTAATGAACTCCTCACATGAGGCTCCCTACTATTGTAGTATTTGATAACATATATATAAGTTTTGATCTTTAAAAGTTATATGGTCTTTAGCCGTGGCTTTGCCGTGACCTTGGTCATTGTTACCATGGTCTTGAGACTCAACCTTGGCTTTAGCCATGGTTGTGGTCTTGGCTTTAGGTCACTAGACCTCTTGGTCTGAGTAAAACATAACTATTATATAGTGACTTTGGTCTAAAAATGGTCTGTTAAGAATTTGAAGAAAATATCACTCGGAAAGCGTTTTCAGGGCTCGAGCTTTTTTGAACCTGAACGAAAACGTCATTCCGGACAACTTTCGTGTTTTAACTTTTTGATGAATCGGACCAGAAGGGTGACTTTCAAATTGGCAGAATGCAAAACAGTAGGTATCGGCAGTTTCAGCGTTTTGGTTTTGCTAACTTCTTATGGCCATAACTTTTGACTTGTGTACTCGTTTTGGGTGATTTAAATTGCTATGTTTTCCTTGTTAAGTCCTCTTTAACATTAAGTAAATGTCAAATATCATAGTTATACTATTTTGGTCGTGGTTCTCCATAAAAGTCACTAGTTTACTTGTTTAAATATCATAAGTTAACATATATATACATAACTTGTTTTACTAGTTTTTATACATCATGAACACAATACAAAGACCATATATATCATGAAAGAAACATAATAAGCATGAAAATGATATTGAGCAAGAAAGTGTAATAGGGTTTCCTTACAACTTTTGGCTTTCTAAAGAAAGGAAGTCAAGTATAGAACTAGGACACTAAACCTAAGCTTGCAAATCCTTCACCATAACTCTTGTAACCCTTGCTAGCCTTGATATAACCCTTGTGAAAACCATTTAACTTCAACCCCCAATCACCTTGTGTAGCTCCTAATTTAACAATGGAATCACCAAACAAACTCTTAATTCATGTAGAGACTACCTATGCCTTCAACTCTTATGTGTAACTTATAGTTTAAAGATCAAAGGATCATGGAGCTAGGGATTGTGTGTGTGGCGTTTTTGGTGATGAAAAGATGAAGATCAAAGTGTTTCTAGTTGGCTATTTATAGCATGAATGAGGAGGTTAGGAAGCTAACTAGGAAAGTGCCTAAACTTGGTGACCAAGTTGTAAATAAGTATTGATCTAATGGCTAAAGTCATGAGATCATGCCACAAGTGTGAATCCCCCCCCCCTAGAGGTGGTTTCACAAGGCTTGGGGAGCAAGTGTGGACTTTTTGTTGGGATCAAAGTTTTTGATCCGAACACGTAAATGGAACGACATTTACGGGATTACATTTACTATCTTGTTAAGCCAAAACACATGGACTAGTTATGTAATATTGCCATAGTATAGCATGTGTTAGGCTTTATATACCCCTCCATACTTCCATGGAGGGGTGAGACTTAGTGTGTAATTTACTCTTTCATTTTCATTCAATAAAACACCTAGTTTTCCTTCTCTCTCTACTCTCTCTCTCTAACAATGGGTTTCTTCTTCTTCCACCAAACCCGACCTCCCGAATCACATAATCAACATAAAACTACGATCCTACAAGTGGCATCAGAGCCAAGGTTATTACTTTGTTGATTTGTGGTATTATCTTGTCAAAAGTCGAATTTTTTGTGGTTCGGATCTGTTATGAAGCTGTTTTATGCCAAACTTTCATCATCTATTGTGGTTCAATAGTTTTATCTCAGTTTTTTTGTTTGTATCAAGTGGTCCAAAACAGTCAACTTTTATATCCAGTTTCACAAAAATATAAAAAATCTTGTCTTTCGACATTTTTGTTTGTCCAAGATAAGTTTTTTTTATGTTTTACTCACATATGTTTTGGTTCCATTTCCCGTGAAGTTTTGGTAGTCTTAAAGATGGTCATCGGAATCTGCATAAAATGGCTCATCGGAATCTGGAATTAGTCGTCGGAATATTGTCGGAATTTCTTGTATAAGAAATTTTCGTGATGTACTGTTTTCGAGAAAAATACTGGTTATCGAGAACCAAAACCCTTAACTGTCGAAATCTTTTTCTCGATAACTAAGGTTCTCGATAACTTGACCATGTTCTCGATAACATATACTGAGGTTCTCGATAATTCACTTCTCGATAATCAAAGATCTCGAAAATAAAAGTTCTCGAAATAAAATTTTCGAATATCATGTTTGCGATAAAGCTGAATATTTTTCGATAAGAAAAGGAAGGAGAAATGAAGCAGATTAACAGCAACGACAACATCCTTCAACACAATAACTAATCCTAAACCCATCCCATTTACACAACTCGAATCAAAGTAAATTAAATTTGACAAGATCTCAGTTTTGGTATTCATTCGTATCTCTTATGAAATTTAATGAACCTTGGATAAATTCATAATCGAAGAAAACCATCTCCTCATCGACCTCTTTTGAAGCTTCGCTTCTATAAATATCCGAATATTAAAGAAAGATTTATAACAATAATGCTATAATCGTTTCTCTAATTCGGTTCAAAGACAAACGCAAAATCAAAACCAACCTTACCTGAGACTCATTTTAGGTTCCTGAAGCAGAAAAGTTAAGAAAAACATTTGTAGGGTTCGTCTTTGATGGGGCTCGTATTCTCACTAAAATAAACTAACTAATTGGTTTGTGAGATTCGTTTTTGTGAGGCCACGAGAAGATTTGTTTTTTAATTATTTGATGAGTTTTGTGTTAATGGTTGTCTGCGTTTGATAAGCAGAAATATAAGAGAGATGGGGGCGCTGGTGTTAGTAAAATGGATGTAGGGTTTGCAAATGTCTAAAATAGCGTATATATTGATTTAGATCGGGACTCAAAAGTTAATAACTGAAGTTGGGCTAGTACACGAAAATTTATTGGGCTTGTATGGTTTGGTTGCTACGTGGACTTGGGCTGAAAACAGTTTACACTTCATGCTGGGACGGATCAAAATATTGACTCACCAAATTGTGTCAAAAGGTTACTAGTATCCTTACTAGTAATTTTATTTTGTGGTTATTGGTTGTTACACATTTTCACGGGGATACATATACATTTTTTTGACAAGATCGGGAAACCATTATCAATGTTCACTTAAACCTTCAAAAAGGCTAGTTTTGAGCATATAACCGCAAGATGTGACTACGGCGTTAATTCTTTATTATTTATTTGAGGTTGAAGTGGAATTTCACGGATGCGTGTACTTAGTATCTGAAGATATCGGGGTTGGTTGGATGCATGATTCTTCGAGATCCTTGTTCGAGCTTTTATCCGTACTATTGACAGAGACTTGAGTTGTCTAGTTATACCTGATGTAAGGAGTTACGTTGTTGTGCTCACAGTGTATAGCTATCACTTTAAAGGAGTTACGTTGTAGTGCTCAAGTGTCACCAAAAGATGTGGATGATTCAAGAGACGTTCATATACATTTAAGGAAGGTTGGATGGGTATATGATTTCCTACCATTATTGGTTCTTAGTCAGACAATAGTGCAAGTTTAAGTCACAAGTTCGGGTTATTTTACTTCATTCTCAAGTTCATAATATTGGGTTTTCTCCATCAGTAGTCACTACAAAAAGCCGTCAGAATGATAATGGGGTCGGTAAAGAGTTAGATGAGAAGAGTATCAAAGAGTAGAGTTGCTTATCAGCAGTTGATTCTCACTGGCTATTTTTTAATACTTCACACATAATCGGTTAGTTAGACATATGGGGTTACGCTGCCTCCGTTTTCCATCGTAAACATAGTGTGTATGCTTCCGATTCCGCGAAGACATCGTGGGGGAAGATAGAGTGAGTGTTCTTTGCTTTCTTACCCTTTTCTTGCCTTCTTTGCGAAAACACTCATTTTCCACGAGGTTCTGCAATTAGGGGGAAGAAATGTGCACATCAGGGACGCATAATAGACTCACGTGATCGAGCTTACAATTTTATTAATACCGGAGAGACGTCCGCAGAGATGATCAGTGGTTAAATTTTGTGACTTTGGTGTAATCGTTTCAACTCTCGCGGGTTGTGAAGTGTGAAGTAACCTACTTAAGTGAGAAGATCTTGTTGATTTCTTGCATGTTAACCCCGAACAGAGCTTCCGCATTGAGCATAACCGTGATTAAGTAACTAGTCAGATTTGCTTGGTGTGGTTTACGGTGTCATCTACAAATTCCGCTGCGTACTCAAAACTTCAATAGTTAGAAGACATGTGGACTACATCAAAGTTTCGAATCTGCTGAAGACGGTTGTCAGTTTGAGGGGAAGCTGATTCAGAAACTTTGCCAAAAAGAAGTGTACGAAGAAGCTGCTAAAGACATGCAGCATGAATTGGGGGGAAGTTAATCCATTTCATGCATATTACATCATTTGCCTACAAGTAAAGATAAAGTTCTCAAGCCAGGGTACAAGATAAGGACAAAGAGCGTTAACTGTCGTCATCCTCAGCAATTTGAAGAGCTTATGAAGACCTTTCTTTATTTGTATTTGTACTTGTAGGAAATGTTGTAAGTAATCCCTTATGTCGCCCCATTGGGGGAAGATTGTTGGGATCAAAGTTTTTGATCCGAACACGTAAATGGAACGACATTTACGGGATTACATTTACTATCTTGTTAAGCCAAAACACATGGACTAGTTATGTAATATTGCCATAGTATAGCATGTGTTAGGCTTTATATACCCCTCCATACTTCCATGGAGGGGTGAGACTTAGTGTGTAATTTACTCTTTCATTTTCATTCAATAAAACACCTAGTTTTCCTTCTCTCTCTACTCTCTCTCTCTAACAATGGGTTTCTTCTTCTTCCACCAAACCCGACCTCCCGAATCACATAATCAACATAAAACTACAATCCTACACTTTTGATGATATTATCTAACTTAAGTAGCCAGTTTTGACTCCAGGAAATCCTAACCGTAAATGCTTAAGTCACAAAACGTAAAACCGGGTATCCTAAAAATATGAAACTTATAAATATGCTAGAACTTATCAATATACTCCATAATAAAATATAAAATAAGTGGTAGGTTCTATTAGGGTGCTCAAACCCTGCTAAAACTGGAAACACGGGTCTAAAACGCGTAATACGTAAAACGTACTAAAGTTGCGTAAAATTGAGAAAAGTAAAATGTAACTTTTCTAATAGGATACTAATGACTTAAAATGGCTTATAATGTCTAGGCTGGGCTCTGTCTGGTGTCGGTTGGTATTTAATGTCTTTGAGACATAAAACCGTAAGCCTAAAAATCAAGGAATGACTTATAAAATCAAAGAATGATTTTTGGTCAAAGGAGGAGGGAAAAATATGTTGACTTATTCTAATAAGTTGAAAACTAAAATTGTCTTAGAAACGCGGTGTAGGTATAGGCTAAGGTTATGGCTGAGTAAAAACGCTTAAAACTGAAAATTCCAGTTTTTCACGGCCGAGGCTTATTTTGGTCATGTTTTTTCTCAGTCATGATTAATTCTCTAATTAATCATGAGAGTACTAAACATTTTTCTGATGCGGGGTCACTTAACGCAGTCGAGTTTCGTTGTGCGTAGAATTTTTAAATGACGTTTTACCCTAAAACGTGTAATTCCGTGTAATTCCTTAATAACTTTCATGAAAATGATCTGATGAGTGTCAAACTTTTAATTTGCCATGGAAATGATTTATCACTCGAGGCCAAGAAACAAAAATCAAATTTCGGGAAAAATGAATAGGAAAAGTGAATAGTGAAATTTTCCGGGAATAGTAATTAACCTGAAAATGTGAATTGATACAACTAGGACTCCTTGGTGTATAAAAGGAGGTCCTATGGTATAGAGTTACATACAAATTTTATATTTACAATTTTATTGTATTTGAATTTCTTTTGAAATATGTTTGAATTTGTTTTGATATATATTGGTTTCTTAAATGTGACTAAGAGATGTATATAGTCACACTTATTAACAGTTTTGGTCACTAACTCACTATTTGCTTTATTCGTTGTGTAACTAAATATTATAGAAGGCCACACAAACATAAAATTCACGTGGCCATTGGATGATATATAGTCACACAAAATACACATTTCTTCATTTTAAACAGCATATGGTCACACTTATTAACACTTTTGGCACTGTTTGCTTAATTGTATGTGACTATATACCCAAAATAAACATGTCTTGTGTGACTAAATATTACACAAGGCCACAAAAACATAAAATTCATGTGGCCATTGGATGATTAATAGTCACATGAAATACACATTTCTTCACTTTAAACAACATATGGCCACACTTATTAACACTTTTGGCCACTGTTTCCTAAATTGTATGTGACTATATACCCAAAACAAACATGCTTTGTGTGACTAAATATGACAAAAGGCCACACAAACATAAATTTCATATAGCCATTGGATGATCAATAGTCACACAAAATACACATTTCTTCACTTTAGACAGCATATGGTCACACTTATTAACACTTTTTGCCACTATTTACTAAATTGTATGTGACTAAATACCCAAAACAAACATAATTTGTGTGACTAAATATTACAAAAGGCCACACAAACATAAAATCCATGTGGCCATTGGATGATCAATAGTCACACAAAATACACACTTCTTCACTTTAAACAGCATATGGTCACACTTATTAACACTTTTGGCCACTGTTTACTTAATTGTATGTGACTAAATACCCAAAACAAACATGCTTTGTGTGACTAAATATTACAAAAGGCCACACAGACATAAAATTCATGTGGCCATTGGATGATCAATAGTCAAACAAAATACACATTTCTTCACTTTAAACAGTATATGATCACACTTATTAACACTTTTGGCCATTGTTTACTTAATTGTATGTGACTAAATACCCAAAACAAACATGCTTTGTGTGACTAAATATTACAAAAGGCCACACAAACATAAAATTCATGTGGCCATTGGATGATCAATAGTCACACAAAATACACATTTCTTCACTTTAAACAGCATATGATCACACTTATTAACACTTTTTGCCACTTTGTTTGAAATTGTATGTGACTAACTACAAAAAAACAACACTCATTGTGTGAGTAAATCATCACAAACGTCACATTTATTACGTATTCATGTGGCCACAAGACGGGAAATAGTTATACAAAATACACATTTACTTGAATATATCATCTCAAATGTCACATATATTATATATTTATGTGGCCAAAGGTTGAAAAATAGTTACTGTCAAAAAACATTCGTGTGACTATAAAGTGTTTACGGTCACTGATAATGACTAATCCAATAAAACTTGTGCCAATTTTGTCACACATATTCGGGGTTTTGGTAACTCTTTTTTGATGGAAAAGGCCACGAACTCAATAATGTGACCATATGCCACCTACGGTGGCGGGACCTTTGGTGACACACAACGAAAAAAACATGTGTGACTATATGCATATCGTCACACATTTCTGGCGTGACCAACACAACTTTTTGTACCAGTGTTAGAGACAGGTTATGATACTTTGAATTAGAAGATCCAGAAAAAAAATTTTGTTCTCACTCAAGGAAGATGGATATGGAAACTACACAGTCGTCCTCAACAACAGCCAAGCTACCCATAATCAAGCCGAATGAGTATGATCTCTAGAGGCTCATAATTGAGCAATAATTCATGGTGCAAGACTATGCACTATGGGATATCATCATGCATGGTGATTCATAGAAGCCATCTAGTTCTGAAGTTGCCAATGCTGATGGTTCCAAGTCAACAAGGCTCAATACTGAACTAGTAACTAATGATGAAAGAGCTCGCAGAAGGAATGATCTAAAGGCCAAGCATCTTTTGCTCATGGCTATGCCTAATGATCAGGTTTTGAACTTTAGTCATCATGAAACTGCAAAGACTCTCTTTGAGGCCATAGTGGAAAGGTTTGGTGGTAATGAAGCCACCAAGAAGACTTAAAAGACTCTACTGAAGATAAACTATGAGAATTTCACTGCCACAAGCAATGAAACTCTTGATCATGTCTTTAATAGGTTGTAAAGAATTGTCAGCCAACTGGCTGTGTTAAAGGTTTCCATTCCACAAGAAGAACTCAACATCAATTTTCTCAACAGTTTGCCTACTGAATGGCATACTTATGTTGTTGTTTGGCAAAACAAGCCTGAATTGGAGAAAATGACTCTTAATGATCTTTACAACAACATCAAGATTGCTGAACCAAAGGTGAAGAAGTAAGGAAGTACAAGCACAGGGTCTGGAAACACTGCATTCTTATCATCTACCAGGGATTATAGCTCTGATGATGAGGATGATTCCACTTATATTTGTACTGCTAACCCTAGAGTTAGTACTGCTAGTCCTGGAGTTAGTACTGCTATCACACAAACTAGTAGTGCTGGATTAAGTGATGACACTACTTATGCTTTGTTGGCTAGTAAAGCTGACGATGTTCATCTCTACAATGAAGACCTACTTCAAATACATGATGATGATTTGGAAGCAATGGATTTGAAGTGAAAGCTGGCTTTTATGAGCATAAGTGCCAAGAGGTACCTTCAGAGGACTGGGAAGAAGAGTACTCTTAAATCAGGTGTTGTTGCTGGCTATGAAAAGTCCAAGGTGGAGTGCTAAAACTTCAAAAAGAAAGGACACTTTTCCAAGGAATGCAAAAGCCCCAGACAACAATACAGAGACAATAATTACAAGAAAGGTAACTGAAATGATGTATCTGTGAAGAAGTCTTCTTCTAAAGCTATGTTAGCTATTGATGGAGCTGCTTTTGATTGGAGCTTTATGGAGGAAGAAAAAGTTCCTACTGAGTGTGCACTGATGGCTTTCTCATATTCTGAGGTATATAATATAAATAGTTTTTGTAACTCTTGTCCTGCTTTAAAAGAATATGACTCACTTAAGGTTAAATATGATAGTCAAAGAATTAAACTTAATGATGTTAACTTTAATTTGGCAAATCATAAAAGAGGACTAGGTGTGTCAGAAGAACAACTTGATTTTTATAGATAGAATGAGTCAAACTTTACTGAGGATATAGCTGTCTTAAAAAGAGACTTAGAACACAGAGATGCCCAAATCAGTATGCTAAAACATGATTTAGAAATGATTAGGGAACAAAAGGAAAACATACAGTTAAGTGTTGAAGATCTCGAGTATACATCAAAAGGTGTATAAAATATAATAGAAGCTCGACTTGCCAACAAAGCTAGATCAGGGTTAGGATACAAAGCAGTTGCACCTCCTAATAGATGAATGTTAGTGCCTCCAGGCATTGATTTATCTCACACTGGTCTAGATGAATTTAAAAAAAAAAGAGTTTCCTACTTATGGTCATAAGACCAATGAGAATCATACTGTTAAACAGTCTGAGGATTTTTGTGAGAGTGCAAGCGACATTTCCTTGGTCAATAAGTTTCTTCCTGAGATTAAATCAGAGGTTAAAGTAGAAGTGTCAAAGGTTCCAAAGGTGGTTAAAAAGGAAAATATAAAACTAGTTATGAATAGTGTTAAATATGTAGAGATGTACAGGTCCAGAGATCAAAGTAATTGGAATAATTTGAAATCTCAACAACTAGGTAGTAATTTTGTCATGCAGAACATGTAGCCTCTCGTAAATTTCCCAATGAATAGTAAATGAAAATTTATGATTTATGAGTCATTACGATAATTAACAACCGTTTTACCGTAATGACTCATAAATCATAAATTTTCATTTACCTTGGATTATTGATCACTTGTGATTATCATTTACCTTGGAACGAGCTCACATACGAACCTTGATAGTCCAAGTATCGCAAATAATATAAAAACTTTAAAATTTATATGACACGTTTCGTCATTTAACCAAACGCGTTCTTATAATTTTCCAAGTTTACGAAAAATTTCCCTAAACCCTCACCAAGTTACAATGGGCCACAACCCACTACCAAATCAAACCCAACAGACCCTTAGTTATTTCTTTCTTTTCTTTTGCGCTTAGTCCACGAACAAGCCCAACTTTAACACAAGCCCAAAATTAAAATTATTAAAACTTAACTCATAAACTCGATCAAGTCACGTTCACTTTTGGCTAATTATCTCGCAAATTCTCTTAACAACATAATAATACTTTTACACGACAGGATGGACCTCCCAGCTGAGAATCAAACGTGACAAACTATTTACAAAAAATTGAACGTTTACTAGCTTAAAACCCATCAAAGCTTAGCTCACGTTTCATATTGCAACTCGACACCAAATATGAGACTTGATTTAAAAGCTCATTCTTTAACTCCACAACCAACTCCAAATGACTCACCATCAATTACTAGCATGTTTTTAGCATTCATTCACTTCCAAATACTCACAAACGAGACAAAACAAACAACCATGATGCCTCTTTTGTTTCCTACTTCTCGGATCAAGCTCCAAAAGTTTGATAGTATACTAACTATCCTATTCATCACACTTGACTCAAATGGTGATCATGAACCTAGTTTTGACCATGTGTTTAAAAGGAATTGATCTTCCTAATGTGCCAACAAAAACTCAATGCAAACCATGGGATTTTTGTATTCTCCTTGTTTGGAAACTTGCACAAGGACGATGCTTGATTACTAACTCTCCTTGACCACACTATTACACTCACTATTACCTTGTACCATAGTTATCATTTGATTTATTAAACACGTTCTAAAACCCCTCCTATAAATACCATGCATGCATGCAATCGGTATACAAGCACAGACACAAACAAATCACATTTCAAAATAATTCTAAGTCTTTACTAGTTCTAGAAGTCGAGTAGCTTTGATAAGAGTTGAAGAACTTCAAACCACGCTAGGAGAAACCATATACGCATTCCTGTGTCTTCAGTTTACAAGGAAATGAGCCACGCTTATTTTGTAGCCAACCTCAGTCCTAGCATCGAGTTTACCCCACCCTTTGAGGTGAGGTGAGCTAATTTCATATTTCCTTCATTTCCTATATTATTTATTGTTTACGAACACTCATTTATTTTGCCTCGTAAATTTGTTAATTTCATGAACAACATATACAATATATTCGACAAATTAACACTCCACTATATTATAAGCTAAGTACAATTAATGTTCGAAACATATATTAACGTATAAGTTATTTTTATAACATGTTCCTTAGTCACATTGAACCCATACAAATTTCATTAAAACACTTAGACTATTTTTGTATGAAACTGTTTTCATGCAACCCAAGTCGCTTAAACTTGCACCTCGTATCTATTAAACGCAACACACAACACACTCCTTTTAAAGCTTGACTTGTTAGTTTATATGCTAAACTCATAAGCTATGCTAATCTTACACTTTGATAAGCTCATTTCCAGCCTCGTTTAAACCTAAAGCTATTCGCGTACGAGACAAGTTTATAAAACTAAATATATATATGTATGGGCTTATAAGCCGAAAAGCTAAATTTTAAGCTTTTCATATAAGTTGACCGTATAAGCTTGCTGGATAAGTTCTTGTAACCCGTAAACAAGCCCAATGCCAGGCCCATTTGTTTCTCAAACCCAACAGATCACAAAACCTTAATGGGCCATGATTTGGCTCGTTAAAAGCCCAAAAGCTACTTTTAAGCTCTTACAATAGATTAAGCTATTTTTATAAGTTAAATAAGGTGATACTCCATATAAGCTTATTTATAAAATGAAATTACTAAGTTTTGAATTTGGTAAAGTTTGGACTTGATTTGCAAATTTTCTTAACCGAGGGACCAAAACTGCCAAGTTTGGAAACTTGGGGTACAAAGTATCATTTGATACTTTTGTGATCAAATGTAACACCCCCAAAATCGTAATGAAACAACAGAAGTCTAATTGGGGTATTACATCTCAGATCATCGTCATAATTATAGAAAACGACTCGAAAGAGACGTTTTGAGAAAACTATGTTATCATTCATCAAAGATAAATCAGAGTCGCAACAACGGTTCCATAACATTTACTCGTACAAAATGAAAGTGTTTGAAATTAAACTGAATGATAACATTTTTGGTTGTTGTCCAAAAGGGGCCCTAGTCCACTCTGTGCCAGATATGCTTCTTAGATACCTGTGATAAAACATGCTAAAAAGGTCAACACAAAGGTTGAGTGAATCCACATTGTTTTGTTATCAATAGTTTGAACACAAGATAACTAGTAATAAAAACAATAGCATCGTAGTGTAATTTATTGCCTTAAGCCTCATGACACGCAAACCTTAACATAGGGTGATATCATAAATGATATAAATATTCTACATCATAAAATTATGTAGGTGATAGTGCCCTCGTCGTAGAAGTTTACCAACTTCCTATTTATTTTTGAATAAAGTGCATTTTGTAACCATTTCAGGCTAACTTCAAATGGGGCATCAACTGCCAATAGATCTATTCACTCAATTCGCGTTCACTCGCAAGTGATTAATGGTTCATGATATGAGGGACTTTTGGCAAAGGTCTTAACTGTAGGACCTTAGATATTTCAACTTTAACACAAATATAAGCACTAGAAGAAGGAAAGATGGTGACTTGGAATAGTATGTGTGGCGTTAGATTATATGAAAAAGAGAAAATAGAGATGAAGAGAACTTTTATTAAAAAAAACACACACAATACACACACAAGCACACACCTCAAATGAGCCTTTGAGGTGTTTAAATAGTAAGATACATGAGATGCCCTATGGGCTTTCTATGGGCTTGGGCTTGGACTTGGACTTGGTTACATGATAAGATAACAAGGCTTATGAAACATAACACATAACATATTAGCTTGCCAAGTCCAAGGCCCAATGACTAAACTATTACTAATCTTACCCAACGACACAAAGTTACAATATGAGAATATATATATATTTTTTAATGCTAACAATCTCCCCCTAAGGGGTAGTCATTCGAATGATGCTCCACGTGAGTGGGTCTTCCGTGTTCTTTGTCTTTAACTTTGTGTGTCGTTGTAGAATAGTCTTTAGTCTTTGTTCCTTCATGCTTTGTGATCTTTGATAACTGATTTTTCATCGTTCTTTGTTCCTTTGTGATGTGGAGTTATCTGCCTTTCGTCACTCCTGCGTCTGTGGTGGTTGTTTGCCATTCCAACATGCTCATACATCTTTGGACTTTGATATTCATATGCACGTAGTTCCCTTTCTTTCACTTTGATCCTTAGTCTTTATACTTTGTAGATTCTTCTTTTTGGCGTAGAATCTTTCTTTGAACTTTGTGTTGTATAGATCTTTGAGGGAGCTTTCTTTAACTTCCAGATGTATGTATGAGCATGTGGAATCTGTCGCCATGGAGATGAAGTGTCCCTGCATATAAACAGTTAGCAATAAAACATCTAGTACTTACAGATAAGAATTAGAGATCGTCAACAGCATAGTGTGAAGACTCCTTCTAACCCTTATCAAGGCCGTTCCCATGTCAGATACTCTCGAGAGAGCTTACAAGACCTACTAAGTAGCTCAATGACTGAGTGAGTCGCTGGGGATCACTCCACGATTGTAGACCGTTTGAAACCACCGCGAACACTAAGCGTAACCCATAAAGAATTACCGAAGTGACCTGCTGTCAGGGCTGCTTGATGTTGACCCTGGCAGGAATTTCCATTCAATCATTGAGAAACACTTGTGTGAATTCTCTCATAAATGTTCTGGCAGATTGCTAAGATCTGCGTAGGACTCTTAAGTTTACATCTGGCGTCCTTAATGATGAACAACCAGTGTAGAAATATCATGTGTTCCTATGAGATCTTTTGATGAATCTCGGGGCTCTAGACTCGATAAGTGCACATTTGGTTCCTATGCGGAGATTAGGGAGAGGTCTCCTGCTTCAATATCAACCATCTCTAAGAGACAGATCGATAGATTATGTCGGTTCCCCGTGAGAATGAAACAAGCTCTTTTAAGAGAACTTGAGTGGTTAAGAAGGTTAAGTGCAGTGCGTCACTGGGTCCATGACGTCTTTGTCTTCAATACCGGTGTCACCTTAGTAACAACCAATAGCATATGAGTTGAACCCGGTGTCTGCCCTAAGGTTGAACATATGGAGGGCTATTTCTTTTCACCCTTTTTCATAACTTTTCTTTTTAATTCTTCAACCCCTTCTTTCTCCTTTCTCATTTTCTCCTTTTTTTCCAATCATACCTAAGGACTTCTAATTCTAATCTATTGGAATTGTCCTTAGGTAGATCCCTCCGGCTCTGGCGGATCATAGGACGGTTTTTCCTAACCTTAGTCACCTTATAACTCCATGACTATCCTATCGTTTTCATAAAACCATTCATTTGAAAATCTCTCAAAGTGTTTATAATAATAAAACACATTTTGTTGACACTTTGAGAGTTTTGCATTTCTTTTGAAGGACTCCCCTTTCACATGTGCTCATGAATTTTTAAGAAATTTGCACATGCGTGAGGAGTTAGCACTTTTTGAATTGATCCACTTTCAGTGAACATGACCGATTCGAGACACGCTTACATCACTAGTTAGACTAGCTTGAAGTTATTACCCGTCCTGGTCAAGTCCAAAGAAAGTCTCTCGATATGGTACATTCTACTCAGATAAGTCCTATTCGAGACACGCTTACATCACTAGTTAGACTAGCTTGAAATTATTACCAGTCCAGGACAAGTCTTTTCGATTACTGACATTTTAAGCTTCGTCAATTCATTGGTACTTACTGAGTCTAGCTCTTTTGAGATTCTGCCACAATCTTTAAACATCTTTGATCACATTTAATCATGTCTTCTCCCCCTCAAAAATAGCAGAGCGTGATATTTTTGATATCAACTGATTAAAAAAAACTTTTTGGAGAGATAGACAGATTTCATTTTGCATGAATTCGGAACATTTTGTTTTTGTACTCCCCCTTAATGATAGCACATTTTAAAATCAATTAAGAGTTTTGAGGGAGTTATCTTGAGCACTCATTTGAAAGATTTTGAGATATCTTTTGAACAATCTTGAAAAAGTGCTCAAGATTATTGTTTTGAAAAAACGAGTTTATGTTTGAAGTCCTTTTCGTTTGTTTAGACTCGAACTTTTTTGAAAAAGATTTCGTCCTTGAAAATACGAGTCCTTGATTTGAAAATAATCAGAAGTCGTCATTAGTCTCCGGGTTTCGTACTGAAGTATACGAAAGCGATAGTGAAGAAATTTTTGAGAAACGACATGTTTTTTAAAAAAACATTTTAAAGAACTCCCGCTCAAGCATCTGTACATGTCCGTATCATTGTTGAATGACATTTCTAGAAACGTACAAAATATTGATTTATACGAGAGACATGTCGTGAGAAGAATATTTTTGGATTTTTTGATTTTATATTGTTTTTGTATTTTTTGAAAGATTTTATATTTTTGTATTTTGTTTTTGTTGGTTTTTCAAATTTTGTATTTTGTTTTTCAAAAAATATTTACAGCGAAGCGATTGTGAAAAATATTTTTCAAGAAGATTCGAGAAGACGTTCTAGCTCCTCAGGAGTTAGGCTTCGCATGCCAATGCGTCGAACTAAATAGTCAAACCGTTCTTTTGGAAGGGCTTTAGTAAATAGATCGGCGAGTTGGTAATCAGTCTTTACGAAAAATAATTCAACAGTACCCTCTTCCACGTGTTCTTTGATGAAATGGTAGCGGACTTTGATATGCTTCGTCTTAGAGTGATGTACGGGATTGCACGAGATGGCTATGGCACTTTTTGAGTCACAATACATAGGTATTCTGTCAAAAGTAAAGCCATAATCTGTGAGTTGTGTCCGCATCCAAAGAACTTGGGCACAACACGCAGATAGAGACACATACTCGGCTTCGGCGGTTGAAAGTGCAGTACAATCCTGTTTCTTTGACGACCAGCTTACTAGCTTTTCTCCCAAAAATTGTGCTCCACCTGATGTACTCTTTGTTGTAACTTGATCACCAGCATGGTCTGCATCTGAAAATGCTGTTAGATTAAACCCCGAATCCTTCGGATACCAAAGTCCCATGTTAATGGTGCTTCGTAGGTACTGAAAGATCCGTTTAACCTCTTTGAGGTGAAGTTCGGTAGGCTTTGCCTGAAACCGTGCTAATAAACATACAGAAAATTGAATGTCTGGTCGGCTAGCAGTTAGGTACATGAGAGAACCGATCATGCTCCGATATTTCTTCGGATCGATAGGTTCCCCAAACAAATCAGCGCCTATTTTTGGTGAAGTGACCATTGGTGTACCAACAGAATCACAATTTTCCATTGCATGTTTTTTCAAAATCTCTATCGTATATTTAGCTTGATTGATAAAAATACCACGAGGGGATTGATGGATTTGTAAACCAAGAAAGAATTTTAGTTCCCCCATCATGGACATTTCAAATTTACTTTTCATGAGATTTTCAAAATGTTTTGAATGGTTAGGATTGGTTGATCCAAAAATAATGTCGTCCACGTAAATTTGAACGATCAAAATGTCATCTTCGAACTTTTTGATAAACAAGGTGTCATCAACCGTTCATTTTGTGAAATTGTTTTTGAGCAAGAAAGATGATAGTTCGTCGTACCACGCTCTTGGAGCTTGTTTTAAACCATAAATTGCTTTTTTAAGCTTGTAGACGTAGTCTGGATGATCTCTGTCGATGAATCCCTCTGGCTGACTCACATACACTTCTTCTTTCAGAGTTCCATTCAAGAATGCAGTCTTAATGTCCATCTGATAGACTTTGATGTTTTTGTGAGCTGCATAGGCTAAGAAAATCCGGACTGCTTCAAGTCTAGCTACAGGCGCGAATGATTCTTCGAAATCTATCCCTTCTTCTTGTGGATAACCTTTAGCCACGAGACGAGCTTTGTTGCGAATAACAGTCATTTCCTCATCCAGTTTGTTCTTCCACAACCACTTGAGATCAAGAACGCGTTTATCAAGTGGTCGTTCAACAAGTTCCCAACTATCATGTAACAGGTATTGAAGAAATTCCTCCTGCATCGCTTCAATCCAAGGGTTTTCTGCCATTGCTTCTCGAATGTTCTTAGGTACTTTTGTGCTTATTGAGCAAATGTAAATGCACAATTCGAGATCGGTGGCAAGTTGTCTCCTTGTCTGAACTTGCTTTGAAGGTTCACCAATAATATGTTCTATTGGATGGTCTTTTGTCCATTGAAACGTAGAAGGGTACCTTGGGTGTAACAAATGTGTGTTAGATGGTTCTTGTAACCTTGAAGAAGATTCAGCAGAGTCTGTTGCAAACGGGTTTTCAAATATTTCTTCTTCTTCTTCTAACGTAACATCGTTAGAATTATTTGTTGGTTCTTCTTGAAAATTTGTATTTTGGTTTTGCTCATCAACTCTTGGTAGTTCAGTTTCAAGTACTGGAGTTGCTTGAGTAGATGTAGATGATGTTGATGTAGTTGGTGCTTCAGCTTCGATTGTTGTGGATGCATCTTGTGGTGGTGGTGGTGGTTGATGATTTTGAGCGGGTGCAGCGGAATGTTGTTGAGATGCATTAGTCGAAGTTCCACCATAATATTCATCAAACATTAACTCGAAGAAGTTTTCTAGTTCTTGTTCTGAAGGTTTATCCGTGTTTGTTGACTGAGCTCCTTGAGGCACGAGTCCTGAACTGATGTGTCCAGAAGTCTGATGGTTTGGTGCGGGTCCTAATCCGTTTTGATTAGAAGCCATTGGATTAAGCGCGGGTTCTAGAGCGTATCTCTCAGAAGCCATCTGTGAAATCTCATCAAACTTCACATTCATCGTCTCCATTATCTTTTTCGTTCTTCTATTATACACCCTGAATGCCCTCGAGTTTTCTGAATATCCAATGAAGATTCCAATATCACCCTTAGCTTTTAACTTTCCTAGATCTTCTCTATCATTCATCGGATAGCATAAAGCGCCAAACACGTGAAGGTAAGAGATGTCAGGTTTACGGTTGTTCACTAGCTCATATGGGGTTTTATTGAATCTTGGATGGACTAGGGATCGGTTTTGAGTAAAACAAGCAGTGGCTACAGCATCAGCCCATAGGAATAGAGGTGCACTAGAGAAAATCAGCATTGTGCGAGCAGCTTCCACAAGAGTTCGGTTTCTTCTTTCAACTACCCCATTCTGCTGTGGAGTTCTAACAACTGATGTTTGGTGAGTGATTCCCATATCTTCAAAGTAGGTTCTTAACTCCTGATTTGTGAATTCTGTGCCATTATCTGTTCTTACAATCCTTACTGGAGCTTGAAGTAGAACTTGAATACGCTTCAGAAAGGTGATGATGATGCCTGGTGCTTCGTCTTTTGATCTCAAAAACTTTACCCAAGTATATCTTGAATAATCATCAACAATAACAAGAATATACTTCTTCCCATTAATGCTTTCAACTCTCATTGGCCCACATAAGTCCATGTGCAACATATGTAACCTCGCTTCCGAACTAGGTACGGTTTTAGGTTTATATGATGCTCTTTTGCTTTTTCCTTGTTCGCATGATGGACATAGGTGTTCCTTGGTGTATTTGAACTTAGGAAGTCCGGTGACGATGTTGTCTTTGGCTAACTTGTTGATCGTGTCGAAATTGAGATGGGATAATCTTCTATGCCACAGCCAGGACTTAGTTTTGGTTGCCCTTGTCATAAGACAAATTGGTGATGTAGAAGCCATTTGGTTGATGTCGATAGCGTACAAGTTTGTACCACGATTACCAGTTAAGAGATCATCACCAACCAAATTTCTAATAAAAACCGTGTTTCTCCTGAATGCAACTTCTAAATCTGCATCACAAAACTGCCCAACTGAAAACAAGTTGTGTCCCAACCCTTCGACGTAGTAAACTCGAGTGATCAAAAAATTCCCAAACTGAAGATCTCCAAAACCCAGAATAGCTGCTACATGATCATTTCCAAAGCGTACAGTTCCCATGAATTTCCAAATGAAATTGATCAGCAGCTTTAAGTTCCCGGTCATGTGCTTGGAGCAACCCGAGTCGACGATCCAAAGACATATTTTGATAACCTGCCAAGAACAGAAGAGTTTGTATATGGAAACCGTTTTGAATTTGGTTCCATGTGGTTAGGAGTAAAAGCAGAATCACATTCATCAAAGGGTGCAACATTTTTATTTTGAACAACTTCCAATTTGCCATCCTTAAGAGTAAACTCTCTACCCGTCGGAATCCACATACAAAACCTAAGATAGTTCCTAGGCATTCGACTACTAGTGGTAGACCTAAAGCGTGCAACTAATCTTTCTATAGATCTAGATCTGGCACTAGTTCCCTTTGGAACATACTTCTGTTTAGGCGTAACATTCACATTCTTAGAAAAACATTCATCATGAACATCATTAATTAAACATTTCTTGCATATTAAACAAACAGAGTCATTACATGCATTAGAAACAGTACTTGTGACATTACATTCAGATGAAACATGTCTCTTATTACAAAGCGATAAACTCCTATGGTGTTCTTCTACTTCTTCAACTTTATTCTTGCTACTACTCGTAGAAACAGGCGGGACTCTATTGTTCCTTGTATTGCTCCTAGGCTTTAGTCTGCTGCTCCTAGAGGTGCATTCTAATCCTGTAGAAGGTAAGGCACACACATTAGGATTTATATTGTTGTCCTTTTTAGCATCACTAGACTCTTTAGAATTATCCTTTTTGCACGCATTTGTCTTAGAAGTGGAGGCAGACGCATTAGTGGGACTAATCCTAAAAAGGCCAGGTGCTATCACTTTTGGTGTTTCGACAACCGCTTTTCCTTTATCAACAATCTTATGATTTTCACTTTTCTTGGGCAAGGGTGTTGGAGTGACTGGTTTTGTCAAATTCTTTTTCTCATCGACTTTTGGAGCAAACCTTGAAATTGACATCTTTGGTTTTTGAACCGTGTTTGAAACATTTGGTTTCTCCGAAGTCGACAGTTTTGCAAACTTAGTTTCCTTACCCTTTCCTTTTTGACTTTCAAGCTGAGCCCTCAAAAGATCATTTTTCTCTTTCATGTTCTTGAAAGCACGCTCATACGACAGTTTGTCATACTTGCATTCTTCCTTTTTTCGATCAAGTTGTTTAAAACATGACACATTTTCTTTTTCAAGATTTATAAGAGCATTTTCATATTTGGAGACAATTTCGGAGGTCTCAGCTCTCAGTCTTTCATCGTCTTGAACAGAGTATGTTTGTAAAATGATGGACATAATGTCAGTGGTCATAACAGCTTCGAAGAGAGAATCATTTAGGTTTTCCAAAACATTCATGTTTTCACGAGTTTCATTAGTTTCGTTTACCAGGGATTTGTGGTCCTTGACAAAGTCAGCCGTTTCTTTTAAGAAAGCTTGTTCAAAATGGATTACCCTCGCACTGATGTTATTCAGTGGGATAGTAATTTCGTTTTCAAAAACTTTTTTCTGCTCAATATGAAAACTGGAATGCCAGTTGTTAATATCGATTGTAGTTTTAGAAGCAACAATATTTTGAAGTTCTTGAATTCTCTTTTTAACGTCATCCAAAATTTCTCTAGCCTCACTTGTATTAAAAGTGTTGTTAGAAGAAATTTGTTCCATTTTTGAAAGAGATTTGGAAACAATTACTTTCTTAGAAAACATTTTTGAGAATGGTCGTTTTATGGAAAACACAGATGGTTCTTTTTGTGGAACAAAAGTAATTCCCGAAAGTTTGTTCAATTTGTTGTAATCAATGGGTTTCAAATCCTTTTGTTTCATTTTAGTAATGCTCTCTTCGACATGTTCTATCGTTTGCACAGAATCCCGAACGACGGGAGGATCATGTTTAGTGTAAATCACATTACCATTGTACAAAACATTCTGTTCTTGCTGAGCTTTCTTGAGATTACTGGGGGTGTTGTTACCAAGAGCCACTTTATGTTTCGTATGGTAAATCGGATTAGTTTGATTTGAAATCATTTTCATTGTTTGACTTGACTGACCCGACTTAACCACTAATTCTTCTAAATGTGCAATCATGTGTTCTGACTCTACGATTTCGGCCAAAAGTTTGTCTTCTTTCTTTACAAATTCCTTCTTCAACTCGTCCCTTTCTTTTTCAAGATTGGTATAAGCTGATTTTTGTTTAGAAAGTTGGTTTTGTAAATCAGAAATTTCCGCGTTTAAAGATTTTATCTTTTTGAAAGAATTAACATGAAGTGTGTCAAACTTGAGTTGCAATTGTTTTTCTCTTGAAACGGAATTTTGATAACCAGTTTCTAATTCAGACAATCTTTTGTTATGAAATTCAAAAGCTTTAACGTTTTCTTTGTAACTCTCAAGCTCAGCGGTCAATTTAACATTCGCGGCCTTAACATCGCGATTGACCTTTTTCACATTCTCAATTTCAATACGACAATTATTCAATAATGATTCAAACAAAGCACGTGTTTCCTCATCATTCTCAGCATGTTGTGAAATGAAGCCTCTATTATGATTCACATCTGGAGTCGCTGAAGGAGTATTGCTACTACTTGGCGTGTCCAGGAATGTATCATAAGTGGATGCTTGCTTCTCAAAATGCTGTTCCTCATGAGGAGACATATCAAATATATCATTATTGTGACATATGTTGAAGTTTGATACCTCATATGGTGCATTGGTGTCATAAACAGGAAGTGTATCAGAATTCGTGTCATACATAGCTTCCTGAAGATTTGCCATGAATATGCAGTTCGCATCGATATCCTCTCTATCTTCCATGTCATCCATAAGAGCCATAAAATCATTCTCCTCTGCATTCAACTGAAATCCTGCCTCTGCCTTTTGTGCCAACATCACTGCTTTCTGCAAGTATGCTAGATCTTTCTTGTTTGGCTTAGTAGGACAGTTCCTTGCCATATGACCTACACCCTGACAGTTGAAACACTTTACCGGGTTACCCTGATTCACATTTCCCAAATTCCCAACTACTGGAGCTGCAACATTTCTATTCTGATTACCCATTGCCTGATTACCAACATTTTGACCCCTCTGATTTCTAACAAACTGACCCAACTGATTCCCTGCATACTGATTCCTTGCAAACTGACCTGCATTCTGCATATTCTGATATCCCTGTTGATTCCCATAAACTCCAACCATTTGGCCTTCATTGCCCATATTGAAACTCGGCTGAGCAAACTGCTTGTTGCGAGTGTTCGATGAGATCCTTTGGTTGTTGTTTGTTGGTGTAGAATAACGTCCTTGGAATGCCTTTGACAGAAAAGCAAATGCTTGGGACAATGCTGCAGTAGCTTCATCATTGTCAGTGAATTCCGGTTCTTGAAATTGTGGGTGTTGCTGTTGTGGAATAACTTGTTGTTGTTGTGGGTAGAACTGTTGTTGGTAGACCGGTGTTGGTTGTTGAATGTATGATGGTTGCATGTAGTTGTGAGTGGAAGATGATGATGGTTGTTGTGTGTTCACTGGTAGCGGTGTTGGTGTAGTAGCAATTAATGCAAGAGGATCATGATTCTTTGCCAATCTTTCTTTCCTTACTTCATTAGCCTCAGCTTGGTTTTGCTTCAAAAAGTCATAGAGTTGATCATAATTCACCTTATGTAAATCCTTTGTTTGATTGACAATTGTAACATAACGACCCTATTCTTCTGGAAGGTTATTGATGAATTTGATGTTTGTTGCAATTGTTCGAGGTGTCAACTTGTTTCTGATTAACTCATTCATCAAAGTGCAAAACCTTGTGTAGTAAGATTCAATCTGTTCACCTTTAGTGGATGTGAAATTTTCCCATTCAGTAAGAAGTTTGTTCTCAACGTCCTGTTGTCCAATCTCTGTTCCATGACATATCCTTCTAACACGTTCCCACATAGCATAAGCAGTTTCACAGCTGTCGACCGCAGCAAAGATCTCGCGTGGTAATCCAAGTTGGATTAAATGCATTGCCATATCATCTGCGGCGATCTGCTTCTTGTCTTCCTCTGTGTAATCTGCTTCTGTTTGTTCACGCACGAATGGTTGAGTAGGAGGTGTTGTATTTGGATTGCCTTCAATTTGAACTTGTCTTGGCTTGAATGGACCATTTGTAATGGAGTTGATCATTAATTTACCATCAGGCTTTGTTTTGATGTAACGAAGCATGCGGCTTGTCCATGGGAGATATCCACCTTTTTCAAGCATTGGAGGTTGGTTTTCCGCACCGGCTGCATGAATATCTTGCTGAGTAGCCATTGATGAAGTCTAGATTGATAAAGTTGATTCTTGGATCGTTCCAACGAAGTAGGAGTAGTGTTTAGTGTAAGTTGATGCAAGTTTTTATGGTGAAAAACTTGATCTAAAACCTTAAAACCTCAATAACTTCCATTCGGAGTGGATTTGGGCCTCGAAGCTGGGCTTGAATGATCTTTAGGTGATTCAACGTGTCCTTCTTCTCGGTCTCGCGGTCGTTTTGACAGCTGATTCGTCGAAAACGGAGTTACGGTTCAAAAGTTATGGCCATTTGAAGTTTGGTTGTCAAAAAGTCAAATTCTTACGCGTAAACCTTGAATCTTATGCGTAAACAGTGAATCTTACGCTTAACTTAGAATCTTATGGTAAACTTCAAATCTTACTCCTTAAGAAAAGTTATGCGTAAACTTTCAGGTTATGCGTAAAAATTAAGGTTATGCGTAAACAAAATGTTTATGCGTAAGCTTTGATTTTTACGCGTAAACTTTGAGTTTATGCGTTAGAAAAGTTACGCGTAAGGTTTTTTCAACCAATTTGATCTCTCAAACTTGTCCAAGCTTGAAAGATATCCCGTGTCGAAGTATTCCACAAACTTATCCAAGTCAGGGAAGTACTGAGTCACCGTAGCACGAAGAGAAGACCTTTGATGAAGTTATGCGTAGAATTCTGAAACTTACGCGTAAACAATATTAGGCGTAAGATCTTATGCGTATAATCTCAACTTGTGCGTAGAAAACCAATGTTAAGCGTAGGATCTCAATCTAACGCGTAGAAAACCAAAGTTATGCGTAAGAAGAGGGTTTTGACCAGAGTTACGCGTAGGAAAAGGGTTTTGACAAAATCTTATGCGTAAAAAGGACAGAAAGTACTGTTCACAGCTGTAGATTCGTACTATTCACCCAAGTTACGCGTAAGGAGACCAGAAAGCTTGAAAAATCCGATTTTTTCAACCAAAAACACTTTTTCCACTTGTTTCTTTTGATCAAATCTTTCCCAAAACACTTAGAATCACTAAAGCTTCAAGAAAAATAACAACTTTAACACTAAAACACTTAAAGATCAAAAATTTTTGCAAGAAAAGTACACGTTAAATATGAAAAACGCAACTTTAGACATAAAAAACTTGATACAAACGATTTCCACACACTCCTAAATCATTGTTGGGCGAGTGATACCACTTGTAGGACCTTAGATATATCAACTTTAACACAAATATAAGCACTAGAAGAAGGAAAGATGGTGACTTGCAATAGTATGTGTGGCGTTAGATTATATGAGAAAGAGAGAATAGAGATGAAGAGAACTTTTATTAAAAAAACACACACAATACACACACAAGCACACACCTCAAATGAGCCTTTGAGGTGTTTAAATAGTAAGATACATGAGATGCCCTATGGGCTTTCTATGGGCTTGGGCTTGGACTTGGTTACATGATAAGATAACAAGGCTTATGAAACATAACACATAACATATTAGCTTGCCAAGTCCAAGGCCCAATGACTAAACTATTACTAATTTTACCCAACGACACAAAGTTACATTATGAGAATGACCATCACTTTAATATATATATTTTTTAATGCTAACATTAACTTAGGCAATATCAATCAGGATAGCATACAGAAATTACTTGTGTTCAGTTTTATAGCATGTATCTCCCTACGGGATTTAAAAACATAGTAAAAGTGGGACTATGAACTCACCTTGTAGTATTAGTCTGAAATGCAATAGTCAAATAGTAGGTGATAGCTCCGACGCATGACCTAGATTAGTATGGCATAATTTAGTTCATAATTCAAGTTCCAAATTCAACGAAGTTTAAGTAAACTTAAGAGTTTTAAAATGTTGCGTTATTGTTGCTTGTGTGGCATCGTTTAAGTTTTAAAACACTTTATAATAGTGGGGAAGAATTGGCTCTTAGAAGTGTATAAGCACACAAGGAATAAGATATCGAAGACGAGATGTCCTTTGTTCGAAAATAACCGAAAGACGGGGTACGAGGAAGAAATCACAATAGTAACATTAAGTGTATATGACGAAGGGTACTCGTTAGGCAAGTATACGAAAGACAAGGAAGGGAAATAAGCGTTGATGATTATTGGGGGGGGGGGGGGGGAAGAACGTGAAAAAAATGTTTATGATATATATATATATATATATATATATATATATAACTAATTTTGTATATAAAATGTTGGTTACTATTTTAAATGAAAGTATGGAATTAAGTAATTGTTTAAAGTGATTATATTTAAAATAGGTTAGTAGATTATACATTTTGGCTTCTCGTAGTAATTACAAGTTACGATATATATGTTTAGGTAATTATCCGTTTCATAATTTTGTAAAAACTTATATAAGTTTTATAAACCGTATCAAGGTTATACAAGCTAATTAGGTGATATGAATCGATGAGCATATGTAAAACTTACGGGTTTAGTTTTGGCTAGTTTTTATAGGTTGTAAGTGTATAAAAGAGTTTAGGTTTGATAAGTATATAGTAACTTGTTTTACATCGTCTGATTATATAGCTGCTTGTGATTATCGCGGAACTCATGGCTTTGCGAAAAGGAGAGAGTCGGGAACTAGTCGAGTCGTTTAAGTCGTGGAGTAATAAGTTGAAAGAAACAAGCAATGAAGTTCGACACTTATAAATATCACAATTCCGATTAACATTTTATCCCAACTTATCTATTATCTTGAGTCAAATTTTTAACAAATTCTGTGTCTGTATACCGTATTCGAATGCAACTTTATATCAGTTTTTGGAAGGGAAAAGAGTGGAGTGGGCCTGTTGGGCTTTGACCCAAACACACGCACTCACGAGCCCAGATTTGAAGCTTTGTTAACCAGACCTTTAGTGTGTATTGATGAATTTATTTTGACACCAGGTCGAGTAATAGACTGAGTCCTATGTCGAGTTTGAGTGATGAGCTCGACACGACTCGATGATGTGGTCTTGTGGACTCACGTTATGGCATGCTGGTTGGGCTTGACTCAACAGTTGTGCGGCATACTCAAACACTATTCGAGTGCAAAGCCCCGAGGGCAGCCCTTAACTATTGGGGTCTCGACCACAACCAAAACCATAAAACGAAAACCATATCAAATGTTTTGATATAACTGAAAATCAAGGACTTAGGTTATTTCGATCACGCAACCTCGGGAACAAAACTATCATATACGAGCTACAACAAAAACTGGTTTCGAATTGTTTAAAGCGTTGTTACCACGCAAGACTTTTAACGCAACAACAACAATCATAAAACCCTCTCTTATCTGACTTGGTATTAAGTTATAGGACAATCCAATTTATCAATTTATCATAAACTCTCCTATTCGACTTAAAGAAATGAAAACAAGGTTTACATCTGATTAGTTTATGTGGGTAATCAAAATGACAACAGGATCAAAACCAATCAATAACAGGACTAGATAATATATGTATGTAAAATTATATATTCGAATGAACCCAGAATCATCAACACCAACATATTTACAAATTCAAATGAAGCAAAACAAAAAGAGAATTTAGAACCTTAAAACAAGAAGAGTTGATCCAAAAGAAAAGAAGACGAAGAACAAAAAGAACTTGAACCCGACTCTGCCACAAGCCAATCCAGTCACCCTTCGAAATCCTCAGAAATTTCTCTCTCAAAAGCTACTAGTATTTTGATTGTGAAAATATTAGGATGTGTGGAAAACCCATGGGAATCGAGAGGTATAAATAGGGTTAATATAGAGGGGGTTTTGATTCCATTATCCTTCCCACCAGTCGACCTTGAAGCTCAAAGAGGTAATGCTTCATCATAGCCTAGTCACGCCTTTGGATCTTGTGTTGACTTTGAAGGCTTGGACAAATGGGATCAGACCTGCTAGTGATAGAGACCACCTCTTGGAGCCTTGTTGTCATCGAATCGGGTCAGAACTGGATTTATTAAATGGTGGGGATGCTGGTGATGCTAGGGTTGCAGAGGAGCAGGATTAAAAGATGAAGCATGAAAAGGGAATGGTGAAGTATACGACGATAGAAAGAGGCGTATATGTATTATATCCTTTTTCCTTATTTGTGTTTTTAATTTTTAATTAAATGTATTTCTTTTTGTTTTGTGTATTTATAAGTATAAGTAAATAAAATGAAGGTTAAATAAAAGGTGAGGTGTGAGAATGTTTTTGACTTTTAAATGCTCGGGGTGAATTAAACGAACCTCGGGTTTAGATGAGTCCTGCTATTTAATTATTAAGTCTATGCCATACTATCGCGGTGTCAGTACGCGTGTGTTTGATTGACTCAAAACAGTCAACCTAAATTAACCAAGTATATGGTCAACAAGGTCAAACTACCTAGACCAATGCTTCCGGGTAATATAAGGTTTCCCCAGGTCGCTATGTCCCGACGAGGTGTGGATTGTATTCAAACGGGTTTGTGATCGGGTGAATTTGGACAAGAAAGGGTTTGTGATTGATTTGAACTAAGGAATCTACAAGGAAATAGCTTAAGTAAGCTATATGAACATGATTGTAAAACTAGAAAAACCAGAAACATTTTAAACCTAAAAACGCATACGTTCAATTTAAATTTACGTGAACGTACGAAATAAAAAGTGAAAACTGAAATCTGAAAACCCTCAGGGGGTAAAAATAACTTTTTTACAAACCTAAGTATAAAAGAAAATTTTTAGAAAATTAAAATTAATTTTTACACTAATTACTTATTTAATATTAATTAAATACTATTTAATACTAATTATTAATATTTAAGTAACTTAAATACAATATAATATTATTTTAATACTAGAAAAGTGAAAATTAAATTTTTAAAATTATAAAATAACTAAAAACAAATTTTAAAATTAAAAATATGTACTTTTGTCTTTTCTAGATTTTTCTATTAATTAATTACTAATTTAATATTAATTATCTAATTAAACTAATTTAAATTATTAAATATACTAAAAAGACTTAGAAAATTAATAAAAATTTTATAAACCTAATTCACCATCACAGGAATCCTAAAAAATTATAAAAAGTTTGTTTTATAAGTTTTTACACGATTTTACTAATTATTATATTAAATATTAATTAATTACTAATTAAACTAAATAAATTATAAAAACTAGAAAATGAATAGTAGAAATTTCAAGAAAATTCCTAAAATTAGTTTATAACTTATAAAAGCGAGGAAAAATATAAAAACTAGGTCTTACTTAATAAAAACTAATTTTGCTATTTAATACTTAATATTAATTAATAATTAATAAAACTAATATTAAATCTAATAAATACTAAATGATAATATAAAAATCTAGAAAAATTACTGAAATTACTTTAACATAAAAGGAATTTAAGGAAAATATAAAAATGCTAAGTGCTTAACAAAAATCTAAAAAGGAAAATTAAAAAGTTAAATAATATTAAATAGAAGTTATCACTTGAAATTAAAATTGTTTTTCTGGATTTTTTCATTTACAAACCTATTTTATACTTAAAATTGAAAAACTTTTGTGATGATGGACTTGTTAATGCTTATTAATGAGCACTTTGGAAAGCTTAAGCCATGACAGTTGACTTTGGTCAACTATCAAAGCTAAAACCTTGGAAACAAGCTCTAAGCTGAGACTACGGGTGGAAGTAAGCTAAAGCTAATGCTATAAGCTTAGAATAAGCTGAAAATACAAGAAAGTCACAATGGATAAGCTGTAAAGACATAATTAAGGAATCCAAACTGCACAGATCCAAACAGGTTCTAAGGGCACTTTGTAGCCCTCTGTGGGACCCACCTGAGTGTTCAGGGGTCTAAAGTGAGAGTGGATCTAACAACCTGAGCTGGGGAGCTTCAAATTAAGCCAAATTTCAGCTCCAAAGACCCACTTATGAGTCCTGGGGAGGGCATGAAAGGTTGGGTTTGGACTGGGGTCTTTGTAGCAGGGCATAGCCTTGCCCTGCAGGTGAGTTTGAGCCAGTGTAGGGCCCACCATAAAAATCACAAAAATGAAGTGAAGGGGGGGACTTAAAGTTGAGTTGGGGGCTATTATTCCTAAAAAGTACAAGGGCTGAATCTAACTACAAAATTCACAATAAATCTTGCAAGAAATGGAAAATCTGAGAAAGGTTAAATTTGACTTTTTGAGTTATTGCAACCTTTTGACTTTTATGAACTTCTAATGGGTATAAATGACTGAAAATGGAACAATAAGCTATGTAAAGACTTAAACAAGCTAAGGCTACTACTTATGCACCTAAAAGCATGATTGTGCAAGCTAAATTCTAACAGTGGATACACATGATGAGATTTAAAGGTCCATTTTACTTTTACTCAAATAACACTAACATACGATGGCTTGACTATCCTAAGTAAACATGTTGCAACATATTTTAACTGAAAACAACAACTAAAACACCTCTTGACACCTTGAAACAGCTTATGCCAAACACCACTTTAACTTGGACTGTTTTTGAATTAGTGAGGGAAATGGTGAACCTAGGCAACACTACTGATTCTAACCTAAATTATAAGCTATATGGACAAGTTAAAAGCTATTTTAATTAGGGACTAAACACAATAACAAGCACAAACTAAAAATGGGTAATTGAAATATATATATAGACCAAGAGAATGATTTATGATGGAACATAAAGCTACAAACCTCAAACCAGAAGCTTAAAGCTCATGAGGGCTTGATACCAAGCTGAATGGAACAGAAAAGAATCCCATACACCCTGCTAAATCCCTTTGTCACAATAATGCCTACCTGTTGACTTTAGTTGACTTTTTGATTTGTGGTAATAAGACAAAGTTTTTAAACTCAACTGAGCTCACAACAAGCTATCATTAGCTTTAATGAGCTCACTGAACAGGGGGTAAAGCTTATGAGAGCTGATTGAGCACAATAGAGTTTTTCATCTAAATAATGAAATTTAACTGTAAATAATATAAAACAAGAACAGAATTACTTTGATTAAAAGGATAAGTTTAACACTGAAACAGAGAGTACAATACCAAATTAGAAATGATTCACTAGTTTAAGTTACATTTTTTACCTAAATTACACTAAGAAAAAAAATAAAAACTAACTACTACTTCTTTCTTCTTTCTCCTTGACTTATATAGACCCTGGGGTTCTTCTCTTTCTTTCCCATCATTTTTTTAAGCCATTGCATGGCTACTTCTGATCCTGGCCCTTGATTTTTGTTTTGGCGGGAAGTAGAAATTAGACAGGGTGAGTGGGTTTGGTGAGGTGGGTGAGGCATTTAATGAGGGGGAGGGTTGGTTTGGTGAGAATATTAATTGAGGTTGAGAGTTTGGTGAAGGTATCATGGAGGAGGGGGAGGCAGGAAGCGGGTATTAAGGGAGGAAGGAGGTGATGAACAGTGTATTTGACTAGGGGTTGACTGGGGTAATATTTAAAACGGGGTGGGTTTGGTTTGGGCTTGGGGTGGATGTGAAGTGGGCTAGGAAGGGTGGTGGGCTTGGGTATTTGGTTTTGGTTTGTGTTTTATTTGGATTTGGTTTATTAGTGTAATAAGCAAAACACAAGGACCAATATTGTAATTTTCAGAAAGATGAGGGACTGAAAATGTAAATCCACCCAAGTACTCACAAGGACCACTTTTTCCAAAATTTAATAATACAAGGACCCATGATGCCATAAATGAACATTTCCCAAAATCAAAACACCCGGGGATCATTTTTGCCAAATTCCAAATATGAAGGACCAAAATGTAAATTTTCAAAACTTTTCATCCAAGGACCATTTTTGACAAATTTTGATTTTCCAAGGACCTTTATTGACTTTTCTTACAAAATAAATGCCTAGGGACTGTTTTTGTCAATTTTTGAAAGTTGGGGGACTGAAACTGCCAATTATGCAAACTTTGTACGTTTTTCATTTGTTTTTACTCATTTTACATCTAAAACATATAAAACACAATTTTGGAATATTTTCAGTATTTTGATGCATTTCTGAGTGTTTTGTATGTTTTGCAGTTCAGATTTGACCAAAAATGATGAGTGTTTGAGCACTCATCAATCCCCCACACTAAACTATTGCTAGTCCCTAGCAATAAACTGTTTGGAAAATTTAATCGATTTTAATCTCTTTACCAAAAGCCATTACTTCTGGAGTAGCCAAATGTATCAGTTCAAGTAAGAACTATGGTCCACTTGATAACCATGTGATTTTGAGCAAACCACCAGCTGTCAACGGATTTGATTTGTCTTTACCAAAAGCCGTTTGCTTCTGAACTAGCCAACTCTTGATGGAATAGTCAACATCTTGGTGAGCTGATTACCAATTATGGTTTTCCACTGCCTTTACCACAAGCCATAATCTTGCGGCTAGCCAACTCTTTCACTTTTTAGGATATGGCGAGTTGAGATACCATACAATTTTGGGCAAATTGCAAGCCGTTAACGGATTTGATATATCTTTACCAAGAGCCGTTTGCTCCTGGATTAGCCAATCCTTTTGTCTTTTAGACATGGCGGACTGATAACAACAAAAATTTTGAAACTCAAGTGAAATTTTTTTAAAATTTTTGAAATTTTGGCCAAAAACGGGGGTACTAGATAGTAAAATGTGATAAAATTTGCTAGAATAGGGAAATACCCCCCACACTTAGAATGAATATTGTCCTCAATATTCAAAGTCCCGGCTATTATGCCGACTCTTTGAACGTAAAAGGGCAACATTACAAGCTAAATGTGGAAACACCATTTTGTTTTTCACTTTATTTGTAACCATAGTAGGGGTAACTCCCCCACACTTAGGGTGAAAACCCTATAAGTATGCTACTGTTTTTGTTTACCGAGTCGCTAGCTTGACTCGACCCCGAATTCATTGGTTCATGGGGAAGCATGATGTGGAAGAAACAATTTCCATCGGACTTTCATTCAAGATGTTTGGACAAACATTTGAAGCACGTGAAAGTTCCACACCGATGAGATATAATCCCAGCTCAAGATAATGATACATGAAAATGCCGGGGTCAAAGATAATGTCTTCATTCCCGAAGGAGTGAAGAACAGGAGAGGTCACCCTGTAGGTGAAGAAAAGGAAGAAAACCATGATGAAAATCATTATACGATTTTCTTCCTCGAGATCAGGCTCCGTAGCCTGAATTTGGATTTCAAGGGTTAAGCTCGTAAACATCCCGGGAGGGAGGGTGGGAATCTGCAAATCCTCATGATTGATTGCATCTCCCCCGGGCTATCAAACTCCGGAGGAGTCATGATATGATGAGTGAGTTCACCGGAGAACTCCTCATGAAGAGAATTATTCACAAGATGTGAATCTGTGAACTCATGTTCCATTGTGGACTCATCACAATCCTCATTCTGAATATCAAATAGTGGATTATCAGAAATCAAAGTGAATTCAGAGTCGAATTCAAATAGAGGATTGGTGAGAGTAGTTTTGAAATTTTCGGGAACAAAGTGATTATCATTCTCGATTGGACTATTGGGATCAGAAGTGAGTGGCGGATCATGATATAAGAGACTTTCAATTTCTCCTAGATCGGCTTCAAAGTCAACGAGATCATCGTTACTTCCCGTTGGAAGTGGATTGATGTGAGTGAGTTCATCGGCGAACTCATCAAGAAGATGATCAGCATCCGAATGTGGAACTGATGCCTCAACATACTCGATGTCTCCATAAGATGCACAATCTTCGCTACAATCGGAGAAAGTCTCAAATTGATCTTTAGGACACTCAAGAGGGGAAGGTAAATCACACATATGATCAAAAGTTCCCTGTGACTCTCTCGGGATTGGGACAAGGCTCTCAACACTAGACTTTATTAATTCGTCCGATTCCTTATCAGGAACAGTGCTAAGATGGTCATCCCCCATGTTCAAAGAGTGAATGTGAACTTCGTGTGTGATAGCAGTTGTTTGAGATGGAATCTCAACTGCTGGGATATCCATTGATGAACTTGATGAAGCTTTGTAAAATTGAAGGATATCAAGTGTATCTTCATCATCACTGTCATCAGGAATAAAACGGAATTGAGAGCTAGATCTGGCTGCTTTTTATTTTGCAATTGATTCCCTAACAGATTTTTCATAGGCATCTTGGGAATTTATTCTAGCAGCCTGCTCTTCAGCTAGCAATTCTTACATGGATTTTTGATGAGTGTCTTTTTGGGAAAAGTCTTTAACTAAACCCTTAAGCTCATCAAGTATTTCCAGTGCATTTTGAATTTCTGGAAGAATTGCTTGATTCATTTGGTACTGTGGAGGTTGGTCATAATAAGGTGTGTCAAAATTGTCACAAGGGTATGGATTCCCCGTTTCACAATCTGAGCTGAAGTGTGGACCTCCACAGTAATCACAACAGTAAAACTGTTGAGTCTGGACTGGTGAATCATATGGGTATTGGTCATAACCAAAGTTCTGAGCATCACCGGAAAACTGTTCATAGACAAACGTGTTTCCGGCTTGACACTCAAATCCTTGGTGAGGACCTCCACAAAACTCACACAGATATGTCAGTATCTCATGATGTGGTGGCTGGTAGGATGAATCAGATGTGTCATGGTAAGGATAGGGAGCTTGGTTATAGACAGACCCATCTCCTGACTCTACCATGCGACAACCGGGACAATTCCCACCATTATGAGGACCACCACACCAATGGCAACCGCAATGGTGTGGATACGACATATGAAAGAATCAAAGGTTTACAGAGGGTAAGGAATGAAGAATCAAAGATGTAAGAGGGTAAAGGTGAATATTTTTGGGTTTTTGGATAAACATTTTGTACAAATAAGAAAGAAAATGTTTTTGTGTTTTTGTGATCGTTGAAAACTGATTTTAAAATGTTTTTGTGAATTGTTTTGTTTTTATATGAAAATAAGAAGATAATATGAACAAGGGTTGTAAATATACAATGGATGTACATTCAGGTTCACGAATACGCAAAACCGTTTAAAATAACGCGCACAACCTCTCCGGCAGCGGCGCCAAAATTTTAATTGACTCAGAACAATCAACCTAAATTAACCAAGTATATGGTCAACAAGGTCAAACTACCTAGACCAATGCTTCCGGGTAATATAGGGTTTCTCCGGGTCGTTATGTCCTGACGAGGTGTTGATTATATTCAAACGGGTTTGTGATCGGGTGAATTTGGATAAGAAACGGTTTGTGATTGATTTGAACTAAGGAATCTACAAGGAAATAGCTTAAGTAAGCTATATGAACATGATTGTAAAACTAGAAAAACCAAAAACGTTTTAAACCTAAAAACGCGTACGTTCAATTTAAATTTACGTGAACGTACGAAATAAAAAGTGAAAAGTGAAATTTGAAAACCCTCAGAGGGTAAAAATGACTTTTTTTACAAACCTAAGAATAAAAGAAAATTTTTAGAAAATTAAAATTAATTTTTACACTAATTACTTATTTAATATTAATTAAATACTATTTAATACTAATTATTAATATTTAAGTAACTTAAATACAATATAATACTACCTCCGTCCCATATTAAGTGTCCACTTTCATAATGCACAAAGTTTTAGGAGATTCCACTAACTAAACTCTCCACCAATCAAATACTACTTTTACCCACTAAACTCTCATCTTATTGGCTAAAAGATACAAGTGGACATTTAATTTGGGACATTCAAAGATTCCATTGTGGACACTTAATATGGGACGGAGGGAGTATTATTTTAATACAAGAAAAGTGAAAATTAATTTTCTAAAATTATAAAATAACTAAAAACAAATTTTAAAATTAAAAATATATATTTTTGTCTTTTTGTGATTTTTCTATTAATTAATTACTAATTTAATATTAATTATCTAATTAAACTAATTTAAATTATTAAAAATACTAAAAAGACTTAGAAAATTAAGAAAAATTTTATAAACCTAATTAACCATCACAGGAATCCTAAAAAATTATAAAAAGTTTGTTTTATAAGTTTTTACACTATTTTACTAATTATTATATTAAATATTAATTAATTACTAATTAAACTAAATAAATTATAAAAACTAGAAAATGAACAGATTCCTAAAATTATTTTATAACTTATAAAAGCTAGGAAAAATATAAAAACTAGGTCTTACTTAATAAAAACTAATTTTGCTATTTAATACTTAATATTAATTAATAAATAATAAAACTAATATTAAATCTAATAAATACTAAATGATAATATAAAAATCTAGAAAAATTACTGAAATTACTTTAACATAAAAGGAATTTAAGAAAAATATAAAAATGCTAAGTGCTTAACAAAAATCTAAAAAGGAAAATTAAAAAGTTAAATAATATTAAATAGAAGTTATCGCTTGAAATTAAAATTGTTTTTCCGGATTTTTTCTTTTACAAACCTATTTTATACTTAAAATTGAAAACCGTTTGTGAAGATGGACTTGTTAATGCTTATTAATGAGCACTTTGGAAAGCTTAAGCCATGACAGTTGACTTTGGTCAACTGTCAAAGCTAAAAGCTTGGAAACAAGCTCTAAGTTGAGACTAGGGGTGGAAGTAAGCTAAAGCTAATGCTATAAGCTTAGAAGAAGCTGAAACTACAAGAAAGTCACAATGGATAAGCTGTAAAGACAGAATTAAGCAATCCAAACTCCACAGATCTAAACAGGTTCTAAGGACACTTTGCAGCCCTCTGTGGGACCCACCTGAGTGTTCAGGGGTCTAAAGTGAGAATGGATCTAACAACCTGAGCTGGGGAGCTACAAATTAAGCCAAGTTTCAGCTCCAAAGACCCACTTATGAGTCATGGGGAGGGCATGAAAGGTTGGGGTTTGGACTGGGGTCTGTGTAGCAGGGCATAGCCTTGCCCTGCAGGTGAGTTTGAGCCAGTGTAGGGCCCACCACAAAAATCACAAAAATGAAGTGAAGGGGGGGACTTAAAGTTGAGCTGGGGGCTATTATTCCTAAAAACTACAAGGGCTGAATCTAACTACAAAATTCACAATAAATCTTGCAAGAAATGGAAAATCTGAGAGAGGTTAAATTTGACTTTTTGAGATATTGCAACCTTTTGACTTTTATGAACTTCTAATGGCTATAAATGACTGAAAATGGAACAATATGCTATGTAAAGACTTAAACAAGCGAAAGCTACTACTTATGCACCTAAAAGCATGATTGTGCAAGCTAAATTCTAACAGTGGATACATATGAAGAGATTTAAAGGTCCATTTGACTTTTACTCAAATAACACTGACATATGATGGCTTGACTATCCTAAATTAATATGTTGCAACATATTTTAACTGAAAACAACAACTAAAACACCTCTTGACACCTTGAAACAGCTTATGCCAAACACCACTTTAACTTGGACTGTTTTTGAATTAGTGAGGGAAATGGTGAACCTAGGCAACACTACTGATTCTAACCTAAATTACAAGCTATAGGGACAAGTTAAAAGCTCTTTTAATCAGGGACTAAACACAATAACAAGCACAAACTAAAAATGGGTAATTGAAATATATATATAGACCAAGAGAATGATTTATGATGGAACTTAAAGCTACAAACCTCAAACCAGAAGCTTAAAGCTCATGAGGGCTTGATACCAAGCTGCATGGAACAGAAAAGAATCCCATACACCCTGCTAAATCCCTTTGTCACTATAATGCCTACCTGTTGACTTTAGTTGACTTTTTGATTTGTGGTAATAAGACAAAGTTTTTAAACTCAACTGAGCTCACAACAAGCTATCATTAGCTTTAATGAGCTTAGTGAACAGGGGGTAAATGTAACAATTCGCGTTTTCGGATTACTATTCATTTTTACTATTCACTATTACTATTCACAAAACACTATTCATGACAAAAAAAATTTTATTTCATATTCTCGTAAGTTGAACTATTTTAACGATAATCCGAGAGTTTGACGCTCGTCGGATCATTTCTGCAAAAATCACGAAGCCGTGTCCGAGATTTACTTTTGGGTTTAAACGTCCTTCCGGCATTCCGATATGTCCATAAAACACTATAAACAATAAAAATATGATTTTCTCTCATTTTACGACAATTCTAAAAGTTTTGGAATTTTACGTTTTTCAGTTCAGCGTTTTACGCGAATTACGCGTTTTAGCGCCGCGTTTCCAGTTTTTATAGCGTTTAAGCAACCCGATGGAACTTACTATTCATTTTATATTTTATTATGGAGTATTTTGTCAATTTTAGTCATTCTTTCAAATTTCATATTTTTACGATACCCGGATTTACGTTTCGCGATTTAAAACTTTACGGTTTGCGATTAACGGAACCAAAACCGACTCCGTGAACTAGATTACCTGGCTTCCCACACACATTTAACTAACATGTGCAGCCCCCCCCCCCCCCCCCCCCCTCATTAGTCTTCACATTGACCCTATAATTACAAGTATGCCATTGAAATTACATAAATATCTAGGAAAAACACCTAAAACACTTAACATACATAATTTTAAGAATCAAAGTTCATTTTCTCTTGTTCTTCCCCAAAACCCACGACCAAATCCAAACACCATGATCAAGTGATGATTTTTGAAAAGTTATAGCATCAAAGTTGTTCATTTTGTTAGTCTAATCAAGATTCTTGCATCATAAACACAAGTAATCCAAGGTTTCAAATCATCTCACCACCTATTATTTCAAAGTGAGTATTCAAAATTATTTTCATGTTTTTATCTAATTGACATATGTATCTTATGGTATTCATGCTTAATTTCATGCACAAACTAGTTATACCACTTTATTTTTGTATACTTTTCGAACATACAAACCCTAGATTGTGATTTAGGTGTTCCTTTGTTAAATTAACATGATTACTAGTCATTAGGAACCCATGGCACCCTAAGAAGTTGTATGGTAGGATTAGTATAGATTTGTGGTGTTTGCAAGAGATTTGGTTGAAGTAGAAACTAGTTTTGAACATGAAAAATGGGTTTGTAACAACTATATATACCTACTGTCCCATTTTGGTAAATTCTGGAAAATCAGTATATACAAAGGAAACTTTGGCAAAATTTTTAGAAAATACTTTCAAAAACGAATCTGTAGGCGAAAGAACGGATTAAAAAGAGTTTATAACGAAGAAGTTATGATTTTTGCAAGTTTATTGACGAAAAGTATTTTTCTGGAAATTACATGCTGTTGGACGTTTTTCGTCGGACAAAAAGAGACTTTAGACGTAACCCGGAGGAGCCAAGCTTTCCAAAATATATTACTACATACTAAGACGTAACCATGGATATAAAGAACAAGTAAAACGGACTTATAACGACAAAGATATTCACGTTTCAATATCGGCAAAAATCCTCTATAATTGGCAGCTTTCACTAGAAATAATAATAATACTACTTCTACGTACTAAATTCTAGATTTTCTAGAAATACTACTAAATTGTCGAAATTTATAACTAACGAAGTACTTATGCTTATGAGCTTATTTTTACGACCATTAGATGTTACTTCAAGGTTTTCAAGACGAAGTATATAACACTAACTTTCTATAAATATATTACGACAAGTTTACACAAGTCTAGTTAAGATTTATTTTTCTCAAGTATGGAATATATTTTCATATGACTATAACAAGTATTTTTCAAGTTAAGAGTGGTATAGGTAACATGTGCATGGACATTTTCAACATCATTTCATGATCTAAATTAGATCGTTCATAACATTCATATTAGGTTGCGGTTAGGGATCGAATCTCATTTCTGTGTATCCACTTTACCATCATAGCTATCGCACCAGGTGAGTCATAGCCCCTACTTTTTCTATACTTGTTTTAACTCTTTGGGGGAGATACATGCTCAACTACTTGCTTACTTGTACAGATACTCAAAACACTTATACTTGATTGCATTATACTTGATTTCATACATACATGATTGATACATGCACACATACTTACTTGATACTTGAAACGTTTAAACTTTTATACTTTGGGAAATGGCACCCAGAAATCTTTTATACTTTGGGAAATGGCACCCAGTAATCATACATACATGATTGTGAAACTTCCAGTGGCTCCAGATTAAGTTGCTGGATGACCATTGAGACTGCCAATGGCTCCAGATTAAGTTGTTGGATGACCATTGAGACATACATACAAACGTGAGGTCTTCGGAGATGAAGTGTAGACTCACGACTAATTGCTTACTGTTGTGATGAACGTATACATGTTTTACTCATACTATATATGTTAGCAGTGGGTTGTAAACACACAGGTTACAAGTCTCTTATGGCGGGACTTGGAACTGAGTGGATTTACGATGCCTTTGCTGGGGCAACTTCATCAATATGCATTACATTCTTTTTCACAAGACTCTATGAACTCACCAACCATTGTGTTGACACTTTAGCATGTATTTTCAGGTTTTAACCAACGGCACGCTACTGGAGGTTTTGGCAGGGCATGGCATGGTCATAGAAGACTCTGATTATTCATTTGGGGACCATTTTAAACTATTTTAAGGGCTTACTTCCGCACTACTTTTAACAATGTAAATTCAACATTTTGATTAACTATCTTATTTTAAATTATTCAAGTGCAAACCATTTTTGAACTAGTGTTGTGATATCAATTGAGTTACACCCCAGCTACATGTATGCTTCCGCTGGACCCGATTTTGGGGGTGTGACAGTAAAGCTTATGAAAGCTGATTGAGCACAATAGAGTTTTTCATCTAAATAATGAAATTTAACTGTAAATAATATAAAACAAGAACTAGATTACTTTGATTAAAAGGATAAGTTTAACACTGAAATAGAGAGTACAATACCAAATTAGAAATGATTCACTAGTTTAAGTTACATTTTTGACCTAAATTACACTAAGAAAAAAAAATAAAAACTAACTACTACTTCTTTCTTCTTTCTCCTTAACTTATATAGACCCTGGGGTTCTTCTCTTTCTTTCCCATCATTTTTCTAAGCCATTGGATGGCTACTTCTGATCCTGGCCCTTGATTTTTGTTTTGGCGGGAAGTAGAAATTAGAAAGGGTGAGTGGGTTTGGTGAGGTGGGTGAGGCATTTAATGAGGGGGAGGGTTGGTTTGGTGAGAATATTAATTGAGGTTAAGAGTTTGGTGAAGGTATCATGAAGGAGGGGGAGGCAGGAAGCGGGTATTAAGGGAGGAAGGAGGTGATGAACAGTGTATTTGACCAGGGGTTGACTGGGGTAATATTTAAAATGGGGTGGGCTTTGGTTTGGGCTTGGGGTGGATGTGAAGTGGGCTAGGAAGGGTGGTGGGCTTGGGTATTTGGTTTTGGTTTGTGTTTTATTTGGATTTGGTTTATTAGTGTAATAAGAAAACACAAGGACCAATATTGTAATTTTTAGAAAGATGAGGGACTGAAAATGTAAATCCACCCAAGTACTCATAAAGACCACTTTTGCCAAACTTTAATAATACAAGGACCCAAGATGCTATAAATGAACATTTTCCAAAATCAAAACACCCGGGGATCATTTTTGCCAAATTTCAAATATGAGGGACCAAAATGTAAATTTCCAAAACTTTTCATCCAAGGACCATTTTTGACAAATTTTGATTTTCCAAGGACCTTTATTGACTTTTCTTACAAAATAAATGCCTAGGGACTGTTTTTGTCAATTTTTGAAAGTTAGGGGACTAAACTGCCAATTATGCAAACTTTGTACGTTTTTCATTTGTTTTTACTTATTTTGCATCTAAAACATATAAAACACAATTTTGGAATATTTTCAGTATTTTGATGCATTTCTGAGTGTTTTTGTATGTTTTGCAGTTCAGATTTTACCAAAAATGATGAGTGTTTGAGCACTTATAGTGTTTTAATAATAAAGGGGACGCGAGTTCGTCACATGTTCGTTTGGCAATATTTTTCGTTAACAAGAGTAAAATGTGAGAGTGATTGAAAATATTGAATATAACATTGATAATAAAATTTTCGGTCTTACAGGAAATTAATAACTTGGAAAATTACGGGTTCTTACAGTACCAACTCCTTAAACTGAATTCCATCCCAGAATTCTTAATCTGTGGTAGTCATCAGAGTTGTTTCGGTGAAGAGATGTGGATATTTGGCACAAATTTGGTCTGCTCGCTCCCATATCTACTCTGGCCTTCTATTAGAGTTCCATCGAACCATGATTATGGGAATGCAACTTTGTTTCAAATGCTTAACGTTATGGTCTATGATTTCTGCTATTTATTCAACAAAGTTAAGTTTGTCGTTGAGTTGAATTCCCTCTAAAGGAATGACGAGTGATTCTTCGGATATACACTTTTTGACCAAAAAGTGCCTCGAATGGACAACCTCTATACTAGTGTGATAAATGTTGTTGTAGAAGGGTTTGATTAATAACAGATGATTATCTAACTATTATCAAAATCAGTTACACATGTCCTCAACATGTTTCCTAGAGTCGGAATAGTCCTTATATCCCAGGGGAAGTAGGTGTAGTTGTTGATGTAGAAATGAAAGGGTTGATCTAATTTGGGTTGGAACAATGAGAGTAGATATCACTAATAGTCTCATGGTAAACGGGGCATTTATGGGGGAAAAAGCCCCTTGGTGTGAACATCAAGGAAGAATGCGTCAACAAGCCTACACGGCTATTCAAAGAGATGATCTATGAATCAAGGAATCTATGGGCAGAAACGGATGCCATTGATTAGGAACGTTTGGAAGTTATTAACAGGTAATGCTCGCGATTCTAAGTGCTCAACTTATTAAGGCAGAACCATGATGTATATTGACTCAAAATCGAGGTGTTAGTGGTCTAAGTCAAGTAGGTACTATGTAGAGGAATGTTTGTCTCGTTACAGGTGGAAGCTAATGGTCTTACGGTCATATGCGACCTCTTATTATCCAAAGGTAAAGGTGATGTCACCTCTTAAAATGATTAAGTTATTTAAGACTTCGAAAAGGACATGTCGTCTCTTGAGTAATTAATTAGTTAATTCCACGTTCCACTACCTGTGTGAGAATCTTATCTTACAGGATGAGTGGGGAGGTTGTACTTCGAAGGATTAGTGTCAAGGTATGGCATATTGTTGTTGTCAATCTTGGGCAAGTCAGGTAGTATGTGAGTGTAGCGGTTGTTTTCGAGGATTGATCCTAAGATTTGTCCTGGATTTTTTTTTTGTTTTCCTGATTAGAGGTATTGAAAAAAAAATTGTTTGAAATTTTTTTTGGGTAAGCATTTATACGAACTTAACCAAATCAATAATTCAGAAGACACAAATTTCTCTGTTTGGGGTTAATAGTCGTGTATAATGATACAACCCTGAAAATTTTAAAGTTTAGTAGAACGAATTTTTAAATTTGGTGTAAACAAGACAATTTCGCAAAATCAACATTTAGACGTTTCTTAATATAGGAAAGTTTGGTAAGGTTTGACTAAAAAAATATTTTAACTCGTTAAAATAAGTATTTTAGAAAAATATCATTACGAGTTTTAGAAAAAAGTTCCTTAAGAGTGAAAACATCAAGGAAGCAGGTATAGTTGTGTACGTATAAATCTTTAAAGGTTTAAGGGCATAGCCTAGTTTCCAGTGCTTGGTAGTGCTTGGTGGCAAAATGTCGGGTGAAGCATATAGATATGGTACTCAATTCACTTCGGTAGTACTGGAAGGTATCATGACTTATATTGGTATGCTAGTGATCTGAAATGAATGAATCAATTGGATATTATGTCACGAGGTGTTTTCCTTGGTTGCAAGTGAAAGTTGTGTATCAACAGTCGTTCGATATGTTGAGACTTACTAGCATCTTGGTGTGGGAGTGAGGTTATATCAAAATGGATTTTTGGGGCCGAATAATCTAGAACTCCTAGAGGATATAATGTTGTAAGTGTGGTTGTATTGATGGTACTATCAAAGGTTTTCATTACTTAAGAGGGATATCCAACTATATGGTGCGGAGAATGTGAATCATACATTGACAGAACAGTGTCAAGTCATGGTATCTTGTCATTCCTACTTGCGGACAGAGATGTTTGATTTACCTCTAAGGTTGGCTTAGTGAAAAACGGTGTTTTGGGTCGTTCTTATGTCCCAGTCAGGCTAACATCCTTAAATAATTAGTGAAAGATCTGGCAATTGTCCCAAAAAGAAATAGTGGCACAGGTTACTCCGTAAAGTCTTAAAACTTTCGTTAGGTTATAGGTCAGCCTATTGTATGTTCCTAGTCCTTGTCAAATGTTCTATCGGTCCCTCCATTTTTGACCTTCATCGAGGGGTCCACTTTGTATTGTTAAGATCTTATTAACATAAGGTACGCGAACAAGTTTCTCATCGAAGATGATTTGTGGTAATTCAGCAATCAGACCATAAAATAAATGTCTAAGCCTCAAGTTCTGTGGACACTAGGTCGATGTCTTATGGGTATCTAGTAGGTTTAGGGTGCAACCTCTAAAGATGATGTCGTTTCCTATTAGCAGTCAGACGGGTAGTTCGGGGGCACACTTAATACTAATCGCGGAGGGTAAAGTCTTGAAGGATGGTGTTAATTGCTACTAGCAATCAGTTGGTTGTCCAGTAGTTACTTTGTGTTCAACGAAGAAGGTACGGTTTCTATTTAAGGACTGAATGTGATCTTCATCACGATTGACATCGATTAAAGTGGAGGTATGTATTAGTGGCTCTTTGGGTTTAGAGTTATTTGGTAGTTATCGAGTTTGGAGGTTGTCTGTCTGGTGGAAGGATTTTTCAAAATCGGGGGATGTGAAATAAAGAGAGGTGTCATAAAGTTAAGCTTCAATGAATTATTATGGTCATGATTGTAGGCAATCCCATTGATTATGGCTACGTTCACTTGAAGGTTGTTCTAAGACAGTTGATGATGTAGCTTGACCTCTGAAATTAGAATGTGATGCGAGACAAGGCTGAATTTATGTAATAAGATGGTATAGAGGTCTATTTTGGTATTACGGATGTCCATTACTTTCTCTATTTTTGTGCATGTTTGTGGTTCCTCGAAAACAGAGATAGAAAATTTAACTTTTTGGCAAGGATTTTGGACAACTATACCTAGCGTAGCATAGTTCTACCTGAATTATACATAGGTGATCAGACTTTGTATAATTAAGGTTCGACGATGTAGTGCTGGGTTTAGTTTAAAAGAAAGCATTGGTTGTTCATGAAGTGGTAGCTTAAAATACTTTTTCAAAAAGGAATTAGTTCATAATATAAATACAGAATAGCTTATAAAATGATGGGTAAAATAGTTTATAGAGTAATAGGGGAACAATTTATTAATTGCCAGATTATAGGAAGGTTGTGGTTTGGTTTGTGATATAATAGTAGGGTAGCCCGTGATATGGCAGTAAAATGGTTGGTGAAGAACTATGAAATACTTTATAGGGAAATGAATACGCAATTTATCGTTTGAGTAGACAATGGCTATAGCAGTTCACAAGGGAGCAACGTAGTTTTTAAAATGATAGTGAAACTTTTAGGGTAATCGTAACATAGTTTACAAAATTCCGACGAAACCATTTGTTTGTTTACGAAATAGTATTAAAGTAGCGAAAAACTTGATAAAATAGTTTGTAAAATAATTTGTGAAACAGTTTATGGAACAACAGGGATGATAATTCATTAGTCATAAGACGGTAGTAAGATCAAAATTTTTGATTTTATGGTAGTAAAACAGTTCGTAGAATGACGGAAATATTGGTTTGTAATGCATTTGCGATATAGTTTGTAGAGCTAGCAATGCAATTTGTTGTTTTTATAATCGGTGGTCAATGCGGTGCATAGAGGAGCAAAATAATTTATGACACAATAGTAAAACTTGTAGAGCATTTGCAACATGGTTTATATGGTATTAGTAAAAGCATTTGTCGGTTTATAATAGTAGTAGAGTAGAAAATTTTGAAAGATTCATAAAATGGGTTGTATGTTGATAACGACATCGTTTACTATTTTTATAAGAGGGTAGCAAGGTAGGCAACCGGTCGATGATACGAGTACGAATAGTCAAATATATATATATATATATATATATATATATATATATATATATATATATATATATATAATAATAATAATAATAATAATAATAATAATAATATAAATAAAATAAAATAAGATTGGAAACAAAGTGGTTTATTAGGTGGTAAAGTAATTTATAAGAGAGTGATGAAATGATTTAGGGGGTAGTGAGAATAGTGTACAAAGTTCTAGCGAAATGGTTTATATGAGTCTAACAAAACACTTCATAAGTTGATAGTAAGTCTGGTTATTAGTTTATAGGATTTTAGTAAGGTATTTCTTAAGAGGATAGTAAATCTGTTTGTAACATAGTGAATGTTAGTGAACAGTTTTGTTGATAGTAGTAAGGTACCAAATCGGTTTATTACATAGTAATAGTTTGTAGAATAGTTTGTAAGATAAGTGGTAAAATATAAAGTGCAGTGGGCGATAGTTGACACATGAGGTTGCAGATAGTTGTGAGCAAATGAGCTTATAACTCGAGATAAACGTACATTAATTTTATATAATATTGCGAGATTCGAAGGAAAGTAGTCATTAAAATGAAAGGAGAATGAGACATAGTAAGGATGTTCCTATTAATAGACGTATGCAATACAACGAGGTTAGCTCAACCCTGATAAGATTAAAATAAAACGCGACAACCATAATATAGTCACAACATGAGTAGATACAATCATCACACATGTGAATACATGACGGAAAATCTTCGCTCTTATAGGTAAACATCATATATAGCATAATCAATCCACGTGTCCAAATGATAACTTGTCTCAATTTGTTATACAACAAAAAGGTACTACAAGTGTCACTAATTTGGCCATACATCCCATGGCTAGGATATAAGCTACTGACGATAATAGTGTAGCTTAAGAACTGCCTGGTGCTCTTCTAGGTGGATCCTCAGTGGTGGCGTGATGTGGTGGTCGTGGCACTACCCCTATGTCTTCCAAGTCTTCGTAGGTAGGCATGTCAAGAGTCAATAATGGTGGTGGCGGTATGAGTGGGCACACTAGGCGGCTCCTGATGTGTACCATCTTGGGTCCAGTGGGGTGGTATCGGAAAATGCAATGGGGTGGGATACTCATCCCAGGACCGATAAGCATGGCGGGTATAATAGGTGGTGTGAACAATGTAGGTACAGTGGTGTGTCGTGAAGGGGTAACTTCACTTTCCTCGAAGGTCTCGGTTTCCTCGGATGCCACTGCCGGTGCGGTGGGGGCAGTAATCACTGGTGGCATTAGTACGACAGTTGAAGACATGGCGTCCGTAATGTCCGAATCTGATGACAAGGTAATAGGGTGCGAAGCCGAAGACATGGTACTATAATAACCCAGTAATAGTAATTATAAGTCATATAATTTGAAATATCTACTAGTCATGATGTCTAAAAGTTATACATTATCTGCTAAGCAAATCTCAATGCATGATGTTCGATAAAATGTTGGCATAGAGGGCATAGGGTAGTAAGGTGTAAATGGTGTGTTTTGAAAATGTGGTTATAGTCTAGTGTTTTGAAATATCACGTGGTTCTCTATAACCATGGCTCTAATACCAATCTGTAACACCCCCAAAATCGTAATGAAACAGCGGAAGTCTAATTGGGGTATTACATCTCAGATCATCGTCATAATTATAAAAAACGACTCGAAAGAGACGTTTTGAGAAAATTATGTTATCATTCATCAAAGATAAAATCAGAGTCGCAACAACGGTTCCATAACATTGAATCATACAAAATGAAAATGTTTGAAATTAAACTGAATGATAACAGTTTTGGTTGTTGTCCAAAAGGTGCCCTAGTCCATTATGTGCCAGATATGCTTCTTAGATACCTGAGATAAAACAAGCTAAAAAGGTCAACACAAAGGTTGAGTGAATCCACAGTGTTTAATTAGTAATAGTTTGAACACAAGATAACTAGTAATAAAAACAATAGCATCGTAGTGTAATATATTTCCTTAAGCCTCATGAAACGCAAACCTTAACATAGGGTGATATCATAAACGATATAAATAGCCTACATCATAAAATGATGTAGGCAATAAAATCAGGATAGCATACAGAAATTACTTGTGTTCAGTTTTATAGCATGTATCTCCCCACGGGATTTGAAAACATAGTAAAAGTGGGACTATGAACTCACCTTGTAGTAGTAGTCTGAAATGCAATAGTCAAATAGTAGGTGATAGCTCCGACGCGTGACCTAGATTAGTATGGCATAATTTAGTTCATAATTCAAGTTCCAAATTCAACGAAGTTTAAGTAAACTTAAGAATTTTAAAATGTTGCGTTATTGTTGTTTGTGTGGCAGCGTTTAAGTTTTTAAAACATTTTATAAAAGTTGGGAAGAATTGGCTCTTAGAAGTGTATGAGCACACAAGGAATAAGATATCGAAGACGAGATGTCCTTGGTTCGAAAATAACCGAAAGACGGGGTATGAGGAAATAATCACAATAGTAACGTTAAGTGTATATGACGAAGGGTACTCGTTAGGCAAGTATACGAAAGACAAGGAAGGGAAATAAGCGTTGATGATTATTGGGGGGTGGAAGAACGTGAAAAAAATGTTTATAATATATATATATATATATATATATATATAATATATATATATATATATATATATATATATATATATATATATAACTAAGTTTATTTATAAAATGTTGGTTACTATTTTAAATGAAAGTATGGAATTAAGTACTAGTTTAAAGTGATTGTATTTAAAATAGGTTAGTAGATTATACATTTTGGCTTCTCGTAGTAATTACAATTTACGATATATATGTTTAGGTAATTATCCGTTTCATAATTTTGTAAAAACTTTTATAAGTTTTATAAAGCCGTATCAAGGTTATACAAGCTAATTAGGTGATATGAATCGATGAGCATATTTAAAACTTACGGGTTTAGTTTTGGCTAGTTTTTATAGGTTGTAAGTGTATAATAGAGTTTAGGTTTGCTAGGTATATAGTAACTTGTTTTACATCGTCTGATTATATAGCTGCTTGTGATTTACCGTGGAACTCATGGCTTAGCGAAAAGGAGAGAGTCAGGAACTAGTCGAGTCGTTTAAGTCGTGAATTAATAAGTTGAAAGAAACAAGCAATGAGGTTTGGCACTTATAAATATCACAATTCTGATTTACATTTTATCCCAACTTATCTATTATCTTGAGTCAAATTTTTAAGAAATTCTGTATCTATTATCTTGGAAAGGAAAAGAGTGGAGTGGGCCTATTGGGATTTGACCCAAACTCACGCACTCACGAGCCTAGATTTGAAGCTTTGTTAACCAGACCTCGAGTGTGTATTTTGATGAATTTATTTTGACACCAGGTCAAGTAATAACACTGAATCCTATGTCGAGTTTGAGTGATGAGCTCGACACGACTCGATGATGTAGTCTTTTGGACTCACGTTATGGCATGCTGGTTGGGCTTGACTCTACAGTTGTGCGGAACACTCAAACACCATTCGAGTGTAAAGCCCCGAGGGCAGCCCTTAACTGTTGGGGTCTCGACCACAACCAAGACCATAACGCGAAAACCATATCAACAATATGTTTTGATATAACTAAAAATCAAGGACTTAGGTTATTTCGATCACGCAACCTCAGGAACAAAACTATCATATACGAGCCACAACAAAAACTAGTTTCGACTTGTTTAAAGCGTTATTACCACGCAAGACTTTTAACGCAACAACAACAATCATAAAACCCTCTCTTATCCGACTTGGTATTAAGGTATAGCACAATAAAATTTATCAATTTATCATAAACTATCCTATTCGACTTAAAGAAATGAAAACAAGGTTTACATCTGATTGGTTTATGGGGGTAATCAAAATGACAACAGGATCAAAACCAATCAATAACCGGACTAGATAATATATGTATGTAAAATTATATATTCGAATGAACCCAAAATCATCAACACCAACATATTTACATATTCAAATGAAGCAAAACAAAAAGAGAATTTAGAACCTTACAACAAGAAGAGTTGATCCGAAAGAAAAGAAGACGAAGAACCAAAAGAACTTGAACCTGATTCTGTCACAAGCAAATCCACTCACCCTTCGAAATCCTCAGAAATTTCTCTCTCAAAAGCTACTAGTATTTTGATTGTGAAAATTGAAGGATGTGTAGAAAACACATGGGAATCGAGAGGTATAAATAGGTTTAATACAGAGGGGGTTTTGATTCCATTATCCTTCCCACCATTCGACCCTGAAGCTCAAAGAGGTGATGCTTCATCACAGCCTAGTCACACCTTTGGATCTTGTGTTGACTTTGAAGGCTTGGACAAATGGGATCAGACCTACGAGTGATAATGACCACCTCTTGGAGTCTTGTTGTCTTCGAATCGGGTCAGACCTGGATTTATTAAATGGTGGGAATGCTGGTGACGCTAGGGTTGCAGAGGAGCAGGATTAAAAGATGAAGTGTGAAAAGGGAATGGTGAAGTATACGAAGATAGAAAGAGGCGTATATGTATTATCCTCTTTCCTTATTTGTGTTTTTAATTTTTAATTAAATGTATTTCTTTTTGTTTTGTGTATTTATTAGTATAAGTAAATAAAATGAAGGTTAAATAAAAGGTGAGGTGTGAGAATGTTTTTGACTTTGAAATGCTCGGGGTGAATTAAACGAACCTCGGGTTTAGTTGAGTCCCGATATTTAATTATTAAGTCTATGCCATACTATCGCGGTGTCGGTACGAGTGTGTTTTAATAATAAAGGGGACGCGAGTTCGTCACATGTTCGTTTGGCAATATCAGTCATTGCATTATAGTTTAAATAGAAACAGGAGTAAAATGTGAGAGTGATTGAAAATATTGAATATAACATTCATAATAAAATTTTCAGTCTTACAGGAAATTAATAACTTGGAAAATTACGGGTTCCTACATCAAATCTGTAAATATTGAACAATTGGGCATAAAATGTAACTTTTGGAATGTTTTGGACTTAAAATGTAACTATATTTAACTTTTGACTAAGGGTGTAAAAGCTATGCCGTTAGGGTAAAAAGTGTAACTCTATTAAACTTAAGGGACTTTTCTAGAAAAACAAATTATAAACTTATATTATTTCACAAACCCGTAACCCGGTATAAAAGTATAAAGATCGACATTTATCGTCGTATTTTTCTTAAAAATTACATATATATATATATATATATATATATATATATATATATATGGGTTTTTCTAACTTGTGCCCTAGAGGCACAAGTTAAGCACACAAAAAGTACATAAGGACCCACGAAAAAGTACACAGGGATCCACATAAAAGTACAGACAAATATACTTTTATGTGTGTCCCTACGTACTTTTGATGTACTTTTGGTGTGATTAACTTGTGCCCCTAGGGCACAAGTTAGAAAAACCCTATATATATATATATATATATATATATATATATATATATATATATATATATATATATATATATATATATATATATATTATTTTAGAAATATTATTTTACTATAATGTTTTATAATGCGAATCGTGATAATCAAATTAAATCGTTACGATCAAATATTATTGTTAACTATTTTACATACTTATATATATAACTATAAGGATATAACCACTTAACCAAAGCACATGACATAAACATATTTTGTCATCCACCAACTCCTGTTTATCAATGACGATCTCGTTATTACCTATCAATACTTCGACAAACAAAAACGTAATCATGAGTTATATTTGTATATATAACATTGTTCTTGAACTTCAGGCATTTAAACACGCATGTTTAAATGCTACAAGTTAACTAATCGAACGATACATCCTAACTATTATTCGCGATAAAAACCAAACTTAGACTATCAAACATAAAACTTGCCATACTTTATCTAGGTCGTGTGTTGGAGCCGATTCCCTTACATCGTTTGAGTTACGATACTAGCACTACTATACTAGCAAGGTGAGTTCATAGCCCACTATTAAACTTTCAAACCTTTTTGTGGGGAGATACATGCTACAAACATGAACACAAGCTTTTTAGTATGCTATGACTAACGTTATTATTGCTTAAGTAGCTATTGCCAAAAGCCCCTCTATCATGAACCTTAATCACTTGCGAGTGAATGTAAATAGTTGTGAATAGATCTATTTGTGAATGACAATCCCCGTTTGGGTTTGCTAGGATGAGCCACCAAAAGCACTTTATTTAAACATACTCATAGGTTACTAGAAAAGACCTATCCCGAGGGCCTATACACTATACATCATTTTTATGTCTGTTAAACATTGCGTGTCATGAGCTTAATGCAATAACAACTTGATTTAAACTTTTTTAATTGTAATTCGATGCAATTAACACTTTTATCTTGTGTTTCAACTTTTAAACTTAAACCTATGTATATCACTCAACTTTTGTTGACTTTTAGCATGTTTATCTCAGGTAACTAAGGCATGGAAACTCGAGGCACGGAGTGGGCATTAACCCTGGAATGGGTTTAAATAAATGTTTTTATCATTCGCTTTAATAATGATATCTATGATGATATGGCAAACTACGAAACTATTTTCTGTACTGGGATAATGAAATTTGATGAATGATAAAATGTATTTTCAAAATGTCTCTTTCGAGCCGTTTTCTATGATTATGACTACGATCCACTACGTAATACCCCATTAAGTCTTCCACTGTTGTAAAACCCAAAAATCCGTTTGTAAAACCCGAAAATCCGTCTTTCCTAAACTTCCTATATAATTTGAATTTTTTTTTAAGTTTGTGTACATAACCTAAATTTGGAAACTATAACCTAAGTGTAAATAAAATTCGACACGACCTATATTCTAAGTATAATATCACACGAAATATATGTGATATGTTTAACTACCAAATAAAATCTCTATAACATAAGTTGCTAAGTAATCAACATAAACTAAATTCACTAAGTGGCCATCACACGTTTAACAAGATCTCCAACGTGTCAATTTCTATTAATTCTTGTACACAACTTATACCACCTTGATATGTCTATATACATTTAAATTTTGAAGAATGAATGGGTCCCCTAACTGCCCTCCGTACTCGGCATTTCATTTTCCCCTTATCCCCATTTATATTAAACCGATTCCCTCATTTCCTCACCCACTCTAAAACCGTAAGATACACACTAAAAAGCTGCTCTTCTCTCCAAGAAATAAAGAGGTACGAATGATGGTAATAAGGTGGTTTTGGCTATGGTATTCAAGCTTTGGTAATCGTTGTTGTGACAGCAGTTTGGCTCATGGGTTTTGATTCGAGTGTGACTCCGATTCGTGTGTTCTAGTTTTCCTGATCACGAGTTCGGCTCGAGTGTGGTTTTGGTTTTGGTCTGGTTCGAATAGGGTGCGGTTTTGGGCTGTCATCTTCTTAGTTTGTTCTTTGGTCGTCCTCGAGGTATCTTCTATCGTCCTTTGCGTTTCTGACCTGATATACATACACATACGTACACAATATGAGTAAAACTAACGTATATATATAATCTTGTTTATGTTCTCTTTCTCGAAGTCATGCACCCATATATTTAGTCATTTAAACGAAGTTCTAATATTCAGTATATACACCTTATATCCTTCCGTTTTGAAATCTTTTCGGCATATACATATGCGCATGCGAATGAAACTTTGTCACATAAAATCATACATATGAGATACTAATATGTCGACTTTTGTTTTGATTTGCTACTTGAATGTGGTCTTAAATCATTAGTTTTGACCCCTAAAACATGACTTAAAATCTGGACGTAAACCTAAGTAATAAAGAAGGGAACATGCATGGTGGCTTACGTGGTTAAGGGTCTTGCTTATTGTTTTTTCGTTTCGTCTTTCGGTCCGTTTTTTACAAAATTCTTCTGGTTTTCCTGTATGCATGGGCGTACATAAGTATTTACGTGAATATATGGGCTGATCATGTGTGAAGTTATGTGATAAGTTGGGCTCGTTAGTTTGTATTGTGTGCATGGTATCGTATGGGTCGACAAACGCGTGGGTGTGTGTGTATAGCAGGTCTGGTGCATGCATGGTGTTCCATTTTATTTTGAAACCAAATAGTGTGAATGCGTGTGTATATACATGAATACTAAATATGAGTTAACTTGTAAGAATGTGTGTATGATCAGATTTAAATATGGTTAAGTGTCGAGTCGTTGTGGTCTTGTTATTATATGTGTTGGGGTCTAGTTAATGGGCTGTAAAAATAGTATGCCTATGCGTGAGTATTAAAGCAAACCATACAAGTAATATGAGAATTAAAGTATGAAATGGGTACTAGTGTTTAATGTTAATATGCATGAGTGTGTGTAATATTGTAATCGGTTGAGTTCATTAAAAATAAATGTCTGTATGGATTTTAGGATTGAAAATGTGTGTCGTAGTTATTGAATGGTGTGCATGGGCGTGAGTTGGAGTAGCCATAAAATAATGTGATACAAAATATATTAAACGTGTACGTGTGGTGTCGAGAGTGAGTTTACAATTTGTGAAGCAACGGACTCATAAAATGGTCACTATCATATTAATTTACAATATAAACCCTAAAGTTGACATTTGACGTTTATAAACCTTAAATTTTAATAAATTACATTTATAACCCTAAACTTTACTAAATTGAGAAACTTACTAATTCGGGAAACTTACTAAAAATAGAAAGTTACTAAAAAGGAAAGTTACAATTTATGGGAAGTTCTAAAAATAGAAAGAAACCAAAAAGGAATAATCTAATTTAAAATGAGTTTATAAATAATAAGACGATCATTAATTCGTGTAGATTCGCTGAAGATGGAGTAACTTCATATCCTTGTTTCTGACATGGTTTCATTTGCGGTTTGAGGTACAGATATTCTATCCCTTTTCAGTAGGGACTTCTCATGACTTTCTTTCGATCCTTGACACTTCTAAGATTCCCTTCAGTTATGCCATTGCTATGTTCCCCATTTGATATGATTGATATGATCCATTTGATATGATTTTTTGATATGATCTATTTGATATGAGCTTTGCTATGATACATCTGATTTGATTCTGCTTTGCTATCCACTTTGATTATGATTATGTGATTGCGAGATTCTGTTATATTATGCTATGGGAGCATTCTGTTCTGTCATGCTCTGGGAGCACTTTGTTATGGATAGCCTTGCTTTGTTTGTTCTGATATGTTCAGTTCTGATGCCCGAGTTTTTAGTCTACTCATGGAGGTACCATGGGCGTGTCATTGAGGCACCAATGACATGACACTATCTGGGGCGGTGTGATTAGTCCCCGGCGTCCCCGTCTTTTTATGATATGATATGTTATCACTTGGCCACTTTGTATATGATTTATTTGTGGGGGGCGTATGGATGCATCCTAGGATATGTTTGATATGATATGATATGATATGATATGATATGATTTGATTTTGTGACTGGCTGTATGTGCCTTGTACCCCTTTCACGTTTGGTACATTAGAGCTAGCTACTTTATGTACACCCTATGAATTGACGGATATGTGATTATGTGATTTGAGATCTATTCGAGTGTCTCGGGTAGGTCGGCTCGTGGCTTTCCTATGTTCTTGGTGTCTATTCGAGTGTCTCGGGTAGACAAGCCTTTGTTCTAGCTGCTCATGTGATTCTGGTTACTATATGATTCATATTATCACTTGACTTTTCATATTTCTTTATTCATTTGACTTATGATATTTGTTCAGTTATCGTTGATCTCTTATTCATTTGACAGATGATATTCATTTCAGCAGGAGTTTATGATTTCCTTTTTCTATACTTACATACGTTTCAATTATCAGTTTTGTTATATATCTGTTCACTGGGCTTTTTAAGCTCAGCCGCATTTCTTTTCCTGCGGCAGGTTTTTAGGTTGGAAGCTGGGTTTGAGTGAAGAGTGCATAGGAGCGCTTAGTGGACCACCCTGATGATTAGACACCTATTTGCTATGGATTAGACTTGGATTTGGATTCAGGTTGATTATTTTGGTTTTGTATTTCAGTTTTGAAACTTATCTTGTACAGAGTTAGTATTTCTCTATTACCTTAGTATACCTTTGTAACCTTTATGTATAAGTCTTCCGCTTGCGTTTGTATGTTCTGATTTGGCACCATAATGTGACATTTTGACCCATGTCGGGTTGGGGTGTTACAATTATGGTATCAGAGCTTAGGCTGCGACTTATAGTACATAAGTTATGGCCTGTGAATAGTTGGACCCTTAGGTTTGCACCTTAGAAGGTTATGGAATAAACTTAGAAGGATTTGGTTTAGGTTTCCCCTTAAGAACCTTAGTTATGACCGGTGAGGATTGGGTAGATTATTACATGATAAGACGTTAGTTAGTTATCTTTCTTCCACATCACTCTGATTTGTGCCTGTATAAGATCATTTATTCCGGAGATTTAGAAGATTTATTAGGATACGCAACATAAGTTTAGAATGCTTTGAGATTTTGTAGTAATGCCTTGTAAGTTTCACTTTCTGAGGATTATCGCTTTCTTTCGAACTTCGATGCTTGACTCGTTTAGATGCCTTTCATATGTTCAGAGAATTCGCGTATGTGAATTCGATGTGTTTGACACATTGTTTGGTTTCTCTTGCTTTTGATAAGCATATTAAGATTTCCTCTACACTATTTATTTTTGCCCTATCTTTTCTATCTCTATGAGAAATCTTGTGATTATCCATCACGAGTATCCGAATCGTTCGATGCGTTTTGAAGATATTTGAAGATAAGTTTCGTTCTGCTAATCTATTTCCATTGGAATTGTTCGATTCGATATTGTTCTAGATATGGATCTGTTGATTGAGCATGGTAATCCTACTAACTGTCATATTATATTTGTCATCTTTGGCGATTTGGAGAAACTCAAAATTCTGTACCATGGTTCCCAACCTGGTAAATAATTATGATCAACTTTATTTCAAAAACTCGTACATTAATCCCTCGCGATTGTAAAGATACTTCGGTTGATGAATTTCTCCTCAAGAATTATTCGGATTGTTCGAGTTATTCGCGACGTATACCTTAATGAATTACTAATATTATCATCTGAATGTGAAGTTGTTTTGATATGATTATGAGAATTTGTTAGTCACGACTCGAGATATAATGTGATTGCAATAAAGGCATGCATATATGATGCAAGTATTATGACGCTTGGCCAACGTGATAATAGTTACATCATATAACTCGAACTTATTGGGATCATAGGATACTTTGAGAAGTGCCTGAGAACAGTAAGTTGGTTGATTCAGGAACTTTATCCATGTAAGAGTGACGTTTGCTTAATTCTGAAACTCCGTTATGAATGACATCAGTGGAAGGGAAAGAACTGAAGAGCCAGCTTCTAGGAAGTGGTTTCATCTGTGCAAGTTCGTATCTTTAATGTGTTTCTATTTTATTTGAGGAAAAGGATGATGATAGCATGAGGTTGTGGATTGATTGATGGAAGCTAAATCGTATCATGTTTTGTGTGAAGGAGCGTGATGTTTCTAGAATTATCTTTCGTATTCGTTATGGTCTTTATGAGTGTAAGTGATGCCAATTGTATTGGCTACTGCTTCGACTATTCCTATAGATTTGATAAGTCATATTTTCATGAATACTTGGACAAATTGTCATAGTATGACATATTAGTATGTTGAGAGACGAAAGAGAAACATGAGGATCATCTTTGTATTTTGTGTTAACATTCCTACGTTAGAAGAAGCTCTATGGGATGTTTTCTAAGAGTAACTTTTGTGGGAGGAAGAAAGAGATGAGATTTTGGAAGAGCTGGAAAGAGATCTGTTTCTACTTCAGAGGGAGACTTAGCTATATCCTTATGCAACTCGGAAAGATTATTCGTTATGCATCATCTCAGCTAGAACCGTAGGAGGTGAACTATCCGACGCATGACTTGAGAGCGATCTGTGGCAGACCTGAAGAAGCTGAGGAGAAGGAAGGAAGAAGATTATCCATGTTAGGAGAAGGAAGGAAGCAGTTTAATTGAAGCACACGGTTATATCGACTCTATTCATCTTAGTTGTACTAATATGTATAGAGGCTTGAAGCAGGAGCTGGACGGGATGTTATGAAGACGGTGGTGACTATATTGGTGATTCCCGCGCACAAACAGGAAGGACAACACGAGTGGAGTTATAGTAGAGCATTAACTAGGATGGCTTGCTTGTAAGATCAGCAGAAATTTCTTTTGACAGAAGATTATTCAAGCTACATGGCGCACCTGCAGTGATCGTGACAGAGAATCGCGTTTTGCAGCACGCTTCCAGAAGAGGTATAGAAGATGAGACATCTTGGCATTTGAGGAAGCTCTTAGTTAGCGACACGTTAGATCTTGGATTCATTCTTATTCGTACGATTATTCTACCTATTCTGTTATACCTTCTTATACGTTTTGATACTCTGATTTGTGATTGTGATCGTCGGTGCGAATTTATTACCCATCTCTTTACGAGACTCTTGATACGTTTGATGATTCGATTTATGCACCTTCAACTTTGGCAAATTCATCTGTTTGTTCGGAATTCAGTAGGAACTGATGAAGATTTATCGTTTAGTGCTATCTCTGCCTTGTAGGTATATGTGTTTCGTGTATCTCTTTGTGAGATTTCGACTATCATCTGTCATCTGTCATCTGCTACGCATTTCTTTCGTATTCACTAGAATTAGATTTGTTATGATTTGTGATCTGCGGAGAGCCTGGGGTTATCCAAGTTTGTCGGGATCGAGTCGTCAGAAAACATTATGTTATGAAGATTCTGTTGGAAGGATCTCCCCGAGCGTGAGGTTATTTGTAGTCGTTTCTTTTGTGACTCGCCACGTCTCTGTTTAACTTTTGCGACATCAATTTTCGAGGGCGAAAATTTTCTTTTTAGAGGGGAAGAATTGTAAAACCCGAAAATCCGTCTTTCCTAAACTTCCTATATAATTTGAAATTTTTTTCTAAGTTTGTGTACATAACCTAAATTTGGAAACTATAACCTAAGTGTGAATAAAATTCGACACGACCTATATTCTAAGTATAATATCACACGAAATATATGTGATATGTTTAACTACCAAATAAAATCTCTATAACATAAGTTGCTAAGTAATCAACATAAACTAAATTCACTAAGTGGCCATCACACGTTTAACAAGATCTCCAAAGTGTCAATTTTTATTAATTCTTGTACACAACTTATACCACCTTGATATGTCTATATACATTTAAATGTTGAAGAATGAATGGGTCCCCTAACTGCCCTCCTTACTCGGCATTTCATTTTCCCCTTATCCCTATTTATATTAAACCGATTCCCTCATTTCCTCACCCACTCTAAAACCGTAAGATACACACTAAAAAGCTGCTCTTCTCTCCAAGAAATAAAGAGGTACGAATGGTGGTAATAAGGTGGTTTTGGCTATGGTATTCAAGCTTTGGTAATCGTTGTTGTGACAGCAGTTTGGCTCGTGGGTTTTGATTCGAGTGTGGCTCTGATTCGTGTGTTCTAGTGTTCCTAATCGCGAGTTCGGCTCGAGTGTGGTTTTTGTTTTCGTCTGGTTCGAATAGGGTGTGGTTTTGGGCTGTCATCTTCTTAGTTTGTTCGTTGGTCGTCCTCGAGGTATCTTCTATCGTCCTTTGCGTTTCTGACCTGATATACATACACATACGTACACAACATGAGTAAAACTAACGTATATATATAATCTTGTTTATGTTCTCTTTCTCGAAGTCATGCACCCATATATTTAGTCATTTAAACGAAGTTCTAATATTCAGTATATACACCTTATATCCTTCCGTTTTGAAATCTTTTCGGCACATACATATGCGCATGCGAATGAAACTTTGTCACATAAAATCATACATATGAGATACAAATATGTCGACTTTTGTTTTGATTTGCTACTTGAATGTGGTCTTAAATCATTAGTTTTGACCCCTAAAACATGACTTAAAATCTGGATGTAAACCTAAGTAATAAAGAAGGGAACATGCATGGTGGCTTACGTGGTTAAGGGTCTTGCTTATTGTTTTTTCGTTTCGTCTTTTGGTCCGTTTGTTACAAAATTCTTCTGGTTTTCCTGTATGCATGGGCGTACATAAGTATTTACGTGAATATATGGGCTGATCATGTGTAAAGTTATGTGATAAGTTGGGCTCGTTAATTTGTATTGTGTGCGTGGTATCGTATGGGTCGACAAACGCGTGGGTGTGTGTGTATAGCAGGTCTGGTGCATGCATGGTGTTCCATTTTATTTTGAAACCAAATAGTGTGAATGCGTGTGTATATACATGAATACTAAATATTAGTTAACTTGTAAGAATGTGTGTATGATCAGATTTAAATATGGTTAAGTGTCGAGTCGTTGTGGTCTTGTTATTATATGTGTTGGGGTCTAGTTAATGGGCTGTAAAAATGGTATGCCTATGCGTGAGTATTAAAGCAAACCATACAAGTAATATGAGAATTAAAGTATGAAATGGGTACTAGTGTTTAATGTTAATATGCATGAGTGTGGGTCATATTGTAATCGGTGAATTAATTAAAAATAAATGTGTGTATGGATTTTAGGATTGAAAATGTGTGTCGTAGGTATTGAATGGTGTGCATGGGCGTGAGTTGGAGTAGCCATAAAATAATGTGATACAAAATGATACCACTTGTAGGACCTTAAATATCACAACTTTATCACACACAATATAGAAGTAAAGATGAAGAAGAGATGAAAGATGGTGACTTGAAATGTATATAAGTAATTTGTGTATATTAGAGAGAGAGATGAAAATGAGAGCTTTTATTCAAAGAGAAACACACACAAATACACACACAAGCACACACCTCAAATGACTCATTTGAGGTGTTTATATAGTAAGATACAGGAGATGCCCTAAGGCTTTCTATGGGCTTGGGCTTGGGCTTGGGCTTGGACTTGGATTACATTTCATATTAAAGGCTTACATAATATATCACTTAACATATTAGCTTACCAAGTCCATGAGCCCATTGACTATCCTATTACATATCTTAACAAACGACACAAAGTTATAATATGAGAATGACCATCACTTAACAATGATTTAGGAGTGTTGGGAGTTTTTTTGGTTCGTATTTTGCAAGCTTTATTCACGAGTTTTTTATAAAAAGTTCTTTACTTTTCTTGTTTTTCTTGGTTTTTAACACTTTTTTTTTTATTACAAACTAGTGTTATAAACCTTTTCTAACAAGAAAGTTTCAATCTTTTTGAAGATTTATAGCTTAAAAAATTCGATTTTGATTATTGTACTTGTTTTCTAGATCACAAAAACTTTTCATAAAAATCATCAAGTTTGCAACTTTCATTAAGTTTTGGTGTTTTTATAACTAGAAGTACAAGAATCTTGAAATAAAAAACTTCATTTGGATGAGCTTTTAGCAAAATCAAAATTTTAGCAAACTTTCTAGATCACAAAAAATTTTCATAAAAATCATCAAGTTTGCAACTTTCTTTAAGTTTTGGTGTTTTTATAACTAGAAGTACAAGAATCTTGAAATACAAACTTCATTTGGATGAGCTTTTAGCAAAATCAAAATTCTAGCAAACTTTCTAGAACACACTTGTACCATCTTTCTAAATCACAAAGTTTCGAGAACACACTTGCTCCCGTTGCTTACTCGGTGTTTCCCTTGCTTGTATAAGTGAGAAAACACTTCGACTCGTGGTATACTCTCTAAATTGTATAATTTAGAAAGTTTTGGTGCTAAGTTTCTAGAACACTAAAAAGTTTCTAAAACACTGAAAAGTTTCTAGAACACTGAAAAGTTTCTAAAACACTGAAAAGTTTCGAGAACACTGAAAAGTTTCTAAAATACTGAAAATTTTCGAGAACACTAAAAAGTTTCGAGAACATAGAAAAGTTTCTAAAACACTGGAAAGTTTCTAAAACACTGAAAAGTTTCTAAAACACTGAAAAGTTTTTAGAACACTGAAAAGTTTCTAAATCACTGAAATTTTTTCTAGAACACCTTTTAGAAATTTTTTTTTCTAGAACACTTTTAGAAATTTTCTTTCTAGAACTCTTTTAGAAAATCTTTTGGTGGACAAAGTTTCGAAAATTGTTGGCGGATTTAAAGTTCGTTGACCAAGGAAAGTAACCTTCACCAAACCCAACTCGTATTTCGTTGGAACGATCCAAGAATCAACTTTATCCATCTACACTTCATCAATGGCAACTCAGCAAGACATTCATGCAGCCGGTGCGGAAAACCGACCTCCAATGCTTGAAAAAGGTGGATATCTCCCATGGATAAGCCGCATGCTTCGTTACATCAAAACAAAGGATAACGGTCACCTTATGATCAAATCCATAGAAAACGGTCCATTTCAGCCAAGACAAGTTCAAATTCAAGGTAATCCAAATACAACACCTCCTACTGAACCATTCGTGCGTATACAAACAGAAGCAGATTACACTGATGAAGACAAGACGCATATCAAAGCTGATGATATGGCAATGCATTTAATCCAGCTTGGATTACCACGGGAGATCTTTGCTGCGGTCGACAGTTGTGAAACTGCTTATGCTATGTGGGAACGTGATAGAAGAATATGTCATGGAACAGAAATTGGACAACAAGACGTTGAGAACAAACTTCTTACTGAATGGGAGAACTTTACATCCACTAAAGGTGAACATATTGAATCTTACTACACAAGGTTTTTCACTTTGATGAATGAGTTAATCAGAAACAAGTTGACACCACGAACAATTGCAACAAACATCAAATTCCTCAATAACCTTCCAGAAGAATGGGGTCGTTATGTTACAATTGTTAATCAGACAAAGGACTTACATAAGGTGAATTATGATCAACTCTATGACATTCTGAAGCAAAACCAAGCTGAGGCTAATGAAGTAAGGAAAGAAAGATTGGCAAAGAATCATGATCCTCTCGCATTAATTGCTAATACACCAACACCATTACCAGTGAACACTCAACAACCATCATCATCTTCCATTCACAACTACATGCAACCATCATGCATTCAACAACCAACACCGGTCTACCAACAACAGTTCTACCCACAACAACAAGAAGTTATTCCACAACAGCAATACCCACACTTCTAAGAACCAGAATTCACTGACAATGATGAAGCTGCTGCAGCATTGACACAAGCATTTGCTTTTCTGTCAAAGGCATTCCAAGGACGCTATTCTACACCAACAAACAACAACCAAAGGATTTCATCGAATACTCGAAACAGGCAGATCGCTCAGCCGAGTTTCAATATGGGCAACGGAGGCCAAATGGTTGAAATTTATGGGAATCAGCAAGGATATGCTACTGGATTTAATATGGGCAATTAGAATATGCAGAATGCAGGTCAGTATGCAGGGAATCAGTATGGTCAGAATGTTGGTAATCAGGCAATGGGTAATCAGAATAGAAATGTTGCAGCTCCAGTAGTTGGGAATTTGGGAAATGTGAATCAGGGTGATCCGGTAAAGTGTTTCAACTGTCAGGGTGTAGGTCATATGGCAAGAAACTGTCCTACTAAGCCAAACAAGAAAGATCTAGCGTACTTATAGAAAGCAGTGCTATTGGCATAAAAGAATGAGGCAGGATTTCAGTTGAACGCAGAGGAGAATGACTTTATGGCTCTTATGGATGACATGGAAGGCAGAAAGGATATCGATGCGAACTGCATATTCATGGCGAATCTTCAGGAAGCTAAGTATGACACGGATTCTGACACACTTCCTGTTTATGACACCAATGCACCATATGAGGTATCAAATTTCAACACATGTCACAATAATGATATATTGGATATGTCTCCTCATGAGGAACAACATTTTGAGAAGCAAGCATACAATTATGATACATATCTAGGCACGCCAAGTAGTAGCAATACTCCTTCAGCAACTCCAGATGTGAATCATAATGGAGGCTTCGTTTCACAGCATGCTGAGAATGATGAGGAAACACGTGCTTTGTTTGAATCATTATTGAATAATTGTCGTATTGAAATTGAGAATGTGCAAAAGGTCAATCGCGATGTTAAGGCCGCGAATGTTAAATTGACCGCTGAGCTTGAGAGTTACAAAGCAAACGTTAAAGCTTTTGAATTTCATAACAAAAGATTGTCTGAATTAGAAACTGATTATCAAAATTCCGTTTCAAGGGAAAAACAATTACAACTCAAGTTTGATACACTTGATGTTAATTCTTTCAAAAAGATAAAATCTTTAAACGCGGAAATTTTTTATTTACAAAACCAACTTTCTAAACAAAAAACAGCTTATACCAATCTTGAAAAAGATAGGGATGAGTTGAAAAATGATTTTGCAAAGAAAGAAGACAAACTTTTGGAAGATATCGTAGAGTCAGAACACATGATTGCTCATTTAGAGTCAGAACCATACGCAACATAAAATGGCTCTTGGTAACAATACCCCTTGTAATCTCAAGAAAGCTCAGCAAAAACAGAATGTTTTGTACAATGGTAATGTGATTTACACCAAACATGATCCTCCCGTCGTTCGGGATTCTGTGCTAACGATAGAACATGTCGAAGAGAGCATAAATAAAATAAAACAAAAGGATTTGAAACCCATTGATTACAACAACTTGAACAAACTTTCGGGAATTACTTTTTGTCACAACTCACCATTTCACGTCATTTACCATTTCAGGTCATTTTCCCAAACTTCGACTTTTTACTATTCATAAATCACTATTCATCAAAACACTATTCATCGTTTTACTATTCATTGTTTTCGAGGTCAGTTTGATGTTCTGAGAAACTTTTTGGAAATTTACTATTCACCGAACACTATTCATTTCCGGAAAAGTTTTCACCATTCACTTGCATTACTCATTTCATCGTAAATTTAGTTTACGGGTATTCAAATTCGCGTAACCGGATTGGTTTAGGTGCGAATTCATTTCATTAGTGTTGAGTACACTGCATATCGACTGGGGATAGTCTGCATATCATCATAACAGCATTTTCATGTTATACCACTCTCAGGATTTTCAAATTTCTATATTCAGTACATTTAACGTTTTTACGTATACGTAATTATAATAAACGTTAACACCCGGTTTATACACGACGAATATATCTAAATATTCCCACGATGGTCCCGACATATTTTTATATCCATTTTAACATCTTAAAAGTTATAACATTCAGTTACCCAGTATTTTGGAAATTTATTTTATTTTTAACATACGCGTATGAATATAACGACGGTTTTCGTTAAAACTAAACATTAACCACCCGATCACTCAGTAAATGTACCCAACATATTTTTAATATGTTTTTAACATTTTATAACTTTATTTCATCCCGGTAAACTTCGTGAACATTTATTTCTAATAAAACCGGTACCCGATCGTAACTAAAAACACAAACTAGTGTAATTTCATACAAGTATTTCTAATTAAATCCCAAGTACCCTAACCCCCCCCCCCCCCTCCTACCCTTTGAAAACCGGCCCCAAGACCACCCCATTTTAACCCTTGGCATTAACTAGCCATTTTATACTAATAAACACATTATAACATCACTTTACCAAATTTACAAAATCATAAGTCATCTTTTAAGCTAAGAACAAATTTTATCTCATCTCTCCCATTTCCATCTTCATCCACACGACCCAAATCAATCTCATAGATCAAGTAATCATTTTTCATAAAGTAAAACACAAAACTTGTTCATTTTACAAGCCTAATCAAGAATCAAGCAACAAAAACACAAGAACATCAAGCATAATCATCCTATAATCATCTCATTTTGTCAAGTAAGTTTTCATCTTTATTTTTTCATGGATCATCTTATTTCTACATGTATTTCATAAGTATCATGCTAAAAACCATGTACAAGTAGCTATACCACACTTTATTTTGGCTAAAAAGAAACATACAAACCCTAACTTTTTAGTTATGAATCCCCTTGCTCTAATAACTTGGTTAGGAGTCCATGGCAGCCTAAGAAGGTGTATGGTAAGATTAGAGTAGTCATGTGGTGATTACAAGAGGATTGGTGATGGTAGAAATTGGTTTTTAACCTTGGAAACTTGATTTGGAACCCATTTTAGACATGCTGTCCCGTTTTGTAAAAATCTGGAAAATCAGTAAACACCAAGGGAACTTTGGCAAAATTTTTAGAAAATACTTTCAAAAACGAATCCGTAGGCGAAAGAACGGATTAAAAAGAGTTTATAACGAAGAAGTTATGATTTTTGCAAGATTGTAGACGAAAAGTATTTTCTGGAAATTTGTTTGCTGTTGGATGTTTTTCATTGGACAAAAAGAGACTTTAGACGTAACCCGGAGGAGCCGAGCTTTCCAAAATATATTACTACATACTAAGACGTAACCGTGGACATAAAGAACAAGTAAAACGGACAAGTAACGACAAAGATATACTCGTTTGAATATCGGCTAAAACCATTTTATAATTGACAGCTTTTATAAAATTTGGCGCAAAAACTACGAAGTACATTTTTGAGCTAAACATAATATCAAGTACCGAGCTTTATAACTAACGTAGTATTAGTTATTACGAGTATGTTTTCATCATTTCAAGGATTACAACCCGAGTATTTCAACGTCAACATGAGAACTTACGTTATATATATATAAGTATATATATATTATAACTAGCTATTTATATTTTCTAATAGCAATATTTTCCAAATTCTTGGATTATATATTTTTGACAATACAAGTGTTTTTCCAAAGAGTAGAGTGGTATAGAAACATTAGCATGGTCATTCATAAACATCATTTGGTGATCTAAATGAGATCATTCATCATTCATTATAGGTTGCGGCAGTTAACCGATCATTGTTGTTCACTTCATTTCATATCAGTATCATCAGTTGAGGTGAGTTTTCATGGCCCCGTTTTCAATTACTTATTTGATTTCAAATCCCACGGGGGAGAATACATTGCATCAATTACTTTCGTACATGCCCAAGTATTACAAATTCCTTACATTGCTTAAGTTGCCTTACTACCACGACAAGACAAGTCCCCTTTATTTCATGGACCGTTAATTACAGTACGAGCGAGAGTGAGTGAATAGATCTATTGAGGGTGACTCCTCCATTCGTGTTTGGGTTGCTCCAACGGAATTACGAATGCATTTCATTTCTAAATTACGAGTGTCTGGTAAACACTCACTTGGGGCAAGATTTAGTACGTCTAGCTTCGGGGCCATGAGCTTAAGAGACAATGTAGCATTTTTGACATTTTTGTCGGTTTACTTTATACTTGTGGCTTATGTACATACGATTTAACTTACAAACCTATGATTATTCACCAACATTCGTGTTGACTGTTTTCGCAATGTATTTTCAGGTAACTAAGGCATTATCATATTACATGCATGGAGTCACATTAGGGTGTGCCAGGGATGACGCAATACATTTTGGATTTTTCATGCACATGTGTAAATTATCGTTTGACATGTCTAAACTTATTTCTGTAAATCTTTCATGACTTTTGGGACCTATGCAATATATTCTGAATGTTTTAATAAGTCAAACGATGTGTTTTCAAAACGACACTTTAGGTCGTTCAATATTTCCTTGTTATGGTGCTATGACAGTTACACCCCCAGGCATTCCATTCCGCTGCAAGTCAGGTAAATTGGGGGTGTGACAGATTGGTACCAGAGCTAAGGTTATAGAGAACTAGGATGTATCATTGACCCTAGACTATAACCTCATTATCATAGCATCTCATCATTTCATCATAAGTGCATGTTCATTGCTTTTGGTGATTTCATTACGAGTTATTTATTTTATTTCACCTTGATTATCACAGAACCATGTCTGCAAACCCAAATGTTATACTGTACACCATCACAGACTCCGATACTGAAGACTCTACGTCTTCTACTGCCCGTTCACCACCACCTATTGAAGACACTATGTCTTCTACAGTCCGTTCACCACCACCTAGTCCTATTGTACCTGAGTTGCCACTTTTGGCATCAGATGATGACACAGAGCCTTTCGAGGAGGAGGAGACGGCTCCTACTCCTCATGTCTATCCTATTGTACCATGTGACATCCTCACCCGTGTACCCACAGACACACCATCCCCTACCACCACTATCCAGTCTGAGCCGAGACTTATGTTTCGTAGGGAAAAGACTATCCAGGTTGCTAGTAAGAAGGTTCGTTATGCCACATCTACTTATAGGACCCTACCTAGTCCCACTGTGCCTACACCACCACCAGCCATACCCACTGCTACCCCTATATCCACCTCACTCTTGCCACTTAGGAAGCGTGTTAGGTTTACCACTCCAGATTCACCTACCACTACAGAGTCAGAATCAGCAGAACCACCACCAGTATACCACGTAGGTGAGAGTTCTAGAGCGGCTGCGGCTAGGAGCCCTACACCCGCCACATTAGAGGATCAGATGGGTGCTCAGCAGGAGCAAGTCGATAGGTTGGGGTATAGAGTTGATGAGATCATTACTACTCGACTTGAGACTGTCGAGGAGCAGGTTGAGGATTTGGTGCAGGGCAGGGTTGGTATCGATGTGACATACCATGGACTTGAGGCGCGACAGTTGAGGCATCAGGAGCAGATTGAGCTGCTTAGGGATGAGTTACCTGAGATTAGAGATAGAGCTCAGGCGACACAGGAGACTCAGTGGGAGCAGGTAGATCAGTTAGCATTGCTTCGAGAGAGGTTGGTCATTTTGGAGGGCAGGGATGTTTCTTCTCAGTTACGAGTTCAGCATCTGGAGGAAATCGTGGTTGCGATGGATCGTGAGATTCGCCGCTTGAGGGGAGAGCCTGGAGCATCTGGAGCTCCTGGACCGTCTAGAGCACCTGGAGGAGCATAGACATAGACTAGTATTATATTAGCTTTTACTATTTCCTAGTCCCGAGGTGTGGGACGTAGTTCAAGAACTTGTAGTCTTTTGTTGTTGTACAAACAAATATATCAAGTGCGACTCTACTATGTTGGAAATGTTGTGCTATATATATATATCGGTCTATGTTGGCCGAAATTTTCATGAATTATATTCATGTGTTGTGATTATATTTATGATGTTTCATGGTTGCTCTTTATGGTTAACGTATTTATACTTGTTGAGGTTGTATCTATACGTGTCGTGGTTGTATTATTACAGGTTGTGGTTGTACTCGTACATGTCATGGTTGTATTTATACTTGTTGTGGTTGTATATATACATGTTGTGGGCGTATATTTTGTACGATGACTATTTCTATTATAGTTTTCTCATGGTTGTTGTCGATTATTATTTATCAGAAGTATGGCGCCAAAGAAGGCAAAGGCTACATCGGAAACACCCGCTATGACACAAGCAGCTATCCGCAAGTTGGTCAGGGATAGTATAGCAGAAGCTCTAGAGATTGAGAGAGCTGAAGTTGCTGCTAGGACTGCTGAGGTTCCACCTACTACTGAAGTGGTTCAACCCACTACTAGGCGTGAATGTACTTGGAAGGATTTCAAGACTAGTGATCCTATCAAGTATAAGGGCAATGAGGGAGCGGTTGCTTTAATCCGCTGGTTTGAGAAGACTGAGAACGTTTTTCTCATGTGTGGTTGTCAGGAGGTTAACAAGGTAAAGTTCGCTACAGGAATGCTGCTGGATGAAGCCATGTCTTGGTGGAATTCGTATGCTCAGCCCATTGGCATGGAGAATGCTTACAAACTCACATGGGCTGAATTCAAAAAGCTGATGACCAAGAAGTTTTGCCCTCGTACTGAGGTGCAAAAGCTAGAAACAGAGTTCTACCAGTTGGTAACTCAAGGAGATGATATTGAAACTTATATCAGGAAGTTTCAGGAGTTGGCTACACTGTGTCCAACTATGGTTCCGGACGATGAGAAAAAGATGGAGAACTTTACTGGGGGATTACCCGAAAGCATCCGAGGGGATGTGATGTCTTTCGACCCACAAACAATGGAGGAGGCCATTCGTATAACTCAGAAACTTATGGTCCAAGTGTTGAAAGGAAAATCTGCTGCAAACAACAACAATAACCGAAACAACAACCCAAACAACAATAACAACAACAAAAGGAGGTTTGACGGTAACCAAGGTGGAAATAAGAGGCAAGAAATGGCAAGGGCCTATGCTGCAGGACCTACTGAAGGGAGAGGGTATGCTGGAATTCTACCCAAGTGTGATAGGTGTCAGAAACACCATAACCCAGGACGTTGCCCAGATACATGTGGCAACTGTAAGAGGGTTGGTCACCACACCAAAGATTGCAGGATTCCAAACTTGGGTGACAATCAGAAACCACCAGTAACATGTTATGGTTGCGGAGAAATTGGACACTTTAGGGGTGAGTGCCCAAAGAGGAAGAATCAAGGAGCTGGAAATCAAGGAGGAGTAGCTCGAGGAAGGGCTTATGTTATGGGAGGAGAAGATGCCCGTGAGGACCCGAATGTTGTTACGGGTACGTTCCTCGTTAATAATCGTTATGCATCCATTTTATTTGATTCAGGAGCGGATAGAAGTTTTATATCTATTACATTTGCACCTTTACTTAACATAGAACCAACTACTTTAGACATTCCCTATATTGTTGAATTAGCCGATAGGTCTTTAGTTAACACCAACACCGTTATCCGTGGTTGCACCATCAATTTCCTAAATCACCCATACAATATAGACCTTATGCCCGTAGAACTTAGAAGTTTTGACGTTGTTATCGGTATGGATTAGTTGTCTCAAACCTTAAGAAATGCCTTTCAGATGAGTCATCCGTTATACCATTAGAAGAGATTCAGTTATATGACAAACTTAACTTTGTGGAGGAACCATTTGAAACCATGGACCGAGAGGTCAAACAGTTAAAGCATAGTAGAATTCCGATCGTTAAGGTTCGCTGGAATTCTCGAAGAGGAACCGAGTTTACTTAGGAACGAGAGGACCAAATGCAACGCAAGTATCCACACCTTTTCACCAAACCTATTACCGAGACCAACACTAGCTGAATTCAGGGACTGAATTCCTATTTGGGTGGGCGGATGTCACAACTCACCATTTCACGTCATTTACCATTTCAGGTCATTTTCCCAAACTTCGACTTTTTACTATTCATAAATCACTATTCATCAAAACACTATTCATCGTTTTACTATTCATTGTTTTCGAGGTCAGTTTGATGTTCTGAGAAACTTTTTGGAAATTTACTATTCACCGAACACTATTCATTTCCGGAAAAGTTTTCACCATTCACTTGCATTACTCATTTCATCGTAAATTTAGTTTACGGGTATTCAAATTCGCGTAACCGGATTGGTTTAGGTGCGAATTCATTTCATTAGTGTTGAGTACACTGCATACGGACTGGGGATAGTCTGCATATCATCATAACAGCATTTTCATGTTATACCACTCTCAGGATTTTCAAATTTCTATATTCAGTACATTTAACGTTTTTACGTATACGTAATTATAATAAACGTTAACACCCGGTTTATACACGACGAATATATCTAAATATTCCCACGATGGTCCCGACATATTTTTATATCCATTTTAACATCTTAAAAGTTATAACATTCAGTTACCCAGTATTTTGGAAATTTATTTTATTTTTAACATACGCGTATGAATATAACGACGGTTTTCGTTAAAACTAAACATTAACCACCCGATCACTCAGTAAATGTACCCAACATATTTTTAATATGTTTTTAACATTTTATAACTTTATTTCATCCCGGTAAACTTCGTGAACATTTATTTCTAATAAAACCGGTACCCGATCGTAACTAAAAACACAAACTAGTGTAATTTCATACAAGTATTTCTAATTAAATCCCAAGTACCCTAACCCCCCCCTCCTACCCTTTGAAAACCGGCCCCAAGACCACCCCATTTTAACCCTTGGCATTAACTAGCCATTTTATACTAATAAACACATTATAACATCACTTTACCAAATTTACAAAATCATAAGTCATCTTTTAAGCTAAGAACAAATTTTATCTCATCTCTCCCATTTCCATCTTCATCCACACGACCCAAATCAATCTCATAGATCAAGTAATCATTTTTCATAAAGTAAAACACAAAACTTGTTCATTTTACAAGCCTAATCAAGAATCAAGCAACAAAAACACAAGAACATCAAGCATAATCATCCTATAATCATCTCATTTTGTCAAGTAAGTTTTCATCTTTATTTTTTCATGGATCATCTTATTTCTACATGTATTTCATAAGTATCATGCTAAAAACCATGTACAAGTAGCTATACCACACTTTATTTTGGCTAAAAAGAAACATACAAACCCTAACTTTGTAGTTATGAATCCCCTTGCTCTAATAACTTGGTTAGGAGTCCATGGCAGCCTAAGAAGGTGTATGGTAAGATTAGAGTAGTCATGTGGTGATTACAAGAGGATTGGTGATGGTAGAAATTGGTTTTTAACCTTGGAAACTTGATTTGGAACCCATTTTAGACATGCTGTCCCGTTTTGTAAAAATCTGGAAAATCAGTAAACACCAAGGGAACTTTGGCAAAATTTTTAGAAAATACTTTCAAAAACGAATCCGTAGGCGAAAGAACGGATTAAAAAGAGTTTATAACGAAGAAGTTATGATTTTTGCAAGATTGTAGACGAAAAGTATTTTCTGGAAATTTGTTTGCTGTTGGATGTTTTTCATTGGACAAAAAGAGACTTTAGACGTAACCCGGAGGAGCCGAGCTTTCCAAAATATATTACTACATACTAAGACGTAACCGTGGACATAAAGAACAAGTAAAACGGACAAGTAACGACAAAGATATACTCGTTTGAATATCGGCTAAAACCATTTTATAATTGACAGCTTTTATAAAATTTGGCGCAAAAACTACGAAGTACATTTTTGAGCTAAACATAATATCAAGTACCGAGCTTTATAACTAACGTAGTATTAGTTATTACGAGTATGTTTTCATCATTTCAAGGATTACAACCCGAGTATTTCAACGTCAACATGAGAACTTACGTTATATATATATAAGTATATATATATTATAACTAGCTATTTATATTTTCTAATAGCAATATTTTCCAAATTCTTGGATTATATATTTTTGACAATACAAGTGTTTTTCCAAAGAGTAGAGTGGTATAGAAACATGAGCATGGTCATTCATAAACATCATTTGGTGATCTAAATGAGATCATTCATCATTCATTATAGGTTGCGGCAGTTAACCGATCATTGTTGTTCACTTCATTTCATATCAGTATCATCAGTTGAGGTGAGTTTTCATGGCCCCGTTTTCAATTACTTATTTGATTTCAAATCCCACGGGGGAGAATACATTGCATCAATTACTTTCGTACATGCCCAAGTATTACAAATTCCTTACATTGCTTAAGTTGCCTTACTACCACGACACGACAAGTCCCCTTTATTTCATGGACCGTTAATTACAGTACGAGCGAGAGTGAGTGAATAGATCTAATGAGGGTGACTCCTCCATTCGTGTTTGGGTTGCTCCAACGGAATTACGAATGCATTTCATTTCTAAATTACGAGTGTCTGGTAAACACTCACTTGGGGCAAGATTTAGTACGTCTAGCTTCGGGGCCATGAGCTTAAGAGACAATGTAGCATTTTTGACATTTTTGTCGGTTTACTTTATACTTGTGGCTTATGTACATACGATTTAACTTACAAACCTATGATTATTCACCAACATTCGTGTTGACTGTTTTCGCAATGTATTTTCAGGTAACTAAGGCATTATCATATTACATGCATGGAGTCACATTAGGGTGTGCCAGGGATGACGCAATACATTTTGGATTTTTCATGCACATGTGTAAATTATCGTTTGACATGTCTAAACTTATTTCTGTAAATCTTTCATGACTTTTGGGACCTATGCAATATATTCTGAATGTTTTAATAAGTCAAACGATGTGTTTTCAAAACGACACTTTAGGTCGTTCAATATTTCCTTGTTATGGTGCTATGACAGTTACACCCCCAGGCATTCCATTCCGCTGCAAGTCAGGTAAATTGGGGGTGTGACACTTTTGTTCCACAGAAAGAACCATCTGTGTTTTCCATGAAACGACCATTCTCAAAAATGTTTTCTAAGAAAGTAATTGCTTCCAAATCTCTTTCAAAAATAGAACAAATGTCTTCTAACAACACTTTTAATACAAGTGAGGCTAGAGACATTCTGGATGACGTTAAAAAGAGAATTCAAGAACTTCAAAATATTGTTGCTTCTAAAACTACAATCAATATTAACAACTAGCATTCTAGTTTTCATATTGAGCAGAAAAAAGTTTTTGAAAACGAAATTACTATCCCACTGAATAACATCAGTGTGAGGGTAATTCATTTTGAACAAGCTTTCTTAAAAGAAACAGCCGACTTTGTCAAGGACCACATATCCCTGGTAAATGAAGCTAATGATACTCGTGAAAGCATGAATGTTTTGGAAAACCTAAATGATTCTCTCTTTGAAGCTGTTATGACCACTAACATTATGTCCATCATTTTACAAACATATTTTGTTCAAGACGATGAACGACTAAGAGCTGAGACCTCCGCAATTGTTTCAAAATATGAAAATGCTCTTCAAAGCTTGAAAAAGAAAATGTGTCATATTTTAAACAACTTGATCGAAAAAAGGAAGAATGCAAGTATGACAAATTGTCGTATGAGCGTGACTTAAAGAACATGAAAGAGCAAAATGATCTTTTGAGGGCTCAGCTTGAAATTCAAAAAGGAAAGGGTGAGGAAACTAAGTTTGCAAAACCATCGACTTCGGAGAAACCAAATGTTTCAAACACGGTTCAAAAACCAAAAATTTCAATTTCACGGTTTGCTCCAAAAGTCGATGAGAAAAAGGATTTGTCAAAACCAGTCACTCCACAACCCTTGCTCAAGAAAAAGGAAATGGAAAAGATTGTTGAAAAACGAAAATTGGTTGTTGAAAGAAACACAAATGTGAGTGCACCTAGCTCTTCTAGGAATAGTACACCAAATGTGACTACAAAAACAGTTAAAGAGTCTGTTGGTTCTAATGACATGGTCCACAATCACCATCTAGAAGAAGCAAGGAAAAAGGCACAACTTCGAAAAGACGGAATTTTAGGTACAAAACCTAGTGTGATGAATTCTACAAGATTCCAAAGCAATGCTAGTAGTAGTAAACCATTACCTAGGAACAATCAACAAAAAAATAGGGATTGGCTTGCATATAAGAGTAGTGGCACAAAAGTTTATGCTAGGAACGTAGAATGCAACACAAAAAATTCCCTTCCAAAAGACTGTAGTGACAAAGTTAAAGTTGCTGTGTTAAACAAGAATGTTGAATTTGTCTGTCCTACATGTCAAAAATGTGTTTTTTCAGCTAACCATGATGCATGTATTGCACAATTTATCAAGAAAAGAAAGTCAAGTGTCAAGGCACAATCCACTAAGACACCAACCAGAAACAAACCCGTTGACAACACGAAAATGGATAAGAAACCTACTAGGTGGATACCGAAAGGATGTAGTTTTTCCAAGACTGAGACTTCCGCTGCATCTGATAAGAAAACTACGTCTAGATCTTACCTTAGGTGGATTCCCACGGGAAAAGTTTTTAAAACAGTTGGTCTTAGATGGATTCCCACAGGAAAGATTTTTGATAGTTGCACCAAGATAAATAATAGTGATAATCATCAGGATATGGAAGTAGAAACCATTACAACTGTTGATAGTCAACACCCGCAGAGTGATGATTCATGTACTTCTAACACTGTTATTTGTGAAACCTCTTCGTCTTCGGTTGCAGGTGCTTCAACTATCTCAGAACCCAGTTCATCAGAGGGCTCAAATTCTGTAAATTCTATAAAATCATTCTTTCAATCTTCTATTTTTGATTTTCCTCTTCTTTTATAAAAATAAAAAATAAAAAATAAAAAATAAAAAATAAATAAAATTGAAAAACCAACAAAAACAAAATACAAAAATATAAAATTTCAAAAATCGAAAAACAATATAAAATCAAAAAAATCCAAAAATATTCTTCTCACGACATGTCTCTTGTATAATCATTATTCTGTACGTTTCTAGAAATGTCTTTCAACAATGATACGGACATGTACAGATGCTTGAACGGGAGTTATTTAAAAGTTTTTCTAAAACATGTCGTTTCTCAAAAGTTTCTCCACTATGGCTTTCGTATACTTCAGTACGAAACCCATACTTAAACGATGACTTCTTAGTATTTCAGCTAAGGACTCGTTCCTCAAAGAAAGGAAAGTGTTTAATCAAAACAAAGATTTCAAATATTTTTCGAGCACTTATCCTAAAACGAGAACCAAACACTTATCTGGCTTGAGTTTTCTTTAGAAAAACTTTCAAAATCTTTAAGCTCAAGACCATGATTGTTGATCTAATGTTATAATTAGATTTTCAAAAATTCTCTTACATTCTGAGCACCACCTTTTCATGATTTTTCAAAAAGATTTTCAAAATCTATCAAAATCGGTGCTCATCATCAATATGACTTGTGTACACCTTACAATGCACAACTCAAATTTTATAAGAAAGGAAAGTGCTACGCAAAAATGATATTCATCAACAAAGTGCACTTATCCTAAAAATGGACACTGTTGTATGCCTCAGTGTGACATTCCTATTCAAACAAAGAGAAGTCTTTGTTTTTCAAAAAAAAAACCTTGATGCAAAATTCAACAAATCTGAAACTTTTTTCTCTTTCAGAATTTTGCTTCGAGAAGACTCCTTCCCTCTAAACTTTAAAAAGTTTAACATTCTGAAAAACATATGCGAGTTTTGAGTGGGAGTATTTCATAAAAACAAAAATGTTCTGATTTCATGCAAAAACAATTATGTCTTTCTCTCCAAAAGCATTTTTCTTAATCAGTTGATATCAAAAATATCACGATATGCTATTTTTAATGGGGAGAAGACATGATTAAAATGTGATCAAAATGTGTAAAGATTGTGGCTGAATCTCAAAAGAGCTCGACTCAGATAGTACCAATGAATTGACGAAGCTTAAAATGTCAGTAATCGAAAAGACTTGTCCTGGACGGGTAATAATTTCAAGCTAGTCTAACTAGTGATGTAAGCGTGTCTCGAATAGGACTTGTCTGAATAGAATGTACCGTATCGAGGGACTTTCTTTGGAGTTGACCAGGACGGGTAATAATTTCAAGCTAGTCTAACTAGTGATGTAAGCGTGTCTCGAATCGGTCATGTTCACTGAAAGTGGATCAATTCAAAAAGTGCAAACTCCTCTTGCATGTGCAAACTTCTTAAATATTCATGAGCACATGTGAAGGGGGAGTCCTTCAAATGAAATGCAAAACTCTCAAAGTGGTAACAACAATGTGTTTTATTATCATAAACACTTTGAGAGATTTTCAATAAATGGTTTCATGGCAATAATAGGATAGTCATGGAGTTATAAGGTGACTAAGGTTAGGGAAAACCGTCCTATGATCCGCCAGAGCCGAAGGGATCTACCCAAGGACAAATCCAATAGATTAGAATTAGAAGTCCTTAGGTATGATTGAAAAAAGGAGAAAATGAGAAAGGAGAAAGAAGGGGTTGAAGAATTAAAAAAGAAAAGTTATGAAAAAGGGTGAAAAGAAATAGCCCTCCATATGTTCAACCTTAGGGCAGACACCGGGTTCAACTCATATGCTACTGGTTGTTACTAAGGTGACACCAGTATTGAAGACAAAGACGTCATGGACCCAGTGACGCACTGCACTAAACCTTCTTAACCACTCAAGTTCTCTTAAAAGAGCTTGTTTCATTCTCACGGGGAACCGGTGTAATCTATCGACCTGTCTCTTAGAGATGGTTGATATTGAAGTAGGAGACCTCTCCCTAATCTCCGTATAGGAAACCAAATGTGCACTTATCGAGACTAGAGCTCCGAGATTCATCAAAAGATCTCATAGGAACACATGATATTTCTACACTGGTTGCTCATCATTAAGGACGCTAGATGTAAACTTAAGAGTCCTACACAGATCTTAGCAATCTGCCAAGAACGTTTATGAGAGGATTTACTTATGTATTTTCTCAATGATTGAACGGAAACTCCTGCCAGGGTCAACATCAAATAGCCCTGACAGCAGGTCACTTCGGTAATCTCTTGTGGGTTACGCTTAGTGTTCGCGGTGGTTTCAAATGGTCTACAGTCGTGGAGTGATCCCCAGCGACTCACCCGTTCGTTGAGCTACTTAGTAGGTCTCGTAAGCTCCCTCGGGAGTATCCGAAATGGGAACGGCCTTGGTAAGGGTCAGAAGGAGTCTTCACACTATGCTGTTGACGATCTCTAATTCGAACCTGTAAGTACTGGTTGATTTATTGCTAACTGTTTTCATGCAGCTATACATCATCTCCATGGCGACAGATTCCACATGCTCATACATGCATCTCGAAGTCAAAGGAAAGTTCTCACAAAGATCAAAGCAAAGAAAGGTTCAAAGAAAGATTCTACGCAATGTGAAAGAATCTACAGAAGTAAAGTGACAAAGATCTGTGTGAAAGAACGGGAATAACAAATGCATGTATCACAAAGACTAAAGACGTATGAGCATGTTGGAATGGCAGACAACCACCAGTGACACAAAAGTGACAAAAGGCAGATTACTCCACATCACAAAAGAACAAAGAACGTTGAAAAGTCAATTATCAAAGATCACAAAGCTTGAAGGAAAAAAGACTAAAGACTATTCTACAACGACACACAAAGTTAAAGACAAAGAACACGGAAGACCTAATCACGTGGAGCATCATTCGAATGACCACCCCTTAGGGGGAGATTGTTAGCATTAAAAAAATATATATAGAAGTGATGGCCATTCTCATATTATAACTTTGTGTTGTTTGTTAAGATATGTAATAGGATAGTCAATGGGCTCATGGACTTGGTAAGCTAATATGTTAAGTGATATATTATGTAAGCCTTTAATATGAAATGTAATCCAAGTCCAAGCCCAAGCCCAAGCCCAAGCCCATAGAAAGCCTTAGGGCATCTCTTGTATCTTACTATATAAATACCTCAAATCAGTCATTTGAGGTGTGTGCTTGTGTGTGTATTTGTGTGTGTTTCTCTTTGAATAAAAGCTCTCATTTCCATCTCTCTATCTAATATACACGAATTACTTATATACATTTCAAGTCACCATCTTTCATCTCTTCTTCATCTTTGCTTCTATATTGTGTGTGATAAAGTTGTGATATTTAAGGTCCTACACAAAAGTTATTAAACGTGTACGTGTGGTGTCGAGAGTGCGTTTATAATTTGCGAAGCAACGGAGTCATAAAATGGTCACTATCATATTAATTTACAATATAAACCCTAAAGTTAACATTTGACATTTATAAACCTTAAATTTTAATAAATTACATTTATAACCCTAAACTTTACTAAACTGAGAAACTTACTAATTCGGGAAACTTACTAAAAATAGAAAGTTACTAAAAAGGAAAGTTACAGTTTATGGGAAGTTCTAAAAATAGAAAGAAACCAAAAAGGAATAATCTGATTTAAAATGAGTTTATAAATAATAAGACGATCATTAATTCGTGTAGATTCGCTGAAGAAGGAGTAACTTCATATCCTTATTTCTGACATGGTTTCCTTTGCGGTTTGAGGTACAGATATTCTATCCCTTTTCAGTAGGGACTTCTCATGACTTTCTTTCGATCCTTGACACTTCTAAGATTCCCTTCAGTTATGTCATTGCTATGTTCCCCATTTGATATGATTGATATGATCCATTTGATACGATTCGTTGATATGATCTATTTGATATGAGCTTTGCTATGATACATCTGATTTGATTCTGATTTGCTATCCACTTTGATTATGATTATGTGATTGCGAGATTCTGTTATATTATGCTCTGGGAGCATTCTGTTCTGTCATGCTCTGGGAGCACTTTGTTATGGATAGCCTTGCTTTGTTTGTTCTGATATGTTCAGTTCAGATGCCCGAGTTTTTAGTCTACTCATGGATGTACCATGGGCGTGTCATTGAGGCACCAATGGCATGACACTATCTGGGGCGGTGTGATTAGTCCCCGGCGTCCCCGTCTGTTTATGATATGATATGTGATCACTTGACCACTTTGTATATGATTTATTTGTGGGGGGGCGTATGGATGCATCCTAGGATATGTTTGATATGATATGATATGATATGATTTGGTTTGGTGACTGGCTGTACGTGCCTTGTACCCCTTTCACGTCTGGTACATTGGAGTTAGCTACTCTATGTACACCTTATGAATTGACGGATATGTGATTATGTGATTTGAGATCTATTCGAGTGTCTCGGGTAGGTCGGCTCGTGGCTTTCCTATGTTCCTTATGTCTATTCGAGTGTCTCGGGTAGACAAGCCTTTGTTGATACGTGCTCTTTGATTCTGGTTACTATATGGTTCATATTATCACTTGACTCTTCGTACTCATTATTCATTTGACTTATGATATTTGTTCAGTTATTGTTGATCTCTTATGCATTTGATAGATGATATTCATTTCAGCAGGAGCTTATGATTTCTTTTCTTATACTTTTATACGTTCCAATTATTCGTTTTGTTATATATCTGTTCACAGGGCTTTTTAAGCTCAGCCGCATTTCTTTTCTTGCGGCAGGTTTTAGGTTGGAAGTTGGGATTGAGTGAAGAGTGCATAGGAGCTCTTAGTGGACCACCCTGATGATTAGATACCATTTGCTTCTGGATTAGATTGGTTTTTAGCTTCAGTTAGATTTAGATGGATTTGTAATTGAGTTTTGGATTTCATCTTGTATAGAGTTAGCTTTTCATTTCTTATCTTAGAATACCTTTGTATTATTATGTTTATAAGTCTTCCGCTTGAATTTATTCGTTCTGATAGACACCATAATGTGGCATTTGACCCGTGTTGGGTTGGGGTGTTACAATTATGGTATCAGAGCTCAGGCTGCGACTTATAGTACATAAGTTATGGCCTGTGAAGATTTGGACCCTTAGGTTTGCACCTTAGAAGCTTTAGGAATAACATTGGAAGGTTTTGCCTTAAGTTTTTCCTTTTAAGAGCTTTAGTATGACTGGTAAGGATTGGGTAGATATATGATCAGACGTTGGTTTTCTTGCTTTCGCTTTACTCTGATTTATGCCCTTGCTTTTCGTTAAGCCCTTATAAGATCATTCATTCCGGAGATTTAGAAGATTTATCAGGATTTGCAACATAAGTTTAGAATGCCTTGAGACTTTGAAGTAATGCCTTATAGGTTTTTTTTTTCTGAAGTTATCACATTCTTTTGAACTTCGATCCTTGATTCGTTTGTCATTTAGATGCCTTTTCGTCTGCTTAGAGAATTCACATATGTATGAATTCGGTGTGTTCAACACATTCTGTGGTTTCCTTTGCTTTTGATAAGCATATTAAGATTCCTTTTTCATTATTGATTTTGCCTTACTTATCCTATCTCTACGACAATCTTGTGACCTTCCATTATGAATATTCAATTTGTTAGATGCGTTCTGGAGATATTTGAAGATGGTTACGTTTTGCTAATCTGTTTACGTTGGAGATTTTTGATTCAATATTATCTTGGATATGGATTTGTTGACTAAACATCGAGATGCTAACAGCGGTCATGTTATATTTGTCATCTTTGTCGATTCGTGAAACTCAAAATTCTGCACCATGGTTCCTAACCAGATATTCATTTATGATCACCTTTGTTTTGAAAACTCGTGCGTTAATCCCTCGCAATTATGAAGATACTTCATTTGATGAAACTCGACTCGAGAGTTCTTTGGTCGTTTTAAGCTGTTCATGACGTATTCCTTAATGAACTACCAAGATTTTCCATCAGAATGTGAAGTTGTGTTGATATGGTTATGAGGATTTGTTTAGTCACGACTCGAGGTAGAATGTGATTGCAATAAAGGTATGTGTATATGATGTAAGTATTATGACGCTTGGCCAACGTGATAATAGTTACATCATATAACTTGAACTTATTGGAATCATATGATATTTTGAGCAGTGCCTGAGAACTATAGGTTGGTTAATTCAAGAACTTTATCCGTATAAGAGTGATGTTTGCTTAATTCTGAAACTCCATTATGAATGACATCAGTGGATGGGAAAGAATTGAAGAGCCAGGAAGTGGTTTTATCTGTGCAAGTGTGTATCTTTGATGTACTTTCGTTCTATTCATGAAGAAGAATGATGATAGCAGGAAGTTATGGGTTGATTTTTGGAAGCTAAATCGTATCATGGAGCGAGATATTCCTAAAATTGCTTTTCATATTCGTTATGATCTCTATGAGCGTCGTAACACCAATTGTATTGGCTAATTCTCCGACTATTCCTATGAACTTGTTAAATCGTGTTTTCATGAAGACTTGGACAATTTGTCATAGTGTGACATATTGTATGTTCAGAGACAAAAGAGAAACACGAGAATCGTCATCGTATTTTGTGTTGAGATTTCTACACAAGAAGAAGCTCTCTGTGATATTCTCGAAGAGTAAATTTTGGTTGGGATGGAAAACGAGAGGAGAATTTTGAAAGCTAAAAAGAGAATTGTTACTACTCAAGGAGGAGACTTAGCTATGACCTTATGCAATACGAGAAGATTTTGGTTATGCATCAATACAGCTAGAACCATAGGAGGTGAACTATCTGACGCATGACTTGGGAGTGATTTGTGGCAGACATGAAGAAATTCAGGAGAAGGAAGGAAGAAGATTATCTATGTTAGAAGATAGAAGGAAGCAGTTTTAATTGAAGCACACAATCCTATCGACTCTATTCATCTTAGTTGTACTAATATGAATATAGGTTTGAAGTAGGAGCTGGACGGAATGGTATGAAGACGGTGGTGACTACATTCATGATTTCCTCACAAAGGAGGAAGGACAACACGAGTGGAGTTATAGTGGAGCATTGATTAGGACGGCTTGGATGGAAGATCAGTAGAGATTTCTTTCGGCAGAAGATTATTCAAGCTACATGGCGCACCTACAGTGATCATGTTTGAGAGATGCATCTTGCTTCACACTTTCAGAAGAGGTACAGAAGCCTATGGGGATTTGACTCGTAATGTTAGTACGACTTCTCATCTTCATGTGGATGGACAGACAGAATAACTATTTGAACTTGGAAGAGGTGTTGATTGGGAAATTTGACAAGTTTTTAGTTCGGTTGTGGTTGCTCACTAAGGAATATGGCATACAAGTGACAAGAGATTCTTTGAGGATTTTGTATGAATGAAGATGTGGAATACCTTTTGGTTGGAATGAGGTTGGATAGCTACTTACTGAAGGTTCTGAGTCGATTACAGCAAATGGATTAGTTATTATGGTGGAAGAGGAATTTGGAATTTAGATTGGGAGTTGTGTGTTCCGTATGATTATTCTGCACGGGAGAGTTAGATGTTTGGCTATTGCGGAAGCTTTATATTGCGATACGTTAATTCTTAGATTCATTCTTATCCGTACGATTATTCTATATATTCTGTTATGCCTTCTGATATGTTTTGATACTCTAGGTTGTGCTTTCTTGATCGTCAGTACGAAGATGTTACCCATCTCTTTAGGAGGCTCTTGATACGCTTGATGATTCGATTTATGTTTCGCTGATTATTAGCATGTTCCTATGTTCATTCAGAATTCGGTAAGAATTGACAAAGTTTTATCGGTTAGCACTATCTTCGATTTTGCCTCGTAGGAATATATGTTTCGTGTATCTCCTTGTGAGATTTCCACTACCATCTGTCATCTATCATTTGCTACGCATCTGTTTCGTATTTGCTGGATCAGATTTATTATGATTTATGTTCTGTGGAGAGTCTGGGGTTATCCTAGTTTATCGGGATCGAGTTATGAGCAAACTATTTTGTTTGTGAAGACTTTGTTGGAAGGATCTCTCCGCGTATGAGGATATTTATTGTCATTCCTTTTCGTGATTTGATACACCTCCGTCTAACTTTTGCGACTTCAATTTTCGCAGACGAAAATATTCTTTTTAAGAGGAGAAGAATTGTAAAACTCAAAAATCCGTTTCTCCTAAATTTGCATATAATTTGAAATTTTACATAAGCTTTATGAATATAACCTAAATATGATGATTTCGACATAATCTATGACCTAAGTTATAAAAAAAATGACTTAAACCTTTCCCTAAATTAAATATCACATTTGTAAGTTAAGTTGGACCTAATCTTCTATTATTAAGTACACGTTATGTATTGTTACTTAAGGGCCGAATTTTACTTTTATTTTTGAACACCACATCAATTAGTGAGATAATATCAGAAATATCATTTGAAAAATATACAAGAATTAGTCTTTCCAACTCCTCCATGATACTCGGCTAGTATATGCCTGTATCTTCCCATTTCATTGCACAATATTCTCCCAACTGTTCCATAGTTCGTTCACACACAAACCAACAGAAAATTTTTAGTGACCATATCTTATTTTGCTTCCAAAGAAATCGAGTACGAAGGGGAAATGGTGGTGAATCAGTTTGTGGCATACAAAAAGTTTTGGGTGATCGTTGGTGACTATGCGTTCGGTGTGATCGTGTGATTAGATTCGAGGAAGAGTTGTAGCTTTGATTCTCGTAACCTCTATTATGTTTTAATCCGTTTCGATTCGTCCTTGAGGTATTCCTATATCGTCCTTGTGTTTTCCTTTCGATACATGAAATACATATTACGTCCATAAATTGTAACCTGAAACTAAGCTATGATCGGTTTTAAAAGAATATGTTATTATGTCACATAAAATGATGATATAACTATCGCATGAAATACTAGAACATATATATGTCGACATCGAGTTTTAATTTGCTGTTCGAATATGTTTGTAATATACGCCTTTAACCTGGTCATTTGAGTCCTAATATGCCCATTAAAGTTGACCTTAAAAACCTGGTGTAATCTATTAGAAATGGAAGAAAAACATGCATGGCTGTTGAAGAAAAAAAAGGACAAGGGAGAAACATGCATGTATATGAGATTTGATCTATGTAAAATAAGTTAACCAAACTGGTACATGCGTATGTATATAAATGAATAAAGGGCTGGGACTAGAGGAGATTAAGGTGAATACGTATATATGTTGTTTCATATCTGATGGTGTGCGTGTGAGTCGTATATTCTTTCGAACATGGCATGGAGATTTGGTGTATGGGAAATATGGAGTGAGTAGTATATAAATGAAATAAAAGGGTGTCATCTGTATATGGATGAAGTGAACCGACGTCGGGTTATAAACAAGTCTTATATGATTTTATAAAAATCTTAGGTCGTCGCGGCAGAAATATTAAGATCATGGGTACGTAAATAAAATTATATAAAATTGTAATGATTGGGTCCAAAATTATTATCTTAATATTAATTTATTAAAATAAACTTTAAAATAATTTTATTTGACTTTTAATATTTAATTTTCATAATTTAGATTTTAGACCCTAAACTTATAATATTGACATTTAAAATCTAAACTATTATACTGGTCATTTTAACCTTAAATATTATTAATTGTCCATTATAACCTTAAAGTACTAAATTACAATTTCAGAAACTTACTAAATATGAAAAATTGCTAATTCGAGAAACTTGCTAATTATGGAAAGATACTTAAATTGGAAAGTTATTAAAAATGGAAAGTCTCTAAAAATAGAAAGAAACCTAAAATGAGTAATCTGATTTAAAATGAGCTTATGAATAATTAAGCCGATCATTAATTCGTGTAGATTCGCTGAAGAAGGAGTAACTCCTGATACTTGTGTTTTGGATATGTTTTCGTTGCGGTTAAGGTACATATATTCTATCCCTTTTCTGTAGGGACTTCTCATGATTTCTTTCGATCCTTGACATTGCTAAGATTCCCTTCAGTTATGCCATTGCTATGTTCCCCATCTGATATGATTGATATGATCCATTTGATATGATTCGTTGATATGATCTATTTGAAATGAGCTTTGCTATGATACATCTGATTTGATTCTGATTTGCTATCCACTTTGATTTTGATTATGTGATTGCGAGATTCTGTTATATTATGCTCTGGGAGCATTCTGTTCTGTCATGCTCTGGGAGCATTTTGTTATGGATAGCCTTGCTTTGTTTGTTCTGATATGTTCTGTTCTGATGCCCGAGTTTTTATTCTACTCATGGAGGTACCATGGGCGTGTCATTGAGGCACCAATGGCATGACACTATCTGGGGCGGTGTGATTAATCCCCGGCGTCCCCGTCTGTTTATGATATGATATATGATCACTTGGCCACTACGGATATATGTATGATTTGTTTGTGGGGGGCGTATGGATGCATCCTAGGATTTGTTTTGATATGATATGATATGATTTGGTTTGGTGACTGGCTATAAGTGCCTTCTACCCCTTTCACGTCTGGTACATTGGAGTTAGCTACTCTATGTACACCTTATGAATTGACGGATATGTGATTTGAGATCTATTCGAGTGTCTTGGGTAGGTCGGCTCGTGGCTTTCCTATGTTCCTTATGTCTATTCGAGTGTCTCGGGTAGACAAGCCTTTGTTGATACGTGCTCTTTGATTCTGGTTACTATATGGTTCATATTATCACTTGACTCTTCGTACTCATTATTCATTTGACTTATGATATTTGTTCAGTTATCGTTGATCTCTTATGCATTTGACAGATGATATTCGTTTCAGCAGGAGCTTATGATTTCTTTTCTTATACTTTTATACGTTCCGATTATTCGTTTTGTTAAATATCTGTTCACTGGGCTTTTTAAGCTCAGCCGCATTTCTTTTCCTGCGGCAGGTTTTAGGTTGGAAGCTGGGATTGAGTGAAGAGTGCATAGGAGCTCTTAGTGGACCACCCTGATGATTAGATACCATTTGCTTCTGGATTAGATTGGTTTTTAGCTTCAGTTAGATTTAGATGGATTTGTAATTCAGTTTTGGATTTCCTTTTGTATAGAGTTAGCTTTTCATTTGTTATCTTATAATACCTTTGTATTATTATGTTTATAAGTCTTCCGCTTGCGTTTGTTTGTTCTGATAGACACCATAATGTGGCATTTTGACCCGTGTTGGGTTGGGGTGTTTCAATTGTTACTATTCAAATTTAGGGGGTGTTACAGAACAAGACATGTTTTGTAGTGGAAGTTTTGACCACTTTTGAGAGGATCTAAACACAAAGATTGTGTTGGTGATACTTTGAGTATATAGTAACTAGCACACGGAATTTACTAGTTAACACTTAGAAGATTTAGTGTATGAGTACATGAAATAGTTTGTATTGATTGAACAATAAAGTATGAACAAGAATTTAAACCAAATGCTTCAATATTATTATAATACGAGTGATTTAGAATATCACTAGGGTTTACAAGCTAGAAGCTTTCACTAAGATCTATATGAGATATGTATAAAACATCTAACCTAGGACCTCCTTTTATACCAGAAGGAGTCCTTTACAAGTAAACTACTTTGATACAATATTCGTACCAATCTATATGTATAAGATATACACAATATCTATTCTTTAATTATCTCGAAGCATATCTTCAGGAATCTATCTTCAGCTCATAAGCAGTACAAACATCTTGTACTAGCAGTACTAACTCAGTTAGTACTGCTAGTGTTATCTTTTGTAGTTCCAACTTTATCTTTAGCAGTTTGTACTGTTAGTTTAATTCCCAACAATCCTCCCTTAAGCTTATGATTTCTCTGCAAATCACTAAGTTTCTTCAATTAAACTCCATTCTTCTGATCTAGGGGGAATTCTTCCAAACACCTATTTCTTCCTAAAAGCGTTTGTCTCTCTTTCACATTAATCATAGATCCTCTGCAGCAAATCTTCAACTAATTATATTCTTTCTTCACACCTAAGCTTTGAAGAAAGCATAACTGTGAGAACTCCAGATCTAAGAGGATATTCCTTCTCTGCTAACATGAAGACATCAAATCCAGTTTGTGTAGGAACATGATGAAAATTGCAAGAGTCATACAGGTTCCATAAGGTGTTTAGGTTATGAGCTTCACACCTCCAATATCTATCACTTGGATCAGGTTCATATAATCTCTGAAAATGAACCCATCAATGAATTCATTATACTTGGATTTCCCTTTTACCAATTTCCACAGAGTATGTAGGTCTTCCCTATCACAAGATTTGATAAGGTCTTCAAATTATGTGTAAGAAGCAGTCTCACCACCAACTCTGATAATCTTCTAAGCTGATCCAATTTCATCTGTATAAATTTCCCAGTCTGTAATGGGTTGTTTTGCTTGAATGGGATCCACATATAAGACTTCAGGAGCTATGTTGATCATCTCATCAAGCTGCTCTTCAGTTAGAGCTTCTTGTTCTTTTTCTTCTCCTTTAGCTTCTTCATCTTCTTTAGCAGGTTCTTCTTCAACTGTCTTATGCCTCATAGGTGATCTTTCTTGGTCATCTTCTTCCGTTGGCACAAATTGGTGAACTTTCCTGTATGCAGTATAGTAAAGCCTCTCAATTTCATCTTGTGGCTTTCCTTTCAACTGCTTAGCTTTCTAGTTATCTTGATGTATCAAGAAATCTTTCATGTCTTTGAGTATCTTAGCCTTTGTGGTTTTCCTTTTTCCCTTCTGACTTTGTCTTTGCTTGATTATCTCCATTAAAGCATTTAAAGCTGCATCATCACTTCTTGAACAAATGAAATCAGCCAGTTGTGTAGACATTTCTTCAATTGTCAAACTTTGATTTGCAATCAGTTCTTGAGCTTTTGCCTTCACTATTGAATCTGAGTCAATTAGCTGTTGAATTTGTTCTTCATGTGATTTCTAAGCAATTTGTGAATCTGATGCAACTCTTTCATTTTGTAGTCTCTAAGCTTCCATTAAACTTGCCACTTCTTCTTCTTGTACTTTTCTGGCAACTTCTGCATCAAACTCAATTTGAGCTTAAGTTCTCGGTTTTATTTTCTTAAGTGGCTCTGTTTCTTCCTCTTCTACCATTTTTACATTTTCCTTTAGAGAAGGTTTTTTTTTTTTTTTTTTTTTTTTTTTTTTTTATTTATTTTATTTTTTGTTGAGAAGGCTGAGTAGTATCAACTTGAATTTGTACTGCTTCAGCCATTTGTACTACTTCAGTCATTTGCCTTGAAACACCAATTATTTTTTATACAAACCCATCAGTACCTTTTTGAGCACTTGTAGTAGTATCAAAGTCATCCAATCCTTCAAGATTCACTAGCTCAGTACCTTCGTGAAGTTCAACAATACCTTCTTCAAAATCCATTTTCTCAGTCACTTGATCATCTCCTTCTTCAAAATCATCGTTACCACCACCTGTTTCTTCAAAGTCCAGTTGCCTCCCCTGAATCCTTGCAGACTTCCTCCCCTTTTTGGAAGTATTACCACCATCTTTGTCATCATTAGAGTCACTAGAACTTGAACTGGTAGATTGAATAATTGTAGTCTTCCTTTTAGCCTTCAACCTCTTAACTTTTTCTTGAAGCTTCTTCATCTTTTGAACCAACTTGGTGCATAAACCTGCATACAGCTTCTTTGTAAACTTTAGATTAGCTTCCAGGGTAGCAACTCTTGTATTCAAACTGGTGGATAAGTCCATCAATTCAGTTAGTTTAGAACTGCCCTCAGCATCCCAGACGTGTTACCTTCTAGAAAAGATGCATCATGGGGTATAGGTTCAGAGGCAGACCTAGTAGAACTAGGTATAGCACTAGAACAACCCAAAGTTTCCATTTGGCCTAGGATTTCATCACCTGTGTCAAGTCTTGGAGGACTTGGCACATTAGATGTTGCCATGGTTAGGGTCTTAGAGATGTTGACACTGTCCAGCCCAACTACTAAGCCAGAAGCTATAGTGCCAGCCTCTTCCATACTAACAAGAATGGTAGCCTCATCTACTACTTGGGGTTAAGTAGGTTGACTGGGCTGAGGTACCACAGTCACCTATCTGATCCTCCTCCTATAGGTGTGTGTAACTGTTGGTGTGTGGGAGATTGATGGAATCACAGTGGGTGTGTGTTGGGGCTCAGTTGGGTTAACTGACCCTTCATGAGACATGTTGAATATGTTCAAGCATTTCTGGAAATAATGATTTTACTTCTCCATTCCACCCTGAGTTTCCATTGCGATATTTTGAAATACTTTTTGTTGTAGGCAAGGAGTAGGAAAAATGTTTCTATGGGAAAGTAACAAACTCTTCTTAGCTTTTAAAATTGTTTAAATGAACCTTGGGTACATTAAAAATTTATGTGGAGATTTTGCATTCTTTGCCATACTTTCAAAAATCATTTTTGAAAAGTTATATACTCTGTTAGTAGATAAACACACAAGAGCAATAACAATATTGCTACTGAATGGCTCCCATGATGTTCTTTTAGGACTTCAACAGTGAAGAAGAGTATGAATTAAAAACCTCCATTGATGTGAGAAACATCCCTTTTGAAGAGTTAGAAGTTTGTTGGATGTATCATACCCCATTTGTGAAATAGTATTCAAAATTTCTACGTACATGGGGGAATTCCATGATCATAGTTGTGCCTTGGGGCATACATGGGGGAGTCCCATGATTTTAGCCTTGGCCATGAATCTCCTTCTTGACGGGAAAGCTCAAGGGAGATGTTAAAGGCCTTCTTCTTCTCATACCTTCATTTCTTTTACCCAGCAGGACTTATGCCTTCGGTTGGCGAATTCCCAAATGGTAACCATGTCTCGAAGGAATGGTTTGACACGATTGAAGGTATTTATGAAGTTGTCTTGGACCTTTGAAAGGTGCAGGCTCGAAGGGGTGTCCTTCGACCTGTTCGGAGGGTACATCATCAGTAATGTTTTGGAGAGAGTTGATTTCCTTGATAATATTGTCACATTTTTTAGAGGGTTGTGGCCATTTAGAGGCCATGATTTCTGAGATTTTATTGAAGTGAAAGGGATGATGGAGAAGCAAGAATCTTAGAACCTTATTTATAGATATAAATTAAGCATTGTAATGAATGCCAAAACCACAAATAATCCAAAATCTAATGATTAGATATGAATTTAATTCAAGTAATCATGAGACCTTAACAATTAAGATTTAGAATAAGATAGCAAATAGAGAATAGAGGAGGAATGAGGTAGAATTAGTTAAATAACATGTTGAACTGCCTTCTGTGTACGCGGTCTCCCTGGATTCATCCTAGAAGGGATCCGGCCTGCGTAAATGCAGGGTCCAGGTAATTGATGTACACAGTCTGCAGTTTTTGCATAAAATGTAACAATTCGCATTTTCGGATTACTATTCATTTTTACTATTCACTTTCACTATTCACTCCGAAATTTTTATTTCATATTCTCGTAAGTTAAACTATTTTAATGATAATCCGAGAGTTTGACACTCGTCGGATCATTTCTGGAAAAATCATGAAACCGTGTCCGAGATTTACTTTTAGGTTTAAACGTCATTCCTGCATCCCGATATGTCTATAAGCTTATTCAGGAAAGTTCAGGGAATTGCTCTTGGTCTGAACAGCTTGTAGATTGAATCAATTGAGCATTGCACCTCTGTTTGAGCAAGGGAAATCAAGTGAGTTTCAGTGTACTATTCTTTAGCTTATTTTTTAGACATATTGCTTAGTGTCTTATTCATAGGCTTAGCTACTTTGTGATTAGACTTTTATGCCTTATTTTAGTAGTTATGCAACTAAGTACTCATACATTTTGCTCAAATTTGTTTTATTTAGCCTTAACCTATAAACAGTCAAGGGTTTAAGGGGTGTTTGGATGTAGAGTTTATTTGATGTTAATGTGTGTTTCAGTGAGAGTATTTAGTTTTAACATACTTCATTAGGTTTAGTTAAGTCAAGTAAGTAATAAAATCAAAAACCCTTTTCATAGAAAGTCAAAATCAAGGGGTAGTCCCTTGGTGACATGCACTGATGGGATTTCAGATTTCAAAATCATTCACATGATTTCATTATTTGTTTTAATTGCCTAATCTAGTCTCCTTATAACATCTAGCATCAGTTTCAGTCAATTGGGTAGATTAGAAGTTCATCTAAGTCAAATTAGCGCAAAATCACAAAAAGTCAAAATTACTCTTAAGTAGAAAATCCCAAAGTTCCAGGAATTTTAGAGAATTTAGTATTAAGATTCAGGCCTTGTGCTTTTTACATATTGTAGTTTGCCAGTTAAGCTTTGGGAATCCCACCAATAGCTTATATTTGTGAATTTTCTTTGTGGCTTATTTGGGTGCTCAAACAGGGCTGCAGGCCCATATCTTCCCCTGCACCAGGGCTCAACCCAAATGTCCCTTTTTCATTAGTCCATATCCTGTTCATTAGTGGGTTCCACAATCTGCTTATTGGCTTTTTGAAAACCCAATAAGCTCATCTTTAAGGATCAAGTCTTATTTTTGAGTTTAGAGCTTATTAGCTAGGGCTGCACCTCCATTTAATTTTGTCCATTTCCTGATGCATGCTGAGTTATCAGCTTTTATACCAAAGTTCCATGCCTCCCCTTGACTTCATTAGTGGGCCCCAGAGGTTGAGTCCTAGCTTTTTGGAAAGCTAATAAGCTCAGCTTATTGGTTCCACCTTAAGTTTGGGCTTCCAATCTCTCCTGTGGGCCCCACTAGACCTTGAAGTTGGCCATTTTGGCCTGTGTGATCTGTGGTTGGTTTGGAATTGCTTATTGCTTATTCCCAGCTTATTTATTGTGCATTTTTGTTTCACTTTGCTTAATTCATGTCCCTACAGGTCTGTTTGTAGCATATTTGTACTTGAGATATCATTTGGTAGCTTATTCAAGTTACAAAAAGTCCTAATAAGCTAAAACACCCCAACTGTTAAGCACTTGGGTCTCCATTTGCTTATTTATAAGCTTCCAGCCTAAGTTCCTTTGTTAAAGTTTGTTGTTTTTTCTTATTTAAAGAGTTTTGAAAAAAGAAAATCCCAGAAAAGACAAAAATAAATTAAGTGATAGTTTCTATTTAAGCTCTTTAGCTTATTTTCAGCTTATTTAAAAAGCAAACTTCATTTTTATAATTTTCCTAGGTTCTAGTAGTTATAAAATAATTTTAGAAAGAGTTTCATATTTTTCACTGTTCATTTGCTATTTTTCTTAATTTTAATTAGTTTAAATTAATTAATAAATAGTTTTTAATTAATAATAATTATTTAAAAAGTCTTAAAAATATATTTGCTGTTTGAAAAATAGTTTTATATTATTTTAGATGTAGCACCCCCAACTCAAAATACGGCAGCTAACATGCTGGGGGCACTACGCAAATAGAAACCAAGCACATTTATAGCTAATGACCACAACACGGGACATTTATAAATGTTGCAAAACATATCATTCGAATTATAAACCATTTAGAGTACAAGGACTCTTAAGTCAAAGTAGCAGCGGAAATAGTAAAATAGAGTTTGCAGCGGAAAGTTTACAAAGTTTAGCAGCGGAAAACATTTAACAAATTTTAGCCTCGGAAATAAGTAAGACACACCAAGGTTTTACGAATGATATGAAAGTAAAGATAGTAAAGATAATAAAGCTGCCTTGACAGAAAAACTCCAGCGACCTTGCCACTCCACCAAGCCCATATCATAAAGCTCCAAAACTAGTTAGTAGTAGTACCTGAGAAACACATGCTTAAAAGTCAACAAAAAGGTTGAGTGTAATCCATAGGTTTAAAATAATAAGTTGAGCACAAGGTTTTAATCATATGATATAAGCAACAAATGCTAATACCGGGTAAATCAAGGTAACACCCAATATGTAGAGGCATCCCAGTGCATACATATGGTTGATGGTACTAAGCTCATGACACACAAGTGTTAACCAAACCAATCGTCAGTAACTCTGTACTAACAAAAACAATAACCGCGAAATTTCATAATAATAAGTGCCCCCAAGGCCGGGTACTTGCCAATACCCAGCAAAATCGAAAGTAGTAAACCCGCGTTGCCAAGCCCTTGACAACCGGGCGGGATGGTCAATCCTATAGGCCTATAAGCTAAGTTCGCGTTCACTCGCAAGTGATTAATGGTTCATGATCTTAGGGTCTTTCCGGCAAGACAAGCTACTTAGCACATCGTCAGGAATATATATATCATTCAGGAAAAGCATACCAAAAAATACTTGTGCTCAGAAAACATTTAAAGCATGTGCCTCACCCCATGGGTTTATAAACAATTAAAATATAAAAAGCGGGGCTATGAATCACACCTTAAGAATAGCAGCAGGAAACGAGATATAGTAACCAATCAAATAATGCGTCACAGCAAATGAACTTCAGCACAACCTAATCAATATAAATGACATAACTCAGAACTATACTCGAATATCTCAATAAACAATGCTTGTGTAAAAGTTTTATAAATACAATGGCATTTGAAAGAAATAGATTTCGTAAAGTCTCGTGTGGGAGACAAGAAAATTAGAAAAGAAATAAGTCGGCGAATCAACCAAATACTCAAGAAAGACGAAAGAACTCCTCGAAGAAAGTCGTCTAAAGAAATGAAAAGAAAAGAAATAAACATGTGGAAAACTCACTCAAATGAAATAAATAAATAATATGTAACAATAAGTCTCGGATTTTACCCGTTTTCCCAAAATAATATTGAAATATAGGTTTTTAAATAATAATAATGTTTGGTAAAATAATCTAAGTTTATAAAGAATTTTATAAAATTTCGGCATGACCTGCCCGTTTATATAACGTTTCCCGAGTCAATGACTCTTTATTTTTAAACAATATTAATATATAAATAAATATGATTGGATATATCATTCGCGTAGTCCATTAGTTGTTTAGGTTTTATAGACCATTTTGTATTTGTTCGGGTTCCAGGTACGTTCAGATCTTTACGGGCCTAACGTACCCTACCGTCTCTTGTACCAAAAGGTCCATAACATCCAAATAACCAAGGCCGTAAATCTAATACGTCCAATTCAAGCTCACAATGTCATAAGAATGGAAATATGTCCATTATAAAGTCCACTAAACTATAACAATTTATTTTATATTTCATATATATATTATCCGTTTTATTATTAGTTACCGTTTAACCCATATCAATATCCCAAGACTAGAAATCAACCAATACTTAAATAATCACAACAATAATAATAACTCTAAAATCAAACCCAAGTCAAATAAAATAAACCCGAAACCAAAACCAAATCCAATCCGAGTCTAACTCCGTCTCGGCTTAATCAAATCATCCAAATCCGATCCAAACACTATCTAAACCAATCCAAACATCCAAAATAACAATAACAAAAATATAATACCCTCCCCCCCCCCCCCCCCCCACCACCACCCATGGCTCGGTGGTGGTGGTTCTCATCTGTCGAGCACAACAAACCAAACGGACCTTCGAAAAATCCAATCCAAACACAAATAATACTGCCCTCGTCACCAATATCAAACAACAACAACAAGAAACATCAAAACCCTCACCGAGTCACGAGTTGACTCGGTGAGTCCATCCGAGTCGCGGTCCAAGGAGAACAAAAGAATCCCACACAAGTTTTGAGCTTAAAAACATATCAAAATCCATTTTTGTAAAAGATTTTAATAATAAAATCAGATTTAATATAAAAATAAAATGAGGGTTTTGAAAATAAAAAGAAAATAAATAAAAAGGGGCGGCGGGGGTGGTTTACCGGCGGCGTGATGATGGTGGCGTACGGTGGTGGCTCTCGGTGGTGGAGGTGGTGCGGCGGTGGTGATGGTTTGAGGGGGTTAGAGGTGGTTTTTATTAAATCGGCTTGTACAACCGGAACGGGGACGTCCCGATCTACAAAATATAAAAAGTTGTTATTTTTGGGGTTGCCGAAAAATTTTCCGACAGCCGGATTCTTGGCCGGCGGTGGTCGGGTGGCGAATGAGAAAGAGAGAGGAGGGAGAGAGAAAAGGGTGTGGTGTGTGTGTTTTGTTTTTGATAAAATGAGAAATGGGGGTGGTTGGGAGTATATATATGGTTTTAAAAGTATAGGGTGTGTTTTGTATTTAGTGAAAATCTAGGATAAGGTATAATGAAATAGTTTAGGGGCGAAAGTTGTCAACATAATAAACTTCTAACAATAAATGCTCCGGGGCTCGAACGACATAGCAAACGGACTCAAAAATTTACGAAACTTGCGCCATTGTTCACGAAATAATTTTGCCAATAAATTCAAGCATAAACTTCAGAGTTTTTCCAAAATCAAAATAATTCAAATAATTTGGCAAATGCAATACAATTCGAGTGTTCTAGGTTGTGCTGAGTCAATTAAGGAATAAAGTTCTCGTTTCCAATATATCTCACGTTTCTCAAGCCCAAATAATGACAAAATAAAAGTTTTAATGTGTCTCAGGTACGAAAATAGATATTTGGCTAGCAATAGGTTTAGAAAAAGTACCAGGGGTTACATCACATACATCTTATTTAGAAATCCGTCCCAGATTTAGTTTGAGTTGCCAGTCCCGGCTTTTAAAAGATTTGGGTACTTGCGTTTAAACTCGTCCTCGTGTTCCCAAGTATACTCCGGTCCTCTCTTGGAATTCCAACAAACTTTCACAAGAGGAATACGACTCTTCTTCAATCGCTTAACTTCGCGATCCAAAATTTCAACAGGCTCTTCAACAAAATGCAATTGCTCATCAATCTCAATCTCCTCAAGCGGTATTACGACGGTCTCATCGGCCAAACACTTCTTCAAATTCGACACATGGAAAGTAGGGTGAACTCTACTGAGCTCTGGTGGCAATTCTAGCTTATATGCCACAGGACCAATCCTCTTCACAATCTTAAATGGTCCTATATAACGGGGATTCAACTTTCCCATCTTACCAAACCTGATCATACCTTTCCAAGGCGATACTTTCAACATAACTTTATCTCCTACCTGAAACTCCAGGGGTTTACGTCTCACGTCAGTGTAACTCTTCTGACGGTCACGAGCAACTTTCAATCGGTCTTTAATTTGAGTAATCTTCTCGGTCGTCTCAAGAACTAGATCTGGACCAATAAGCTGCGCTCCTCCTACTTCATCCCAACATATAGGTGATCGGAACTTCTGACTGTAGAGTGCTTCAAATGGTGCGGCCTTAATACTCGCATGGTAACTATTGTTGTTGGAAAACTCAATCAAGGGCAAATGGACATCCCATTCATTTCCGAAATCAATCGCACATGCACGTAACATATCTTCCAAAGTCTGGATGGTTCTCTCACTTTGACCATGCACGAATCTTGAAGTGACTTCCAAAAGTTCGAAGTAAACCTGCCGTCTCGATCTGAGATAATAGACAATGGCGCTCCATGTCGAGATACTATATCCTTTACGTAGAGCCTGGTCAACTTATCCATGCTGTAGTTCTCTTTGATTAGCAAAAAGTGTGTGGATTTAGTCAATCGATCGACTATTACCCAAATAGCATCGAATCCTGTCGAAGTCCTCGGTAACTTGGTGACAAAATCCATTGTTATTTTTTCCCATTTCCATTCTTGGATCTCAGGTTGCTCTAGTAAACCAGACGGTTTCTGATGTTCAGCCTTAACCTTGGCGTACGTAAGACACTTACGGACATAATCGACAATCTCAGTTTTCATATTGGACCACCAATATAACTTCTTCACATCCTCATACATCTTATCAGATCCTGGGTGAATAGAATACTTCGACTTATGATACTCGAGCATAATCAAGTCTCTCAGTCCTCCAAACAAAGGTACCCAACTTCTTCCTTTGTAACACAAAGTTCCATCTGAACGTTTCTCAAGTTTCTCCTTTTTAATCATCCCATCCACTTTCTCGTCCTTAAGCTCTCCTCTTTTCACGACTTCCTCTTGAGCTTGTAGAATCTGGGTGGGTAAATTCGAGTTAATCGTCAAAACTAAAGCTCGAACGCGTAACGGTTTCAAACGTTCCTTGCGGCTCAATGCATCAGCTACAACATTAACTTTTCCAGGGTGGTATCGTATCTCGCAATCGTAATCGCTCAACGTCTCCAACCATCGTCGATGTCGCATATTCAACTCCTTCTGATCCAAAATATACTGTAAACTCTTGTGGTCGGTAAAGACAACACAATTAGTACCATAAAGATAATGTCTCCATAACTTAAGAGCAAAAATTACGGCTCCTTACACCAAATCATAAGTGGTATACTTCTCCTCATGAGTCTTAAGCTCTCGAGAAGCATATGCCATAACCTTCTCTCGTTGCATCAAAACTGCTCCTAATCCTTGATACGAGGCATCACGATAAACAACAAAATCTTCTACTCCATCTGGCAAAGCCAAGATCGGTGCACTACAAAGCTTCTGCTTCAAAGTATGAAATGCCTTCTCTTTTTCTTCTCCCCATTCACACTTCTTATCCTTGTGGGTCAATGCAGTCAACGGTTTAGATATCTTGGAGAATCCCTTGATGAATCTCTTGTAATACCCAGCCAATCCTAGAAATTGACGAATTTCTGTGGTGTTAATCGGCGTTGCCCATTTCTCAATCGCTTCAATCTTAGCGGGATCCACATGTAATCCTTCACTATCAATTACATGACCCAAAAATTGAACCTAACGAATCCAAAACTCACACTTAGAGAACTTTGTGTAAAACTGCTCATCCTTGAGTAACTTAAGAATCGTAGCCAAATGTTGCTTGTGCTCTTCCTCGCTCTTTGAGTAGATCAGAATATCGTCGATAAAGATTATCACGAACTTATCTAGATATGGCTTGCATACTCGGTTCATGAGGTCCATGAACACTGCGGGCGCATTGGTCAAACCAAAAGGCATCACTTGAAACTCATAATGACCATAATGGGTCCTAAATGCCGTCTTGGGAATATCCTTTTCCCGAACCCTAAGTTGGTGATAACTAGACCTCAAGTCAATCTTAGAGTAATAACTCGATCCTTGCAACTGATCAAACAAGTCATCAATCCTCAGTAACGGGTAGCGGTTTCTCACGGTTAACTTATTCAATCCTCGGTAGTCGATGCACATCCTAAACGTTCCATCCTTCTTCTTCAAAAATAACACTGGGGCTCCCCAGGGCGAAGAACTAGGTCGAATAAATCCTTTATCCAACAAATCTTGCAATTGCTTCGATAACTCCTCCATTTCTGATGGCGCTAAACGATATGGTGCCCGCGCAATAGGTGTAGCTCCTGGAACTAAATCGATATGAAAATCCACTTGTTGGGCTGGCAGAAGTCCCAGCAAATCTTCAGGAAACTCACGCACTACAGAAACATCCTCGAGTCGCTTCTCTCCCGACTCCTTCTTAGCCACGTGTGCTAGGAATGTGTGACATCCTTTCTCAAGATATTTCATGGTCTTGAGACATGATATAATGTTCAGGCGAGTTCCACTCTTATCACCTCGAACAATCAAGATCTCATCATTAAGAGGGATATGAACAACTCGTTCTCCACAAACAATGCTCGCTCGATTCTTGGATAACCAATCCATCCCAACTATCACGTTGAAGCTTCCGAGTTCGATTGGCATCAAATCAATACTAAACGGGTGATATAACAGGTTTAAGGTATAGCCACGGATTACGGTGCGGGTGTCAAGTAGGTTACCATCAGCTAGCTCAATACTATAGCTAACGTCTAATAGAGTAGGGGTAAGTCAAAGTAACGGTGCAATCTTAGAAGACACAAAACTTATATCGGCACCCGAATCAAACAAAACTTTAACACGAAGGTTGTTGAGAAGAAACGTACCAGTGACAACATTCGGATCTTGATGCGGATCTCCATTTCCCATCACGTACACTCTACCTCGGGTACCTCCATTTCCTTGTCCAGCATTCTTCGGGCATTGTCCCCTATAGTGTCCACGCTCTCCACATCCAAAACATATAACCACAGGCTGGGCATTTGCTCCTGTCGCCACAACCTTATTCTTACAAAACCTTGAAACATGACCAACCTTTTGACACTTCATACATCTCACAGCACATGGTCCAGTATGATGCTGGTGGCACTTCCCACAAAGAGTTTGCTGTCCAACATTCGCTCCTCCTTGTGTAGCCACAAATGCCTTAACAGTCTCCTGTCTCATATTTTGTTGGTGATGGTGATTGTTGTTACGATACTGATTGTTGTTGTAGCAGTTGTTGTGGTTGTTATAGTTGTTGCTCTTTCTATTATCTTCCTGTTTCCTCTTGTTGTCAAAGTGATTACCCTTCTGAATAGCACCATGCTTAGTCACTTGATCCATAAGGCGTTCAGCCATGCTAATAGTGTCATCCAATGTCTCAGCATTGTACGCTGTCACATTTCCTTGAATACTCGTAGGCAATCCACCAATAAACTTCTCTAGGAACTTCTCATTATCGGGCACCATGTGAGCACAAAACACCTTCAACTCTTGGAAATGTCGCACATAAGTAGCAAGATCAGAACCCATCACAGCCAAATAATAGAACTCAGTATCCAACTTTCTCAAATCACTACGAGAACAGTACTTCTTAACCATAGCTTTCTTGAAATCTTCCCACGAAATATTATAAGCATCCTTCATTCCCTTTTCCTGAACATAAGCATTCCACCAAGACAAGGCATGCTCCAACAATGTGCCTGTCGCATACTTCACCCTATTGTTCTCAGTACAATTGCTCCTATGAAACACCGATTCCACCTTCTCAAACCATTGAGTCAATTCAACAGCTCCTTCGGTTCCTTTGAAGGCAGTGGGCTTACAATCCATGAATTCCTTAAAAGTGTAGAAATGGTTGTTGGGAACAGCTTGAGCTCTAGCCGGTCCAACATTCTGAGGAACACCTACTTGCCTGGCAAGCGCTGCTGCAACACCCTCATCAATCATCTGCTGAATAGCAGTAGGGGTCATCTTCCTAGGAGGCATAATTCTATCAATCAATAAAAAGCACAACACTTGTAAGTATTTGATTAACGTGTCAGAATCATAGCGCAAGATAAAGCACCGTCACATGAATAAAATCATAATATAGCATAAGTCAACATCAATAATAGTACATCACCATAATACATCATAGATTTCATACTTGACATTGGTCTTACAAGATATGCAAAACAAGTACAAGTTTCGAATAAAATCTACCAACTGAAGAATTCAGTTTAGCATATACTAGGTAACTACCATTAAGATACTAACTACTATAAATGATCCACTCACTAATCTCCAGAACGATCTCCATACATCGCCATCACATCAATGCTGTTGTAGGACCTAAGGCGGGTCATCCTCTCTGCATAGGCCTATCTCTGCATCTCATGCAACTCACTCCATAACTCGATGATACTAGTACGATAGTGTCGACTATCAATTCCTGCATACAACTCTGCCTGAGACAACTGTCTCGCCATCCTCCCAACCTCTATCATCCTCCTATCCAAGGAATCCAAGCGTCCCTGAAACTCAGCATACGTCTCCTCTACAGGGCTCAACCAAGCACTCTGCCTATATAAACCGACCTGCAACTTATCTGCTACCTTCTTCCCTTCCTTCTTCTCCTTCATCAATTCCACGACAGTAGATGGCCGAAAACACGTACTCCTGGCCCTCGACATGTAATGACCCTGACACCAGGTCATCTCCTCCCTCAACCTGCTCAACTCATACCCAATCACTGAAGACGTAACGCGTGGGTCTGCTGACGACTCTCCAACTTCACAAGTGAACTCTAACTCTGTAGGTACGGCCTCTATCGATGTCACCTCGGAAATCATAACATGCTCTAAGCTCTCAGGAGTATCCGACTCATAAGTCACATCCGACACACCAGGCGAAGGCGGTGGAGGAACATCCGGATCCTCCTCCATAAACTCCTCATCATCATCCTCCTCGTCATCATCATCGTCATCCATCTCCTCATCTCCATCATCCTCAGTATAAACATCATCCTCTAAACCTACCTCATCATATAAACCAACATCAACATCCAACTCAACATCATCATCCAACTCAACATCATCTCCTAAAGGCAATGGGTCAACAACGGGTGGGACTGGAAACTGATCACGGGGAACTGGGACAGACATGATACTCTACAAGAGTATAAGGGAAACATAAAAACACTAGCCAAATTTTCGCGAAAAACCATTTTATAAGCCAAAGCATGATAGTGGAAAAGTCCAAACCAATCTCAATATAAAACACACACACACACACACACACACACACACACACACACACACACACATATATATATATATATATATATATATATATATATATATATATATATATATATATAAGGTTTAAAAGAATACCAGGGCGCGAAGTAGCACGGAGGGCTGTCGGCTTTCTGTCTCAAAACATTTTGATTCCAGGAAAAAAAAGTTTATAGTCGAGTGTGAGCTAGTTCTTTATAAACGGTGCTCTGATACCATTCTGTAGCACCCCCAACTAAAAATACGGCAGCGAACATGCTGGGGGCACTAAGGAAATAGAAACCAAGCACATTTATAGCTAACGACCACAACACGGGACGTTTATAAATGTCGCAAAACATATCATTCGAATTATAAACCATTTAGAGTACAAGGACTCTTAAGTCAAAGTAGCAGCGGAAATATTAAAATAGAGTTTGCAGCGGAAAGTTTAGAAAGTTTAGAAGTGGAAAACATTTAACAAATTTTAGCCGCGGAAATAAGTAAGACACACCAAGGTTTTACGAATGATATGAAAGTAAAGATTGTAAAGATAATAAAGCTGCCTTGAAGGAAAGACTCCATCGACCTTGCCACTCCACCAAGCCCATATCATAAAGCTCCAAAACTAGTTAGTAGTAGTACCTGAGAAAGACATGCTTAAAAGTCAACAGAAAGGTTGAGTGTAATCTATAGGTTTAAAATAATAAGTTGAGCACAAGGTTTTAATCATATGATATAAGCAACAAATGCTAATACCGGGTAAATCAAGGTAACACCCAATATGTAGAGGCATCCCAGTGCATACATATGGTTGATGGTACTAAGCTCATGACACACAAACGTTAACCAAAACAATCGTCAGTAACTCTATACTAACATAAACAATAACCGCGAAATTTCATAATAATAAGTGCCCCCAAGGCCGGGTACTTGCCAATACCCAGTAAAATCGAAAGTAGTACACCCGCGTTGCCAAGCCCTTGACAACCGGGCGGGATGGTCAATCCTATAGGCCTATAAAATAAGTTCGCGTTCACTCGCAAGTGATTAATGGCTCATGATCTGAGGGTCTTTCTGGCAAGACAAGCTACTTAGCACATCGTCAGGAATATATATACATATCATTCAGGAAAAGCATACCAAAAAATACTTGTGCTCAGAAAACATTTAAAGCATGTGTCTCACCCCATGGGTTTATAAACAATTAAAATATAAAAAGCGGGGCTATGAATCACACCCTAACAATAGCAGCAGGAAACGAGATATAGTAACCAATCAAATAATGCGTCACAACAAATGAACTTCAACACAACCTAATCAATATAAATGGCATAACTCAGAACTATACTCGAATATCTCAATAAACAATGCTTGTGTAAAAGTTTTATAAATACAATGGCATTTGAAAGAAATAGATTTCGTAAAGTCTCATGTGGGAGACAATAAACTTAGAAAAGAAATAAGTCGGCGAATCAACCAAATACGCAAGAAAGACGAAAGAACTCCTCGAAGAAAGTTGTCAAAAAGAAATGAAAAGAAAAGAAATAAAAATGTGGAAAACTCACTCAAATGAAATAAATAAATAATACGTAACAATAAGTCTCGGATTTTACCCGTTTTTCGAAAATAATGTTGAAATATAAGATTTTGAAATAATAATAATGTTTGGTAAAATAATCTAAGTTTATAAAGAATTTTATAAAATTTCGGCATGACCTGCCCGTTTATATAATGTTTTCCGAGTCAACGACTCTTTACTTTTAAACAATATTAATATATAAATAAATATGATTGGATATATATCATTCGCGTAGTCCATTAGTTGTTTAGGTTTTATCTACCATTTTGCATTTGTTCGGGTTCCAGGTACGTTAAGATCTTTACGGGCCTAACGTACCCTACCGTCTCGTGTACCAAAGGGTCCAGAACATCCAAATAACCAAGGCCGTAAATCCAATACGTCCAATTCAAGCTCACAATGTCATAAGAATGGAAATATGTCCATTATAAACTCCACTAAACTATAACAATTTATTTTAGATTTCATATATATATTATCCGTTTTATTATTAGTTACCGTTTAACCCATATCAATATCCCGAGACTAGAAATCAACCAATACTCAAATACTCATAACAATAATAATAACTTTAAAATCAAACCCAAGTCAAATAAAATAAACCCGAAACCAAAACCAAATCCAAATGAGTCAAACTCCGTCTCGGCTCAACCAAATCATCCAAATCCGATCCAAACACTATCTAAACCAATCCAAACATCCAAAATAACAATAACAACAACAACAACAACAATATAATACCCTCCCCCTCCCACCACCACCCATGGCTCGGTGGTGTTGGTTCTCGACTGTCGAGCACAACAAACCAAACGGACCTTCGAAAAATCCAATCCAAACATAAATAATACTCCCCTCGTCACCAATATCAAACAACAACAACAAGAAACATCAAAACCCTCACCGAGTCACGAGCTGACTCGGTGAGTCCATCCGAGTCGCGGTCCAACGAGAACAAAAGAATCCCACACAAGTTTTGAGCTTAAAAACATATCAAAAACCATTTTTGTAAAAGATTTTAATAATAAAATCGGATTTAATATAAAAATAAAATGAGGGTTTTTAAAATATAAAGAAAATAAATAAAAAGGGGCGGCGGGGGTGGTTTACCGGCGGCGTGATGATGGTGGCGTATGGTGGTGGCTCTCGGTGGTGGAGGTGGTGCAGCGGTGGTGATGGTTTGAGGGGGCTAGAGGTGGTTTAGATTAAATCGGCTTGTACAACCAGAACGGGGATGTCCCGATCTACAAAATATAAAAAGTTGTTATTTTTGGGATTACCGGAAAATTTTCCGGCGGCCGGATTCTTGGCCGGCGGTGGTCGGGTGGCGAACGAGAAAGAGAAAGGAGGGAGAGAGAAAAGGGTGTGGTGTGTCTGTTTTATTTTTGATAAAATGAGAAATGGGGGTGGTTGGGAGTATATATATGGTTTTAAAAGTATAGGGTGTGTTTTGTGTTTAGTGAAAATGTAGCGTAAGGTATACTGAAATAGTTTAGGGGCCAAGTTGTCAACGTTATAAACATCTAACAACAAACGCTCTGGGGCTTGAACGACATAGCAAACGGACTCAAAAATTTACGAAACTTGCGCTATTGTTCACGAAATAATTTTTCCAATAAAATCAAGCATAAACTTCAGAGTTTTTCCAAAACTCATAATAATTCAAATAATTTGACAAATGCAATACAATTCAAGTGTTCTAGGTTGTGCTGAGTCAATCAAGGAATAATGTTCTCGTTTCCAATATATCTCACGTTTCTCAAGCCCAAATAATCACAAAATAAAAGTTTTAATGTGTCTCACGTACGAAAATAGATATTTGGCTAGCAATAGGTTTAGAAAAAGTACCGGGGGTTACATTAGATTTTTCCAAGTTTAAATTTTATTTTTCTAAGTTAAATCCTAATTATTTGTATTTTAGTGTAATTTAAATAATTAAAAGTAAATAGGAAATTAGTAATTAATTAATAATAAAGAATTAAATAGTGTAAAAAATTAATTTTCTTTTTCTAAAAATTTTCTTTTATCATTAGGATTGTAAAAATGTAATTTTCATAACCGTAGGATCTTTATTTCTGAAAAATCGCGTTTTATTTCGTACGTTCACCTAAATTTAAATCCGACATACGCGTTTTTAGGTTTTAAACATTTCTGGGTTTTCTAATTTCACAATCTTGTTAATGTAGCTTACTTATGCTATTTCCTTTCATATTTCCTTTGATCAATTGTTGGATTGATATACTCTGACCAAACTACTTTGTAGCTTGTAAGGTTTTAACAATCTTGAATAACTCAAAACAGTTAATATTGAAACACTGATATTACTTTGTAAAGTATGCGGTATCTACTAACACAGAGCTAAGAAGAACTTTGTTTATATTAAAACAACTCTTGAACCTGCTTCTCTAAATACAAATTCACTAACAATCCCTAACTTCGCTAAAAATCATTTTGTGAAACTCTAAGACTCTTAGAAAAACTTCGTACATATAATACCATCATAAGGCTCCTTTTATAGGCATAAGGATAACCTTAAGTCGGTTTACAATATTTACTTGAACGACAAGTAATTATCCCTAACTAATTCTAGAATATTCTTATAATATTATAGAGTAATCCTTTAAACAATATTACACGTAAGTCCTTATTATTAGAAGTACTTTGCATAATCTTCAATCACGAGTAGTACTTTGACATTGAACAGCATGTTGACTTTGAGCAATACTTTGACATAGCAGTACTTTGATCTTTCCAGCAGTACTTAGATCTTCATATCCCAACAATCCTCCCCTAACTTGAACTCCACTTGCTTGATTTCAAGTTTCTTTTCTTTCTTTGATCTTCAATATCTTTATCATTTAGGAAGATTGTATCTTTATCTCTTTTCAATCTTGTATGTCAAAGTACTCTTGATCAGCTTCAGATGATATCCTTTACAGCAACTCAGCAAAATTTTGACAAAGTGTACATCAAATCTCTTAAAGTTTCATACTGTTCTCATCACTTCCAGATGTGTAAACTTCTGTGAGAGGTGAATCATTGAACTTTTAATGGCTTTTGATGACTCTTTACCAAAGCCATTAACTCTGGAGTAGCCAATGTTTAGGTTAGAAAAACCATGGTACATTGATAACCATATGATTTTTAGCAAATCATCAGCTATCAACGGATTTGAGTAGTCTTTACCAATAGCCATTTGCTTTTGGACTAGTTAGTTCATTGATTTCAACCATGGTGAACTAATTACCAAAAGTGGATTTTCCATAAGCCATTTTCTTGTGGGCTAGTCAACTCTTCACTTTTACAGATATGGTGAGTTGAACACCATACAATTTTTAGTAAATTGTCAACTAAAAACGGATTTGATTATCATATCAGAGTCGTGCCCTCATGATGAGTCAAACTCTTTCTTGTCTGTTAGACATCGTGAGTTGATTACCATTTTCTGTGCAGTACAAGTACTAACACCATGTTTTACTCTTCAAATCCTTTTATTTATATCATCTTAAGCTTCAAAAACTTTTATTTTATCTTACAAAGGACTTTTACTGGTTTTAGGCAGCAAGTAGTACTTTGGTAAAGTACTGTTTGTCTTGCAGTACTTTAAAAAAATACTTATTATTCAAAACAAATCATACCAGTACTTATGCAATATTATTCTTCTGATTTAGTCCAACTGATAAATAACTTGATCACCATGAATGCAACTTCAGTTTCATCCTCAACCTCCATTCCCTGATCCAACATCCTGAGCATAAGTTCTCTTATCAAAGGATATTTTCTTTCAGCTAACATGTGAATCATGGTACCATCTTCCATCTCAAGTGAATGAACTCCTGAAGACTCAAAGAATCTCCATCTTGTTATCTCCCAGTTTTCTTCATCATTCCACAAAGTATCATTACCTGTTTCTTCTGTTTCCCAGATGGTTATCAAATCTCCAAGTAAGATTAATCCCACTCCTGTTGCTTCAATATTCTCATAGTATGTCAGCACTTGTAAATACAAGTTGTATAGATCTTCTCTGTCTATTATGTGCAAAACATCCCATTGCATATTAAACACAGTGAAGCTTTCATCTTCTCTGTTGAACATGAAATAGTTTCCTTCAGTTGATTCAACCACAGAAAATGAGATAATCTTTGACTTCTTTCCAGAATCTTCTGTTTTCTTGTTCTCAAAATCAACACCTCTGAAATAATTCTTCAGTTCATCAATTGTATATGATCTTATCATTTTAAGCCTCTTTGACAATTCATCATCATGTTTAGAATTAGCAGAACCACTAGCTTCAGCAACATCATCCCTAACAGCTTGTGCTACTTCTAACATATAAGCATTAAGAGGTGTATTGTTAACCGAAAACTTAATTCCCTTGTTAGACATAAAGGTAAACACCTTAGGTTGAAGCCTAATAGTGGGTATATAATCCTAAGGTTTTGGTATCCCTTCAAGTGGTTTTTCTAAGAAAAGCTTAACAAATCTAGGGTACATCAAGAAAGGTGATCCAGCCTTAATGTGTGCAATCATACCATCAAGGATCATATAAGAAAAATTGAATGGTTGATTGGTGACAAGGCCAACTAAGGCAGATGCTATGGCATGTCCAAATTGATCCCAAGCAGTACTTTTGGGACTTAAGCAATGAAGTAAAATATGAATGAGATATTTCCAATGAGGACTTACAAATGCTTTTTGAAAAGTGTTGGATCGATATACTCTGACAGAACTACTTTGTAGCTTGTAATGTTTTAACAATCTTGAATAACTCAAAACCGTTAATATTGAAACAATGATATTACTTTGTAAAGTATACGGAATCTACTAACACAAAGCTAAGAAGAACTTTGTTAATATTAAAACAACTCTTAAACCTGCCTCTCTAATTACAGGTTCACTAACAATCCCTAACTTTCTCTAAAATCGTTTTGTTAAAACTTTGTATGACTTCGTCTAAAAACTTGTACGTCTAATACCATCATAAGGCTCGTTATATAGATAACCTTAAGTCGGTTTACATCATCTATTTGAACGACAAGTAATTATCCCTAACTAATTCTAGAATATTCATACAATATTACACAATAATTCTTTAATCAATATTGCACTTAAGTCCTTGTTCTTCAAAGTACTATAAATAATCTTCAATAAGTAGCAGTACTTTGACCTTGATCAGCATGTTGACTAATGAGCAGTACTTTGACATAGCTGTACTTTGACTTCTGATGAGGCGAAAACTGAACCATTTTTAGGGGGTCATTTAAGCCGGAATTGGAATTTATTTGATCAAATATTGCCCTAAATCGTTCCTTTTGTGATTTTAGGTGCTTTGGGAGTGAATTCTGGAAAAGGAAGCATTTTGGACGTTTTTGGAGCATAAAATTGAAGAAAACGGCAAAGTCTTAATTTTCCTTGCTGGGAACAGTACCTGACAGTGTCAAGAAGAATTTAATGACGGCGACAAGAGCAAAATGGATGACGACCCAGAGAAAATGTGACGGCGTCAGATCAAGGCCGTCAAGAGTAAAAGGGGTGACGGCCCAGAGCAGAAACACACATGACGGTGTCAGCTCTTGATCTAGGCAGTCCGAGAATTTTATTGGCGGCGAGATGACGGCGTCAGAACTTTCCTCTTGACGCAGTCACCTCCTGAAATCTATATATACTTTTCTAATTTTCATTCATAAGAGAGGAACTTGTGTGGAGAATTTTAGGGTCGAACCTTATAAACCCTAGCTCATTTGTAACTGTATTTTCAAGGGTTTTCACCCCTTGAAATCCTTCATTTTCAATTGAGATAAGTATCCTTTCAATTCATTCAATATGTCTATGTGTTGTTTGAATATATCTTACACTTGTCTTGATTTTAACATGCTAGGCTAGATCTTTTGTGTGTTTGCTTAGATGTAATGAAACCTAGATGTTGATTATAGGTTGATTGCTTGTTTATAGTTGTAATGGATGAATGATTTCAATGTTAGGCTTAAGAAAACTGGCAGATCTCCATTGTGTAACATGCTTGAATGTCTTAAGAAACATGAACCGATGTGTACTAGGTTTTTATGGTTGTATTTAATGCATGAGCGAATTCTAGTGATCCCATGTTAGAAGGTTCTTGCAGGCTCGACATAGGAGTGAAGTAGGAGCATGTAGAATTGGGGAAGTAAGTACACCACACCATGATTGGTATTAAGGAATATAACCCGTCATCTACGTAACTATAACAAGTAATTAACCTGTAACAGATATCTAGGGAGTAGTGAAATCTAAGTAAACACAATTCTCCCATCTATTGTTCACACCACTAGTTAAATTAGTTTTATTTACATTTCTGATATTTTATTTTGATTCCAAAAACCCGAGATTTTTAATTGCTTTTATAAAATATAAAAATACAAAAAGAATCATCCCTCATCTCTAGAACTAGTTCTTAGGTTTTCTAATCCTAGCGACACTATTCCTAAGTTGAATGATCAATCCCCCGGTACTTGTCACTATACTATACTACAATGATCAGGTACACTTCCTGGTGGGGGTTGTAAGCTTCTCGAGATCCCTCGAGAGGTAAAGCCTGGTGCAATTCCCACGCATCAGGTTTTTGGCGCCGCAACCCGGGGAATAGTTATTGTCTAGGTTAGAATTTCTTTTTATTAGGTCTACTTGCTAGATTCCTTTCTAGTAAGATTTTTATTTTTATTTCTAGGTTCTCTCTAGTCTATCTTTTTCTTTGTGCCTTTGTTAGTAAAATAAATTCATTGACTATTCTGTTGACCATTATGGAAAACGCGAATCCACCCCTTTCCCCTAGAGAAGTGGCTTTGTTGCGTGAACAGATTGAGAGTGAGATTAGGGAACTTAGGGAGCTTAATAGGTTGATTAAGGTTGAGCTCGACCATGCATTTAGTGACCTAGCGACCGCCTTGTATTCAAATAAAGATCTAGGGACTAAAGATTTTGAGGGTGTTGTCGAGGAACTTGAAGAAGGGGAAGTTGATCCAAAGCTAGATGATTATTTTAATCTATACCCCACTAAGGAGGAGATTGCATATTATAATAATCTTATCGATAATCCTCGACCCCCTTTCACTAGAATCGAACCTAGAATAAAGAGAGGCGATCTTAAGAGTGCTAAGATACCATGTATGATTGGGTATAAACATATTGACAATGCTTACATTGATTTTAAATCTCCAATCAACATTATGTCCTCAAGTGTCTATAATGATATAGTAAAAACAAGACTTGGACCTAGAAGAGATCCCAAATACCCCGGTGGAGTTTGTAACTTTGTCGGGAGAATTAAAGGTCTACATTTCTTTGTTGGGAATTTTACTTATATCATTGACTTTATGGTTGTTGAAGATCTTGCTAATGTTATTGATTGTCGCCTATCCCACGTTGTGTTTGGTAAGCCATTTGTTGAAGAGTCCATGTTAGAATATGATGAGGTAGAAGGGACAATCCAATTTGCTAGTGACACCGACAGGATCACTTATAGGATGCCTAATAGGATGAAAGATATTCGTTTTGTACCTCGATTTGACATGGATAACATTGGTGCTTTCGAGGACATCAATGAAGAGGATAAGAAAAAGGGCATGGATTATGTATGGGAGAAGAAGAGCCTTTTCTATAAGGATTGCTTGACTCTAGGGCCAAAATATAAAGTTGATAAGGAATTTGCCAATAGGATTATAGGAGCAATTGAGAAAAGGGTGGTTGGTCTCTATAAAGAACATTTACAATCGGAGAGTGAGACCAACGATGAGGTCACGTTGTAACCCATGACCTTGAGTCTAGCTACAAGACTCGTAAATAAAGAAAAGCGCTTCTTGGGAGGCAACCCATGTTTTGTGTGATTTTTATTTTGTTTGATTGTTATTTGTTTCCGTATGCATGCTTTAATTTTATTGTTGGTAGATCATGTTCAAAACTAAAATGGTGAAAATACTTTATTTTATCGTTTGGCTTAGTTTTAACTTCATCCAAAGGTATTTTGCAAAAGATAAGTGTAAGGGGAAACCCCAAATATGTTTTAAGAAACAAAATTGATCATGATTCTCCACAATATTAAATGAACATGTATATTCGTATTTGTTAGAGTCAAATGCTTGTATCGAGTCATAATGATATTTTGCAGGATTTTCCAGGAAGTAGGACAAAGTTTTTCCAGAAATTTTCCAGAAACTTAACATAAGGATTTCTGCAGGTCACTTCTGAGGGCGTCAGGAATTAACTCCTGACGGCGTCACGTGTAAAATTCTGGAAATTTTTCTAGTTTTGTTTTTCTAACGGAGTCTTAAAGTTTCTGGTAAATCTTTAGTTTTATAATCTCCAGGAAATCTGCAAACATTCATTCCACAAGCATTATATCTTACTTTGTTTTCAAGGATTTATTATCATATATAGATTACCGCCGATTTTAAGCGAGGTTGCCTTGTTTGTTTTCTCAGGTTAACAGGTTATGTTTGACAAGAAGATGATTTATATTCTGGAAGGGAAGCTTTGATTGTTCATTTTCTTGAAGGAAGATCTAACCTGGTTACCGTACTATCCATACCGAGCGAATCAGGGGAGTATTTGATTTCATTCTTTTACCTGTTTTACTTTTACATTCTTTAATTGAACATTGGGGACAATGTTCATCCTAAGTGTAAGGGGAGGGTAAAATGATGATACCTCATAGGATACACTTTCGCTTGAGTTTGTTTTTTTGATGGTAGATGTGTAATAAAACTATGAGAAATACTTGTTAGTGTAATTTTAGCGCAAATTTAAAATATTTTACAACATTTAGGAGTGAAACTTTAGCCATAGCAAGCGTCTCATGGATAGGAGTCGTATGACTAGCACAAAACCGTATCATTCAGAAAAATTTTCCACCTAAATATGTGAGGTTCGCCTTTAGATTTGATAGGAAAATCATTTACTATTAGTGCTTATGAGTGTACCGGTAGCATTTAGATTCTAGAACTTGCGTTAGTGATGCATCCCGAGACAGCTAGTGAGACTACATTCATGTAGTAGGATTTACTACATGATAAGAGGCATTAGGATCACCCTTGTGTTAAACCCGTTTCATAATTTCTTGACCATTTAAGTCATATTACTTGGCTAGCTAAGTCAATTAATCTTTCCCACACCTTAGCGTTGTACTCATTTTTAGTACACGAAACCCCTAGTACACCCCTCCGAGCCTATCTTTTCATTTCTAACTTTAAGCATCTTACTTAAAGGAAGAATTTGTTAAACCCCACTTAAATGTACACCCAAATCGCCTTAGCCTTCCGTGTATGCACTCATCTTTAGTGCATTATTGTTACATGTTTAAACCCTTATTTAATTATCTAATTGATTACATGGTTGCTAAGTTGAGTCATATCCTTGTACATATTATTTTGGGACGATTGGGACTCATGGGTAAAGTACTAATGTTATGGAGTAATGGGGAAGAACATCATATTATTACCCCCATATGTACGTTAATCTTAAAAGTACTCTAAGTGTTTTGATTATCTTGATTCGAGTAATTAGATTAGTTTATTGTAAAGTATGTAAAGATTCAAGTATAAGGGGAATGTTCATTCCCTATAATGTATTATTTTGGATGGTAGGGTAAGAGTGTATGCACAAAAAAAATAAAAAAATAAAAAAAAAATAAGTCAAGAAAAAGAAAAAAAAATAGAAAAAGAAAAGAGAAAAAACATACGGACTACCATCCCGTTTCATTCTATGTTTATCTTATGTTTTTGTTATTTTTCATTTATTAGCTTAAGTCGAGTCTAGTCTTGGCTTAGCAACGCATTATTGTACATGTAATTAAGCAAGATGATTAACTCGCCACCAGTAAAGATTGCCTATATCCAACAAAATCGTGTATTCCATATCCCTACACCTAACATTACAACCCTTTAAAAGACCTCTTTGATAGTTTATCCTAGGTGCTTATGCCATGTGGTGGAGGTTTGATCCTTTCCCAAGCCTCCCGAGAGATGTGAGTATCTAAACACTATTTGTGAGGCGCTAGTGTATGACCTCCGTGCTTGTCTTTGGTCTTTAGTGGAATGATTATTTGTTGTAATTACTTTTATATTAGTGTTAAATGACCCCTAACTTGTATTTTGACTAGTATAAAAGCGCATTTGCTTGAGGACAAGAAAATCTCAAGTGTAAGGGTATATGATGAGGCAATAAATGAACCGTTTTTAGGGGGTCATTTAAGTCGGAATTGGGATTTATTTGATCAAATATTGCCCAAAATCGTTCCTTTTGTGATTTTAGGTGCTTTGGGATTGAATTCCGGAAAAGCAAGCATTTTGGATGTTTTTGGAGCATAAAAGTGAAGAAAACGGCAAAGTCTTAATTTTCCTTGCTGGGAACAGTACCTGACGGCGTCAAGAAGAATTTGATGACAGCGTTAAGAGCAAAATGGATGACGACCCAGAGAAAACGTGACGGCGTCAGATCAAGGCCTTTAAGAGTAAAAGTGGTGACGGCCCAGAGCCGAAACACACATGACGGCGTCGGCTCTGGATCTAGGCAGTCTGTGAATTTTATTGGCGGCGAGATGACGGCATCAGAACTTTCCTCTTGACGCTGTCACCTCCTGAAATCTATATATACTTTTCTAATTTTCATTCATAAGAGAGGAACTTGTGTGGAGAATTTTAGGGCCGAACCTTATAAACCCTAGCTCGTTTGTAACAATATTTTCAAGGGTTTTCACCCCTTGAAACCCTTCATGTTCAATTGAGATAAGTATCCTTTCAATTCATTCAATATGTCTATGTGTTGTTTGAATATATCTTACACTTGTATTGATTTTAACATGCTAGGCTAGATCTTTTGTGTATTTGCTTAGATGTAATGAAACCTAGATGTTGATTATAGGTAGATTGCTTGTTTATAGTTGTAATGGATGAATGATTTCAATGTTAGGCTTAAGAAAACTGGCAGATCTCCATTGTGTAACATGCATGAATGTCTTAAGAAACATGAACCGATGTGTACTAGGTTTTTATGGTTGTATTTAATGCATGAGCGAATTTTAGTGATCCCATGTTAGGAGCTTCTTACAGGCTCGACATAGAAGTGAAGTTGGAGCTTATAGAATTGGGGAAGTAAGTACGCCACCCCATGATTGGTATTAAGGAATATAACCCATCATCCACGCAACTATAACAAGTAATTAACCTGTAAAAGATATCTAGGGAGTAGTGAAATCTAAGTAAACACAATTCTCCCATCTATTGTTCACACCACTAGTTAAATTAGTTTTATTTACATTTCTGCAATTTTATTTTGATTGCATTTGTAGTTATTGGGTTAGTTGACTAGCAACTAATTCCGCCCACTCTTTCAAAAACCCGAGATTTTTAATTGCTTTTATAAAATATAAAAATACAAAAAGAATCATCCCTCACCTCTAGACCTAGTTCTTAGGTTTTCTAATCCTAGCGACACTATTCCTAAGTTGAATGATCAATCCCCCGGTACTTGTCACTATACTATACTACAACGATCAGGTACACTGCCTGGTGGGGGTTGTAAGCTTCCCGAGATCCCTTGAGAGGTAAAGCCTGGTGCAATTCCCACGCATCAACTTCATATCCCAACAATCCTCCCCTAACTTGAACTCCACTTGCTTGATTTCAAGTTTCTTTGTTTTCTTTGATCTCCAAAAATCTTTATCATTCAGAAAGATTGTTTCTTTATCTCCTTTTAATCCTGTATGTCAAAGTGCTCTTGATCATCATCTTCTCAGCAACTCAACAACTTTTTGACAAAGTGTACATCAAATCTTTTAAAGTTTCATACTATTCTTATCACTTCCATATGTGTAACCTTCTGTGAGAGGTGAATCATTGAACTTTTAATGGATTTTGATGTCTCTTTACCGAAGCCATTAACTATGGAGTAGCAAATGTTTAGGTTAGAACAATCATGGTACATTGATAACCATATGATTTTTAGCAAATCATCAGCTATCAACAGATTTGAGTAGTCTTTATCAATAGCCGTTTGCTTTTGGACTAGTTAGTTCTTTGATCTTAACCATGGTGAACTAATTACCATAAATGGTTTTCCACAGCCTTTAACACAAGCCATTTTCTTGTGGGCTAGTCAACTCTTCACTTTTACAGATATGATGAGTTGAATACCATACAATTTTTAGTAAGTTGTCAACTAAAAACGGATTTGATTATCACATCAGAGCCGTACCCTCATGATGAGTCAAACTCTTTCTTGTCTGTTAAACATGGTGAGTTGATTACCATTTGTTGTGTAGTACAAGTACTAACACCATATTTTTATCTTCAAATCCTTTTATTTACTTCATCTTAAACGTCAAAACTTTTATTTTATTTTACAAAGGACTTATACTGGTTTTATGCAGCAAGCAGTACTTTGGTAAAGTACTGTTTGTATTGCTGTACTTTAAGAAAAATACTTATTATATAAAACAAATCATACCAGTATTTTGCAATATTATTCTTCTAATTTAGTCCACCTGATAAATAACTTAATCAACATAAAAGCTACTTGATGAGTGCTCGAACACTTATCATTTTTGTCGTATCTGAACTGTAAAACATTTGCAAAACACTCAAATATGCATCAAAATACTGAAAATATTCCAAAGATTGTGGTTTATATGTTTCAGATGCAAAATGAGTAAAAATAGAGGAAAAACGAACAAAGTTTGCATAATTGGCAGTTTCAGTCCCCCAACTTTCATAAATTGGCAAAATTGGTCCCTAGTAAAATATTTTTGAAAGATAAGTCAACCCAAGTCCTTTAAAAGTCAACTATTATCAAAATTAATCCTTGGGTAAAAAGTTTGAGGAAATTACAACTTTAGTCCCTCAACTTTGATTTTTGGTAGAAATGACCCCCGGTGGTTAAAACTGGAAAATTGCATCAAGGTCCTTGTGGAAATGGAATATGGCAAATATGGCCCCTTGGAAGATATTTGGAAAATTGGCAGAGCATACCCTCCATTTTTCAGAAAATAACACATTTGGTCCTTGTGATTAATACTACAACCAAGTGGACCCTTTTTACTCTTAACCCAAAATTATTCCAAATCCAATCCAAACCAAATACACTACCCAGGCCCAAAGTTACCCAAGCCCATCCAACTTTATTTAATAAAAACGGGTCAAAGGGTCAACGCCCCCACCCTTTCTTGTTCCCACCTTTTTGCAGCTAAACCAGACAAAAGAAAAAACCATCCCTGCCATCTCCAACATCCCTGTCTCCCCCCTCCTCTCCAACAAATCCTACTCAGCCACCCTACTCCTCACCAATACCAATCCCGCTTCTCTGCCAGGTCACCCATCCACAACCTCCCATTGGCGCCAAAACAGAATTGAAGGATGGGATCACTCAACCTTTAATTGGAAGGCTGGGATTTATTCCCAAGAAACACAAGATTCATCCAATGCTGTTTTATCTCAAAAAGAAAACTGAAGAGAAGAACCATGGCATCAGGAGTATAAATATAGATGATTGTTGCCACTGTTATGGCATTAGGTTTTAGATTAGAAAAGTAGGAGTAGAATTAGTGTAATTTTAATTCTTAGTTTACTTAAACTCAGAAATTTAGTTTGTAATCGTATTTTTCCCAAGTTTAATAGCAAGATTTCATTTTCAACTGTCATTCCCATATAGCTTATTCTATGCTTATGCTACTTATTTATTGGTTACATTTGCTTATTTAGTTATAACTTAGCTAATTGTATCTTCTGTTTCCAAAAACTCAGTGCAAATGCACACTCCCTTTCAAATAAAACTCAAACAATCCCCTGTGAAGGGGTGTTTGGCAAATGATGGTTCAAAGCATTCTAAAGTGCTTTTGTTGGTATTTTCAGGTAAGACATGCCTATTTAAGTTTCATTAGGATAGTCAAGCCTTGAAAACCTATGGTCATTTGATAGAAAAGTCAAGTATCTCTTTAATCCATCTATGCTTGTCACTGTTAAGCTTTTATTGATCCATACCACCCATTTCAGTTCCTTAATGTTAAACATAGATTAATTTGACTTCATTATGACTTAAAACAACACAAACAGTGATTTAGGGCCCTTGGAATTTCAGTTTAGTCAAACTTATCTCAAATCTTAAAAAGTCAAAATGCTTAGCTTCTCCGTTTTTGATTTTTGCCAAGAATTTTCATGAGCTCAGTTTTCCATGATAGCCTTTAAGCTTTTAGGAGATTAGAGTGTAGCAGTAGAACTAGATGAACCTCATTTTTGCTTATTTTTGCAATTTTTCTTTAGCGCTTATTTTGGACTTTTCTTTAGCCTGTTTTGCACAAGTGTGCCCTGCACCAAGGTGTGCAGGTTCATAAGCCTGCATACATAAGCCCATTGTGAGCTCAATTCTGGCCCCCACTCTGTGTTCTTTGGTATGTTTGATAGCTTAGTTGATCGGCTCGCCATTTCTAGGCTCACCTTGAGCCTAAGAGCTTTTGCCCCTGTCTTATTTAGATGTGCTAGTCCACCCACCCAAACCACTATATTGAATCATCAGTATACTCAGGGGGTGTTCATAAGCTCCTTGTGAGCTTATTTGTTAAGCTTTTCCTGAGCTTGTGAGCTTATTGGAAAGATGACAAGGTAGGCTTGTTGGTTCCAAGCTTACTTTCCCTTGTTGAGCTTATTAGATAAGCTTTTTGAGACCTGCACATAGCCCCTTTTGATTTCATTATTAGACAAGCTTAAAGTAGAATTTAGGATTTGATTTATGTTTTTCATATAGGTTATAGTTTAGACTTTGCATATTCAGGTCTATTTCAGCTTTTAAGGCTTATCTAGATGCTTAATTTGAGGACTACAAACACATCCCCTGCACCCAGCTTTGTCCCACTGCTCCTCTTTCATAAACTCATTAAGAGCTCATCTGTGGGCCCCACTATGATTTCTTGGGTTCTTTGAGAAGCCCTCTCACCAAGCTTGTTGGTTCCAGGATCCTTTTGGTCATCCTAGCTTATTTAATAAGCTGTTTGAGGCTTGCAAAAGCCTCTGCAGACCTATTGGTTCTGAGGTGGTGAAAGCCTCTGCAGACCTGTTGGTTCTGAGGTGGTTTTGGAACTGCTTAGTTGGCTTATTGGTTTAATCTGTGTAACCATATGCTTGTTTTAGCTTCATTCAAGTTCCATTAAGTTGTTTCCAACTTATTTTCTAGCTTGTGTACCCTGGATAGCTTATTTGAGCTTAAATGTCCCATTAATAAGCCAAAAACTCACTGTTGAGCTTATTAGTGAGCACTGAGCTTATTGTTGTGTTTTAGAAAGTTTGTTTTTACAAAAGTTTCTTGTAATCAGTAGTTGAATAGGTTGGTAAAAGAAAAACAACAAAAATCAAGTTTTAAAAATTGTGATAGCTTCTATTTAATATAAGTTATCTTTTTCATTTTTCCTTTTAGCTTATTACTAAGCACTTTTGTATTTTCATATTTTTCTTCAGTCCATGATAGTTTAAGGTATTTTTAGGAATTTTTTTAGATTTTTCTCTTTTCATTTGCTATTTTTAATAATTAATATTAGTTTTATTAATAATTAATTAATATTAGATAATTAGCTAGTATAAATAGTTTTTATTAAGTACTCCTATGTTTTTATATTTTTACTAGGTTCCTCATAATATTTAGTACTTGTAGTAATTTTCTTATAATTTTCACTGTTCATTTGATAATTTTTAGATTTAATTTTAATTAAATTAGTTTAAGTTAAAAAAACCAAAAAGAAAATAGTTTTAGCATTTAAATTTTATCTCAGATCAGTTTTTCTAATTTTCCTAGCTTCTATAAGTTGTTAAGTATTTGTAAAAATTAGATTTGTAATTTTCTCTTTTCATTTGCTATTTTTCTCATTTAATTTAGTTTAAATAGCTTTTAAAGTAATAATTAGCTAATTATTTAATTTTAAATCCACAAAAAGACAAAAACATGTATTTTTAATTTTAAAATTCGTTTTTAGTTAATTTATAATTTTAGAAATTTAATTTTCATTTTTCTAGTATTAAAATAATATTATATTGTATTAAAGTATTTAAATATTAATAATTAGTATTAATTAGTAATTAATTAATAATAAGTAAGTAATTAGTGTAAAAATTTATTTTCTTTTTCTAAAATTTTTCTTTCATCCTTAGGTTTGTAAAAGAGTCATTTTCACCCCTGAGGGTTTTCAGATTTCAGATTTCACCTTTTATTTTGTACGTTCACGTAAATTTAAATCGAACGTACACGTTTTTAGGTTTGGCTCACGTTTTTAGTGTATCTGATCATCAGTAATTGTTTATATAGTGTTTCTAACTTATTTTCATTCCTCATATCGTAGTGTAATCATAATAACCAAATTCCTTACCTTTCTGTCCAAATTCACCCGATCACAAGCCCGTTTGAATAGAATCCACACCTCGTCGGGACATAACAACCCGGGGAAACCCTTATACTTCCACGGAGATTGACTCTAAGCTGTTTGACTTTGTTGACCATTGATGAGGTGAAAAATGAACCGTTTTTAGGGGGTCATTTAACCCGGAATTGAATTTATTTGATCAAATATCGCCCTAAATTGTTCCTTTTGTGATTTTAGGTACTTTGGGAGTGAATTCTGGAAAAGGAAGCATTTTGGACGTTTTTGGAGCATAAAAGTGAAGAAAACGGCAAAGACTTAATTTTCCATGCTGAGAACAGTACCTGACGACGTCAAGAAGGAAATTGTGACGGCGTCAGGGGCAAAATCTATGACGACCAAGAGAAAACCTGAAGGCGTCAAGAGAAGGGCGTCAACAGTAATTTTTGTGACGGCCTGCAAAAGGAATACACTTGACGGCATCAAACCCAGATCTAGGCAGTCCGAGAATTTATTTGGCGGCGAGATGACGGCGTCAGACATTTGCTCTTGACGCCGTCACCTCACAAAATCTATATATACTTTTCTATTTTTCATTCATTAAAAGAGGAACTTGTGTGGAGAATACTAGAGTCGAACCTAATAAACCCTAGGTCGTTTGTAACAGTATTTTCAAGGGTTTTCACCCCTTGAAACCTTTCATGTTCAATTAAGATAAGTCCTCTTTCAATTCATTCAATATGTCTATGTGTTGTTTGAATATATCTTATGCTTGTCTTGATTTCAACATGCTAGGCTAGATCTATCATGTGTTTGCTTAAATGTAATGAAACCTAGATGTTGATTATAGGTTGATTGCTTGTTTATAGTTGTATTGGATGAATGATTTCAATGTTAGGCTTAAGAAAACTGGCAGATCTCCATTGTGTGACATGCTTGAACGTCTTAAGAAACATGAACCGATGTGCACTAGGTTTTTATGATTGTATTTAATGCATGAGCAAATTCTAGTGATCCCATGTTAGGAGCTTCTTAGCCGGCTCGACATAGGAGTGAAGTAGGCGCTTATAGGATTGGGGAAGTAAGTACGCCACCCCATGAATGGTATTAAGGAATACAATCCGTCATCCATGCAACTGTAACAAGTAATTAACCTGTAAAAGATATCTAGGGAGTAGTGAAATCTATGTAAACACAATTCTCCCATATATTGCTCACACCTCTAGTATAATTTAGTTTATTTTTATTTCTATTATTTTATTTTGATTGCATCTTAGTAATTGGGTTAGTTGACTAGCAACTAATTCCGCCCAACTCCTTCAAAACCGAGATTCGCTTTTATAAAAACTAAAAAAAATACAAAAAGAATCATCTCTGATCTCTAGACCTAGTCTTTAGGTTTTCTAATCCTAGCGACACTATTCCTAGCTGAACGATCAATCCCCCGGTACTTGTCACTATACTATACTACATCGATCAGGTACACTGCCTGGTGGGTGTTGTAAGCTTCTCGAGATCCCTCGAGAGGTAAAGCCTGGTGCAATCCCTACGCATCAAGTTTTTGGCGCTGCTGCCGGGGAATAGTTATTGTCTAGGTTAGGATCTCTTTTTATTAGGTCTACTTGATAGATTCCCTTCTAGTAAGATTTTATTTTTATTTTTAGGTTCTCTTTAGTCTATCTTATTTCTTCGTGTTTTTATTCGTAATCCCCACCATCCGCCATTATGGCAACTGAAGAATTCTCTAACCTTAGAATCACTAGGAGTCGTAGTTCCGCTAGAGACCTTGTTTTGCCTTATGCAGAACCCAATAGAGAAATGTGTAGGCTAAGATGATCTCACTCAACACCTGAACCATCTAGCATAGCCATCGATTTTGATGCACCCATTTCTGAAGAAAATTGGGAAAATCACCTTACAACTCCTAGCTCCCAATCCAACAACGAGATAAGTACCCCCGCAACTCCCATTCCTTAGCGCCTTAAGGACTACTCCTCCCCAAATCCTCGTGGTTTCTCAAACGCCATTGTCTACCTAAAGGAACACACCAATGAGGTCTTGCATGCGACCGATGTTTGGCTCGTCCAAAGTGTGTGCAACTTTTGTGGGTTAGATGATGATGACCCAATTCAACACATCAAGGACTTCTTGAAAATAGTAGACACCCTCCATACGGATGGGGCTACTAGAGACACGTCCCGATTACGATTCTTCCTTTTCACCCTCTACGAAAAAGCACAAGAATGGTACAATAAACTTCCTTCCGAATCTATTTTCACATGGGAGCAACTCATATCCAAATTTTATGAAAAGTTCTTCCCAGCTGGGAAAACTTCAGCGTTTAGAGATAGGATCCTCCGCTTCCGGAAGGGGAAGGACGAACCCTTCCATAAATCCTGGATTAGATTCAAGGATTTAATAAGACAAGTTCCCCATCACGGCATCGAACTTTGGCTTTTGGTCCATATCTTCTACGACAATGTCTCCTCAAATGACCGGAACAGAATCAACAATTCTAGAAAGGGGAGATTAGCCAATCTTAGTGCCGAGGAAGGGTGGGATAGGATTGAGGAATATGCTCAAGACCAGGATGACACTTGGGATGAACCTGAGTCGACTGTCAGCATGTCTAAAATCACTTCAACATCATCAGATCAGTTAAGAAAAATTCACAAAAAAATGGAATAGCTAGCTGGGTCGCAATTACCTAAACGACTTTCAAATCCTTACTTGATCTGCAACTACTGTGGGGCCCCGCACGAGGTAGAGGAATGCGGAGGAGAACCCACGACTGAACATGCGTGCTTATCAGGAGGTGACATCTATACTGATCACTCCCTTTTGCCTTTTTACCAAAATGACGATTACACCCTCTGGGGAAATCTGGTAAAGAGAAAAGAAGGAGAGGAAGGCCATGAATTTGAAATCAGGAGCACTTTTGAAGATGACCTTTGTCACTTCACTCAAGAAAAAGGCTTACAATTAAAAGGTCTTGATGAACAAGTCGATGAGCATCAGAATGACATCGGAGAATGGTTCAACAAGCTCAATTCCACCCTCGATAACCTAGACATGCCGTCAGTAAGCCAAAAAGACCCCATGCTCGTGGTAGCCACTCGAGCTGGAATGAGAACCAAGGACCCCCCTTACCCGAGCTCGCACCCTACCACCCCCGATCCAAACAAGCCTCGCGAAGAGGAGGATGATGTGAGCAGTGAGGCTCCCGAACAACCTCCCTTGGCGATCCCGTCCCCATCGACCCCGCCTAGCCAACCTGTGAGAATCCCATTCCCATCCCGACTAAAAACCCAGAAAACTGAGAATGATAATAAGAGATTCTTGTCATATCTAAAAGACTCAGTAGTCACCATACCCCTCTTTGATACTTGTTATCACATGCCGAAGTATAGCGCATACTTTAAAAAATTACTCTCCAACCAAAAGAAACTCAAGGGTCTTGTGCCCCTAGGGGAAGAATGTTCGGTGGTGACCCATCGAGGTCTGCCAAAAAAGGTAGACGATCCAGGCAGCTTCACCTTGCCTTGCTCCATAGGATCTCTATCAATAAAGAATGCTCTTTCCGATTTGGGGGCGAGTATCAACCACATGCCTCACTCTATGTTCCTTAAACTAGGATACTCTGGATTGAAGCCTACCCGTATAAACATCCAACTAGGCGATAGATCAGTCAAATACCCTGTAGGGATTTGCGAAAATGTGCTAGTCAAGGTTGGGAAATTCAAATTCCCGGTCGACTTCATAATCTTAGAGATGGAGGAGGATGACTTGGTACCCATCATCTTAGGGAGACCATTTCTTGCTATCGCTCGTGCAGTCATTAATGTTCATGACGGCAAGTTAACCTTACGAGTAGGAACCGATAGCTTAACCTTCGACATTAAGGACACTATGGATCTCTCTCTCGAAGCAGCTAACCGGCTCTATTTCATTGGAGAGGTCGATGAACTCACGGATGTCATTGATGACTGTGTTGATGAACAGATCGAGGAAGGATGGTTACGGGATGAGAGTTTTCTCCCCTTGTTGGAGGTAGAAAAGATGGAGGATGTTGGTGCAGTCTCCTTCTACCCTAGATAGGAGGCCACTGAGCATCTCGAACTCCAAAAACCCGAAAAGAAGCTTAAGCCCTCTATTATCGAACCCCCTGACCTAGATCTTAAGGAACTTCCTAACCATTTAGAGTACACCTTCCTTCAGGGAGAGGACCAACTGCCGGTAATCATAAGCTCCTCCATCAAACATGAACAAAAAGGTAAACTCTTAGAGGTCCTAAAGAAATATAAGGGAGTGCTTGCATGGAGTGTAGCCGACATTAAGGGGGTAGACTCGACTTTTTGCACGCATAAGATTCTCATGGAAGAAGATTATAAACCTACCGTGCAACTCCAGAGGCGGGTGAACCCCAACATTAAGGAAGTTGTAAAGAAAGAAGTCATCAAACTTCTGGATGCAGGATTAATCAACCTAATCTCGGATGGCCCATGGGTTAGTCCTGTACAGGTTGTACCTAAGAAGGGTGGAATGACTGTAGTTAAGAACGACAAGGGTGAGATGGTACCCCAAAGAACACTTACTGGTTTGCGTGTATGCATCGATTATAGAAAGCCCAATGATGCCACGAGGAAAGATCACTTTCCCTTACCATTCATTGACTAAATGTTAGAGAGATTGTCTGGGCACGAGTACTATTGTTTCTTGGATGGATTCTCATGATATTTTCAAATTCCCAAAGCACCTGAGGACCAAGAAAAGACCACGTTTACTTGCCCTTATGGAACGTTCGCCTACAAAAGAATGCCTTTTGGGCTGTGTAATGCCCCCACCACTTTTCAGCGATGCATGACCGCAACCTTCCACGAACTTATGGAAGACAGCATGGAAGTTTTCATGGATGAATTTTCGGTCTTCGGGAACTCCTTCGACCGCTGTCTTGCTAATCTAGAAAAAATGCTTAAACGCTGTGGGGAAACCAACTTGGTGTTAAACTAGGAAAAGTGTCATTTTACGGTTAAAGAAGGGATTGTGTTAGGACATAAGATCTCAGGGAATGGGATAGAGGTGGACCAAGCTAAAGTTGAAGCTATATCTAAGTTACCATATCCCACGACTGTTAAAGCAATACGCAGCTTCTTGGGGTACGCTGGGTTCTATCGGAGATTCATCAAAGACTTCTCCAAAATAGCTCGGCCAATGACTCAATTGCTAATGAAGGATGCTCCTTTCGATTTCTCTCAAGAATGCAAGGATGCATTCGATCTCTTGAAAAAAGAGCTCACACAAGCTCCAATCATGATTACACGCAACTGGGAGCTACCATTTGAAATCATGTGCGACGCTAGCGAATTCGCTGTCGGGGCTGTATTGGGCCAACGGCGTGACAAATTATTCCAGCCTATTTACTACGTTAGCAAAACCATGAATCCCGCTCAAGAGAATTACTCTACCACCAAAAAAGAATTGTTAGCTGTGGTGTTTGCATTCGACAAATTCTGGCAATATCTTGTCCTTTCAAAGACAGTCGTTTTCACTGATCACTCGGCTCTTCGATATCTTTTTGCTAAGCAAGATGCTAAGCCACGACTAATTCGGTGGATCTTGTTGTTACAATAATTTGATGTTGAGATTCGTGATAAGAGGGGGGCAGAAAATCTGGCCGCAGATCATCTATCTCGTCTTGAAAATCCCTTGGATGAGCACGATAGAAGTGAGATTCGGGATTCATTTCCTGACGAACAACTCATGTCAATGACTGATTCGGAGCCTTGGTACGCCGATTTTGCCAACTATCTGGCAAGCAGACTCATTCCAGAACACCTGACTAGATACGAAAGGAAAAGGTTCTTTTCTCAGTTAAAATACTACTTCTGGGATGAACCATTTTTATTCCGAAGGTGTCCTGACCAAATAATTAAACATTATGTTTCGGAGAGCGAGGCAATAAAGATTATGAGGGAATGTCACTCTGGTCCCTCTGGAGGTCATCATGGGATAAGCACCTGATGAGTGCTGAAACACTCATCATTTTTTTCATATTTAAACTGCCAAAACATACAAAAACAATCAAAAAGTTATCAAAATACTTAAATTATCCAAGGGATTGTGTTTTATGTGTTTTAAAAGCAAAATGAGCAAAAACAAATGAAAAATGATCAAAGTTTGCAATATTGGCAGTTTCAGTCCCCCAAGTTTCAAAACTTGTCAAAAATAGTCCCTATACATTTATTTTGAAAGGAAAAGTCAACCCAAGCTTTTAAAAGTCAAACATCAAAAAATATTATACTTGGGTCATAAATTTCCAAAATTACAGTTTAGGTCCCTGTACTTTCAAAAATGGCAAATTAAGTCCCTGGGAATTTTGAAAAATGGAAAATGGCAAAAATGGTTCTTGGAATTATGGTACTTGGCATTTTTGGTCCTTGGTAGCAATTTGGGAAATTTACAGATTCAACCCTCACACTGCTGTGAAATTGCAAAAATGGTCCTTGTGATAATATACTACCAAACGGACCCTTTTTATTACAACAAACCCAAAACCAAACCTGATCCAAACAAACACCCCAAGCCCAATCACTCCCGGCCCACTGCCATTTTACTAATAAAATACCCCCGGTCAAACCACCCTTTGACCACTTTCCCTCCCAACACCCCAACGCAAAACCAGGGCTCTGTGTCCCCCCCCCCCCCTCTCCACCTTTCCAACCAATAGCCCCCCATAATAAATGCACTTCACCAACCAAACCAATCCCCACCACCACTCCATTAAATGATCCCAACCATACCACTAATTTTGCACCGTTTCATTTTGGTGGGAAAATTGCAATCAAGGGTTTGGATGCATCAAATCTCAATTGGAGTGTGAGGATTTGGTCAAGGATCAAAAGGAAAACCTGTGGGACACTCATTTATCAAAGAGAAGCCATGTGAAGAGAGATAGGACCTAAATTGATCTCGCTATATATATGTATGCTCATATGAGCCTTAGTTTGGTGTGTAGTATGTAGTTTAGTTGATCTAGTATCTAATTGTACCCTCTGTAATCCATTTTAAGTAAATGAAATATATGTTTTAAGTTTATTTACAATTTGCAAGTTTCAAATTTGCTTAAGAATTTCAATCTCTTGTTTAAAGTTAATTAATGTTACTCAGTAATTTATAAACTCATACTAAGTCCTATATATCTGTTTTCATAAGGTTTAAGTTTGTAGAATAGTGTTTATCACAATTTGATAAAAATAGAGCAAAATCAAAAGAAAATCAAAATAAAATAAAAAAATGGTAATCAAAGGCTGATGAAGCTTGAAGCTCAGGATTGGTGGATGCTAATGGTATTAGTGGTTCATGGGAACCAATAGGAATGATCATGGGTGCAGGGTTACTCATTTGAGCAGGAAGCATATTGTAAGTCAAATGATCCAAATTCATCTCAATTAGTGCTTGTCTGTGTTTCTGAGTTTGTGTTGTTTCTAATTGTGTTTGGTTATTCAAGTATCTTCCGTCAGAAATAATATAGCATATTTGATAATTAGTTTAGAGATTTGTTGTTTAAATCTTTGTTTCATGAATCAGCTTGGCTCAGCTTGTTACTGAGCCAAACACCCCTTATGTTAACTGTTTGATTCATGAAACAAAGATTTAAACAGCAAATCTCTAAACTAATGATCAAATATGCTATATTATTTCTGACAGAAGATACTTGAATAACCAAACACAATTAGAAACAACACAAACTCAGAAACACAGACAAACACTAGTTGAGATGAATTTGGATCATTTGACTTACAATATGCTTCCTGCTCAAATGAGTAACCCTGCACCCATGATCATTCCTATTGGTTCCCATGAACCACTAATACCATTAGCATCCACCAATCCTGAGCTTCAAGCTTCATCAGCCTTTGATTACCATTTTTTTATTTTATTTTGATTTTCTTTTGATTTTGCTCTATTTTTATCAAATTGTGATAAACACTATTCTACAAACTTAAACCTTATGAAAACAGATATCTAGGACTCAGTATGAGTTTATAAATTACTGAGTAACATTAATTAACTTTAAACAAGAGATTGAAATTCTTAAGCAAATTTGAAACTTGCAAATTGTAAATAAACTTAAAACGGATATTTCATTTACTTAAAATGGATTACAGAGGGTACAATTAGATACTAGATCAACTAAACTACATACTACACACCAAACTAAGGCTCATATGAGCATACATATATATAGCGAGATCAATTTAGGTCCTATCTCTCTTGACATGGCTTCTCTTTGATAACTGAGTGTCCCACAGGTTTTCCTTTTGACCCTTGACCAAATCCTCACACTCCAATTGAGATTTGATGCATCCAAACCCTTGATTGCAATTTTCCCGCCAAAATGAAACGGTGCAAAATTAGTGGTATGGTTGGGATCATTTAATGGAGTGGTGGTGGGGATTGGTTTGGTTGGTGAAGTGCATTTATTATGGGGGCTATTGGTTGGAAAGGTGGAGAGGGGGGGGGGGGGGAACACAGAGCCCTGGTTTTGCGTTGGGGTATTGGGAGGGAAGGTGGTCAAAGGGTGATTTGACCGGGGGTATTTTATTAGTAAAATGGGAGTGGGCCAGGAGTGATTAGGCTTGGGGTGTTTGTTTGGATCAGGTTTGGTTTTGGGTTTGTTGTAATAAAAAGGGTCCGTTTGGTAGTATATTATCACAAGAACCATTTTTGCAATTTCACAAAAGTGTGAGGGTTGAATCTGTAAATTTCCCAAATTGCTACCAAGGACCAAAAATGCCAAGTACCATAATTCCAAGAACCATTTTTGCCATTTTCCATTTTTCAAAATTCCCAGGGACTTAATTTGCCATTTTTGAAAGTACAGGGACCTAAATAGTAATTTTGGAAATTTATGACCCAAGTATAATATTTTGTGATGTTTGACTTTTAAAAGCTTGGGTTGACTTTTCCTTTCAAAATAAATGCATAGGGACTATTTTTGACAAGTTTTGAAACTTGGGGGACTGAAACTGCCAATATTGCAAACTTTGATCATTTTTCATTTGTTTTTGCTCATTTTGCTTTTAAAACACATAAAACACAATCCCTGGGATAATTTAAGTATTTTGATAACTTTTTGATTGTTTTTGTATGTTTTGGCAGTTTAAATATGACAAAAATGATGAGTGTTTAAGCACTCATCAATCCCCCACACTAAACTATTGCTAGTCCCTAGCAATCTTTTTAGAAAACTTGATGGATTTGAAAACTCTTTACCAAAAGCCATCACTTCTGTAGTAGCCAAATGTTTCGATTCAAATAAGAACTATGGTCCACTTGATAACCATGTGATTTTTAGCAAAGCACCAGCTTTCAACGGTTTTGATTAGTCTTTACCAAGAGCCATTTGCTCCTGGACTAGCCAACTCTTGATGGACACAGTCGACATCTTGGTGAGCTGATTACCAATTATGATTTTTCCACTGCCTTTACCACAAGCCATAATCTTGCGGGCTAGCCAACTCATTCGCTTTTTAGGATATGGCGAGTTGAGGTACCATACAATTTTGGGCAAATTGCAAGCCGTCAACGGATTTGAGTTATCTTTACCAAGAGCCGTTTGCTCCTGGATTAGCCAATCCCTTTGTCGGTTAAACATGGCGGACTGATAACCACAAAAATTTTGAAATAAAGTGAAAAAAATTTGAAATTTTTGGCCAAAAACGGGGGTACTAGAAGATATATTGTGATAAAATTCGCTAGAATTAACCCCCCACACTTAGAAATGAATATTGTCCTCAATATTCAAAGTCCCGGCTATTATGCCGACTCTTTGAACGGAAAAAGCCAATATTCGAATCGAACTGCGAAAACACCATATTTCACTTTATTTCTATATATATACACTTTTTTTTTTTTTTTTTTTTGGAACTTATATACATATATACATTTTCAAACAGCGGGGGGTTGGCCATTCCCCCACACTCAGATAGTAGCAAGTAGAAAGAAATCAGAGATACGGGTGAAAACCCGTATTGTGCTATTGTTTTTGTTCCTCGAGTCGCTAGCTTGACTCGATCCCCAAATTCAATTGTCCTTGGGGAAAGTTTGGAGATCCGGGACAACCATGGATGGTATATCCTCTCCAAAGTAATGCTTCAATCGATGTCCATTCACTTTGAAATTCGGACCGTCATTTTAAGATAATTCGACGGTGCCATAAGGATAAACTTTTGCGACAGTGAATGGACCAGTCCAACGGGTTTTTAGCTTTCCCGAGAAGATCTTGAATCTAGAGTTGAAAAGAAGGACTCGATCACCAACGTTAAAAACGCGGTTCTTGATTTTGGAGTCATGAATCTTCTTTGTCTTTTCTTTATAGATCAAAGAGTTCTCGTAAGCTTGATCACAAAGTTTGTTTAATTCATTTAGTTGAACTTTTCTATGATCACCCGCAGTTTTGAGGTCAAAATTGGCATGCTTGAGAGCCCAATAGGCTTTGTGCTCAAGCTCGATCGGAAGATGGCACGCTTTCCCGTACACAAGTTTGTAAGGCGTACACCCAATGGGTGTTTTGTAAGCCGTACGGAAAGCCCAAAGTGCATCATCTAATTTGTCCGACCACGATGCACGATTTTCACCTACGGTTCTTTCTAGAATTCTTTTAATGCCCCGATTGGAAACTTCGACTTGTCCACTTGTTTGAGGGTGATACACAGTAGAAAGACGGTGAGTTACACCGTTCTTTTGCATGACTTTGTCGAATTTTTCATTACAGAAGTGCGTACCACGATCACTAATAATAGCACGTGGAGTTCCGAATCGGGCAAAAAGAGCTTTCAAAAATTTCACAACTACTCGGGCATCATTTGTGGGTAAAGCTTTGGCTTCAACCCATTTTAACAAGTAGTCAACGGCCACGAGTATGTATTTGTTGCCATGAGAAGATGGAAATGGCCCCATAAAATCGATGCCCCAGACGTAAAAAATTTCACAAACTTGAATTGCATTCTGAGGCATTTGATTCTTTTGTGAAATGTTCCCGTGACGTTGACAAGCGTGACAGTACTTGACCAATTCTTGGGCATCCTTGTAGATTGTTGGCCAATAGAAGCCGAAATCAAACACCTTTTTGGCGGTGTAGTTGGGATTGTAGTGGCCCCCCGTGGGACCAGCATGGCAAGCCTTTAAAATTGAAGCTATATCTAAGTTACCATATCCCACGACTGTTAAAGCAATACGCAGCTTCTTAGGGCACGCTGGGTTCTATCAAAGATTCATCAAAGACTTCTCCAAAATAGCTTGGTCAATGACTCAATTGCTAATGAAGGATGCTCCTTTCGATTTCTCTTAAGATTGCAAGGATGCATTCGATCTCTTGAAAAAAGAGCTCACACAAGCTCCAATCATGATTACACCCAACTGGGAGCTACCATTTGAAATCATGTGCGACGCTAGAGAATTCACTATCGGGGCTGTATTGGGCCAACGACGTGACAAATTATTCCAGCCTATTTACTACGCTAGCAAAACCATGAATCCCGCTCAAGAGAATTACTCTACCACCGAAAAAGAATTGTTAGTTGTGGTGTTTGCATTCGACAAATTCCGGCAATATCTTATCCTTTCAAAGACAGTCGTTTTCACTGATCACTCGGCTCTTCGATATCTTTTTGCTAAGCAAGATGCTAAGCCACGACTAATTCGGTGGATCATGTTGTTACAAGAATTTGATGTTGAGATTCGTGATAAGAGGGGGGCAGAAAATATGGCCGCAGATCATCTATCTCGTCTTGAAAATCCCTTGGATGACCATGATAGAAGTGAGATTCGGGATTCATTTACTGACGAACAACTCATGTCAATGACTGATTCGGAGCCTTGGTACGCCGATTTTGCCAACTATCTCCCAAGCAGACTCATTCCAGAACACCTGACTAGATACGAAAGGAATAGGTTCTTTTCTCAGTTAAAATACTACTTCTGGGATGAACAATTTTTATTTCGAAGGTGTCCTGACCAAATAATTAGACGTTGTGTTTCGGAGAGCGAGGCAGTAAAGATTATGAGGGAATGTCACTCTGGTCCCTCTGGAGGCCATCATGGGATAAGCACCACCGCCCGAAAGATTTTCGACGCGGGATTCTATTGGCCCACAATTTTCCGTGATGTCAAAGAAATGGTACAAGCATGTGATGCATGTCAACGGGCCGGGAACATATCACATAGGGACGAAGCACCTCAGAATTTTATACAAGTATGTGAGGTTTTTGATGTCTGGGGAATTGACTTCATGGGACCCTTTCCATCTTCAGGGGGGAATGAATACATTTTAGTTGCCATCGATTATGTTTCAAAATGGGTAGAGGCACAAGCCCTTAGGACCAACGATGCCAGGGTGGTTATTCATTTCCTGAAATGCACAAATGGAAAAGGTCATGAGAAGGTATGGGGTGTCCCATCGATTCTCCACTGCCTATCATCCACAGACCAATGGCCAGGTCGAAAACACAAACAGGGCTATTAAAAGAATACTAGAAAAAATGGTTAGTCAGAAAAGAAAAGACTGGTCATTTAAACTCGACGAGGCCTTATGGGCATTCCGAATAGCCTACAAGACACCTATTGGGACAACCCCGTTCCGCATGGTGTATGGTAAGGCATGTCACTTGCCGGTAGAATTAGAACATAAGGCTTATTGGGCATTTAAGGCATGTAATTTAGATTATACAATTGCCAGAACCAATAGGTTCTTGCAATTACACGAGTTTGATGAGCTTAGATTAGAAGCTTATGAATCCTCCATTACGTATAAAGAGAGGGCAAAAAGGTGGCATGACCAAAGAATTAATAAACCCAAGGAATTTTCAGAAGGGGACAAAGTCATATTGTACAACTCTCGGTTAAGGTTATTTCCAGGGAAACTCAAGTCTAGATGGTATGGACCATTTACGGTGAAAAGTTCCTCTAAAACTGGAGCTATTGAGTTACTAGACGATGAAGGTAGAGAATTAACTGTCAACATACAACGTGTAAAACATTATCAAGAAAATGGTAATGAAATGATTAGTGAGGAGGATGTAACGTTTGATGATGAGGTCATGTAGTAACCTATGACCTTGAGTCTAGTTACAAGACTCGTAAATAAAGAAAAGCGCTTCTTGGGAGGCAACCCATGTTTTGTGTGATTTTTATTTTTGTTTGTTTGTTATTTGCTTCCGTATGCATGCTTTATTTTTATTGTTGGTAGATCATGTTTCAAAACTATAATAGTGAAAATACTTTATTTTGTTGTTTGGCCTAGTCTTAACTTCATCCAAAGGTATTTCGCAAAAGATAAGTGTAAGGGGAAACCCCAAATATGTTTTTAAGAAACAAAACCGATCATGAATCTCCACAATATTAAGTGAACATGTATATTCGTATTTGTTAGAGTCAAATGTTTATATCGAGTCATAATGATGTTTTGCAGGATTTACCAGGAAGTAGGATGAAGTTTTTCCAGAAATATTCCAGAAACTTAACATAAGAATTTCTGCAGGTCACTTCTGACGGCGTCACGAGTTTACTCTTGACGGCGTCACGTGTAAAATTCTAGAAATTTTACCAGTTTTGTTTTTCTAACGGAGTCTTAAAGTTTTTGTTGAATCATTAGTTTTATAATCTTCAGGAAATCTGCAAACATCATTCCACAAGCATTATATCTTATTTTGTTTTCTAGGATTTGTTAGCATATATAGATTGCCGCCGATTTTACGCAAGGTTGCCTTGTCTGTTTTCTCAGGTTTTTACAGGTTATGTATGATAAGAAGATGATTTATATTCTGGAAAGGAAGCTTTGATTGTTCATTTTCTTGGAGGAAGATCTAACCTGGCCACCTTATTATCCATACCGAGCGAATCAGGGGAGTATTTGATTTCATTCGTTTTACTTATTTCACTTTTACATTCTTTACTTGAACATTGGGGACAATGCTCATCCTAAGTGTAAAGGGAGGGTAAAATGATGATACCTTACAGATACACTTTCGCTTGAGTTTGTTTGTTTGACAGTAGATGTGTAATAAAACTATGAGAAATACTTGGTAGTGCAATTTTAGCGCCAAATTTAAATTTTTTTACAACATTTAGGAGTGAAACTTTAGCCTTAGCAAGCGTCTCATGGATAGGAGATTGTATGACTAGCACAAGACCGTACTATTGAGGAAAATTTCCCACCTAAATATGTGAGGTTCGCCTTTAGATTTGATAGGAAAAGCATTTACTATTAGTGGTTATGAGTGTACCGGTAGCATTTAGATTCTAGAACTTGTGTTAGTGATGCATCCTGAGACCGCAAGTGAGACTACATTCGTGTAGTAGGATTTACTACATGATAAGAGGCATTAGGTTCACCCTTGTGTTAAACCCGTATCATAATTAATTGACCATTTAAGTCATATTACTTGGCTAGTAAAGTCAACTAATTTTTCCCACACCTTAGCGTTGTACTCATTTTTAGTACACGAAACCTCTAGTACACCCCTCCGAGCCTATCTTTTCGTTTCTAACTTTAAGCATCTTACTTAAAGGAAGAATTTGTTACACCCCACTTAAATGTACACCCAAATCGCCTTAGCCTTCCGTGTATGCACTCATCTTTAGTGCATTATTGTTACATGTTTAAACCCTTAGTTAATTATCTAATTGATTACATGGTTGCTAAGTCGAGTCATATCTGATGGATCTTAACACCTTGAACTTGTGTTAGATTGATACTTTGAGTTATATCACTAAGTATGCGGAATCTACTTAGTAACACTTAGAAGTTTGATTTTGAGTAAGACAGTTGTATATGAATAAGAACAATGTATGTAAACAAACTATTAGCTCCAATATTATTAATGATAATAATACGAGTGATCTTGATATCACTAGGGTTACACCTTGAAGCTCTAGAAAACATATGTGAGAGTTATATCTCAACTGATAACCTAGGATCTCATTTTATAGCATAAGGAGTCCTCTTCTACAAGATAAGTATAATGCTAATAGAATAAGATAAACACAAGATCTATTCTATATTTATCTAGACGCGTTTCCTAACAGTTATCTAATAAGCAGTGGTAATATATGTTCTTGCAGTGGTAATGAGTTTCCACTGCAAGTACAATCTTCTGCAGTTGTAACATCTTTACTTAGCCGTGGTAACTGTTAGTATAATTCCCAACAATCCTCCCCTAACTTATGATTAGTACATAAATCAACAAGTTTCTTCAAGTATATAGTAAACATGAGGATATGGGAATTCTTCCAAACACTTATCTTTCTTCTTCTTAACTCTTTATCAGCTTTCACACTTTGATCATAAATCCTTTGTAGCAAATCATTTATGACTTCAGTTCTTTCCCAGCACCTAAGCTTCACTGACCTCATCACATCCAATACTCCAGCTCTCAATGGATATTCTTTCTCAGCCAGCATAAAAACATCAACTCCATCTTGAGTAGAAACATGATGCACAGAACTTGAATCATAGAATTTCCACAAGGTTCTTTGATCATGAGCTTCAAATCTCCAATATCTATCACTTGGGTCAGGTTCATATAATCTTCTAAAGTGAACCCATAACTCCTTAGCCTTGACATCAACAAGTTCATCCTTCTTAAACTGATCTTGAACAATTCTCCACAAAGTATCCAAATCTTCTCTATCACAAGATCTAACAATATCTTCAAAATCTCTGCATATGCTTGTGACACTTCCAGTTCTGATGATCTTCCAAGCTACACCAAAACTGTCAGAAAAGATTTCCCAACCAACTACTGGATATTTTGTTTCTAGAGGTTCAATATTAAGAACATCAGTCTCTATGAACAACATGTTTGTAACTTGCTCTTCTGTCAACTTGCTAGGACCCTCTTCTGCTTGAGATAATTCCTGAGTCTTCAACTTCTTTGCATCTTTTGATTCAAGACTCACTCCAGTCCTTTTTGCTTTCATTGTTATTAGTTCTTGATCCATTGGAATGAAATTACTATCTTGTCTTTTGATTCTGTAATAAATTCCTTCAATCTGATCATGTGACATTCCTTTGAATTGAGCCATCTTCATATTTCCAACATGATAACAAAAAGTCTTCATCTCAGCAATAATATGTGCCTTTGTAGGTTTTCTTGGCTTCTTTTGACCTTTTCTAACATCCCCAATGATTTCATCAAGAGCCTGCTGATTCTTCATTTGAATGAAATCTTTAAGTTGAGCAGACCTTTGTTCTTCATTCAAGGTTGTATTTGCAATAAGTTCAATGGCCTTCTTCCTGATTATTTGATCATTGTTAATCAAATATTCAATCTCTTCTTCTGTAGGCACATAAGTGAATAATGGAGGTTTCTCATGTATGACAGTTGGTGAGACACTTGAAATTGGTTCAGCCATAATAGCTTTAAGTTTATCCAACCTCTTAACTTCCATAAAACTAGCAACTTCATCTTCCTCTAGCTTTCTCTTACTTTCATTCTCTGCAGCTTGTTGTTGCTCTGCCAATCTTGCATCAAAGTCAATCTGAGCTTGTTCTTTCTTTGAAATCTTTCTGGTTAGCTCTTGATCTGAAGCAATCACAATAGCCTTTCCTTTATCTGATCTTATTCTGGCAGCTTCTTCCTCTGCAGTGGTAACCTCTTGAGTAGCAGTGGGAACTTTTTCACTTGCAGTGGTAATTGGTTGATCAGTGGGAACTTGTTCTGCTTCAGTGGAAATTGGTTGAGCAGTTCCAACTAAATCATCAAAGTGAAAACTAGCATCAGCATCCATATCTTCAAAATCCAATTTCCTCCCCTTAGTCTCAGCTACATCATCTTTTGCTTGAGCATTGTCAGAATCATTGAGCTCAGCAAACTCTTTTACAAAATGAGTACTCATCCCCTTAAACTCTGCATCTGTTTTCCTCCCCTGTTTGGAAGAATCTCCTAAATCTTTAGTAGAACTTGCAGAAAACTCATCCTGAGGTGAAGATGAAGAAGATAATACAACTTTAGATCTTTTCTTCTTGAGGTTCTCAACTTCATTTTGCAACCTTTGAATCTCAGCCTTCATTTGATTCAGCTCTGTGCCATGTTGTAATTTGGTCTCTGCCAAATCTTTCTCCAGAGCTTGAACCTGCTTGACTAATTTGGTACAAATGTCCATCAATTCAGGTAGTTACACACTGCCTTCATCACTTCCAACTGTATTACCTGTTGGGAGATATGAATCATGAGGCATTGATTCAGGCTCTTCCCTAGTTGGACTAGGATTAGGCCTTGAACCACCACTGCTTGTCCCTAAACCAAAAGGTTCAGCAACATGCAATGTTGAGATGAGAGAAGTTGGCTGTTTATGCCTTCTCTCATAAGTGTGAGTGACAGCAGGGGTATGTTGAATTGGGGGAACAACAATAGTGGGTGTGTTATGGGATACAACTGGGATGGTTGCATCTTCACCCTGTACTTGAGCAATTTTAGCAAGCATTTGAGGAAAAAGTGGATGAACCTCCCCATTCCAAAGATCTGAAGCCTTACACATGTTTTGAAAAACTTTTGGCTTAAGACAGGAAGGCTCATAAATTCTATTGTGAGGTTGCAGTTGAAACTCATTTAACACTGCTTGCACAAACCTTGGTTACATCAAAAATTTATATTGACTCTTTACATTTCCTTTCATATTATTGAAAATAAACTTTGAAAAATTGAAAGTCCTATCTGTTGCCAAACAAACCAAAGGATAAGCCATGGTTGATGCAAATTGTTCATAAGAAGTTTTCTTAGGACTTAGGCAATGTAAAATAGTGTGAATTAATAATCTCCAATGGGGACAAAAACATCCTTTTCTGAAAGTTACTTTTTGTTTAGATGTATCATACCCCATTAAAGCAATATATTTAAAGATATCTGAATTGGGTAATGTGATAATACCATTGAGATCATCCAATTGGAGAATTCTCCTCAAGGATGACTCAGTAACATCAATAGTTACCCCATCCACTGTGGCTCTTAGAGCATCCACAGATTTATGTGCGTCTCCCTCTTCAAGAGCTATGGACTCCACAGTGTTCCAGAACTGTTTGATATGAGAGACATAGATTGTGGGATTAATTGTTAAGGCATACCTTATATGAGTTGTGTTTAGAAAATCCACAATCTGATGAAAAACAGGGCCACTCTTCTCGTTTGACTTTTGTAAGTAGGCCACTTGGTTGTGCTCCTCGACAAATTTTAGAATCGCCATGATATTTGTGAAAAAGAGAATAAAAGTGTTAGTAATCAAGATAAAAAGCAAGCCGTATGATGATCAATTTATACTAATAGGGTTTGAGGAGGTTGCGCAATGTGAATTATCTTTAGAAAGAATTATCTTTGGAAAAAGAATAATTTATAATAAGTAAGTAGATAATTCACAAAAGATTTTACCCTATTAATAAGGAAAGACGGTTATGTTTACAACGGCTAGTAAAAATAGATTACTGACACAACAGTTGTAACGGCTAGTTCATCAGTGGAAAAATTACTCTTGTAGTGGTAACTAATGAACTAGTAATGGTAAAATTTTCACAACATATCAAAGAGCAGTGGTTAATAAAACATGAAAATTTGCTGCTCTTTTCATAGTTTTTAGCAAACTACCAGCTATCAACGGATTTGATATGTCTTTACCATGAGTCGTTTGCTATGGACTAGCCAACTCTTGATCACTTGGAGTATGGTGAGTTGATAACCTAGTTATTGGTAAACTATCAACCATAAACGGATTTGATAAGTCTTTACCAGTAGCCGTTTGCTCTGGACTAGCTGATTCTTATGTGGATTAGACATGGTGAATCAATAACCATTTGTTGTGTGTCTATGTTACACACCTTATTACTCCAATAACACCAATAATATGGGTTGTATTCTGCAACACAAAGTAACTCTTAACTTAACCCATAAAAATTAACCCAAAGTAACTTTTTAACCAAGTTACTATTCAAAAATATCTTCCAAAAGTCAACCCGATAAGAACCAAATTTACTCCTCCAACCTACCAAAACAAGTAGGAGTAAATATTCTTCATTAATTAGAATTCGACCTTGACTTTGCATATAAAAGGGGGCTCAAAACTTTTATCTCTCATCAACAAACAACTTCAACAACACAAACCCTTAATCAATACAATGAGCTGGTTTCCTTTAATCTACATCTCTTCTGATGACTCTTCAGATGAGGAAATCAGTTATTGTTTAAACTCAGAGTATCTTTCAACAGGATGGAGTGATTACTTCCCACCAAGTGCAACCACTTCCATAACATCCAACAAGCCATCCAAAAAGACTAAAGCTTCTCCTGCTCCATCTTTGGAGTTCCATTCAAGTTCTTTCTCTGATGATGACAATGATCCAACCTTTGGTCTTTCCAAAGAGCTTCCAAAGGCCCTCACCATAGCATTGACAACTGCTATAAACAACATGAAGTGGCTAGTTGTTGAAAAGCCTACTCAAGCACCAAGGCCTCCCAAGCAAGTTCTGGGACTTGCTTGTCCAAAGAAACAACTTTCTTTTGATGACAAGAGAAAGAAGACTTCCAAGGGCAAGCATCAGCATGAGGGAAAAGGAAAGAAACCTATGGAGTAGGTGTTAGGTTGTAGGTTCATGTCTTTTGTGATGGTTTTCTATTTTGGTGACAATCTGTTCTTGATGGTTGTAATGTACTCTTCTTATGATCAATAAAAGTACTTCTTTGTTCTTGCTATTATCACCAAACTTTCCACTGTTGTATGTAAATTTCCACTGTGCTCTTGATAACTCTGCATACAAATTAGTAGAAAACCATACATACAATACAAACAATACTAGTACCTAAAAACTATCCTGCAACACTGAAAAGTATTAGACATCAAAGATTTATGGATTGAGCATTCCAATACCTGTTACCAAGTATTGAAACCTACCCACATCAAGCCCTTTTGTTAATAAATCAGCATAATTGTCATCAGTATGAATTTTGACAACATTAATAAGCTTTTTCTCAAAACAACCTCTAATAAAATGATGTCTAATTTCAATATGTTTAGTTTTAGTGTGTTGCACATGATTTTTAATAATGCATATGGTACTACTATTGTCTATATAGATAATGGTGTTCATGAAATTGTACCCATAATCCAATAATTGATTCTGAAGCCAAAGGATCTGTGCACAACAACTAGCAGCTGTAACATATTCTCCTTCAGTGGTTGAAGTAGCAACCATAGTTTGCTTCTTGCACTGCCATGACACTAATCTACATCCAAGAAATTGACATCCTCCAGTAGTTGATCTTCTATCCAAACTTGCACCAGCATAGTCACTATCTGAGTATGTGATCAATTCCATAGGAGAGTCTCTTGGATACCATAAGCCAAGATTAGGATAAGTCTTCAAGTACCTAAAAATCTTTTCCACTGCTGTCATATGTGATGTCATTGGAGTCACTTGAAATCTTGCACAAGCACATACAACAAACATAATGTCTGGCCTTGATGAAGTAAGATACATCAGAGAACCAATCATAGATCTGTAAGTGTGAACATCAATATTAGCACCACTAGCATTCTTCATCAATAGGTGAGTGGTCTTATCAGCAGGGGTATTTGAGGATTTTGCATCAGTAAACTTGAACTTCTTAATAATCTCAGCCACATATTTGTCTGAAATTCATCTTTCATAAGCTTCTCAAACTCTTTGCACATCTCTTGTTTAGTAGACCCAAAGATAATATCATCAACATAAACTTGAACAAGTAGAATATCACCTTTGTCTTTCTTGATGAACAAAGTTTGGTCAATCTTGCCTCTATGAAACCCATTATTCAACAAATAATTAGCTAAGGTTTCATACAACTTCCTTGGAGCCTGATGTAAACCATAAAGAGCCTTAACCACTTTATATACTTTATTTCGGTGTTGAGGATCTTCAAAGCCTGGAGGTTGAGAGACATATACCTCCTCATCAATAGTACCATACTGAAAGGCAATCTTAACATCCATTTGATAGACTGTAAAGCCCATAAAGGATGCATAGGCTAAAAACAATCTAATAGCCTCAATCCTTGCAACAAGAGCAAAAACTTCTTCATAATCAATACCCTCCTCTTGAGTGTATCCTTGAGCAACCAATCTAGCTTTGTTCCTTATTACAATACCTCTTTCATCTTTCTTGTTTCTGAAAACCCATTTAGTACCAATGACCTTCATACCATCAGGTAAATCACAAAGAACCCAAACCTTTTGAAGTTTAAACTGCAGCAACTCTTCTTGCATAGCTTCAACCCAGCTAGATTCTCCTAGAGCCATATAAACATTTTTAGGCTCCACTTGTGAGAGAAAACAGAAAAACAAACACTCATTCTTCTTACTATGTTTCTTGGACTCATACACTTCACTTATGAACCCATGAATATCAGCTTTCTTTGTCTGTCTTCTAGTCTTCACACCTGATTGAAGTTCACCAATAACATTATCAAGTGGATGCACTTTGTGAATTGAAGACTGTGATGTGCTAGGAATATCATATGTTGTAGGCATGTTAGAGATCTCTACATCATCACTTGGTGATTCCTGAGAAGTATTTTCCACATTTGGGCTGACAGTGGAAACTTTTGGTGTAGCAGTGGAAACTGAGTTACCACTGCTAGAAGGAATTTCTTTATTAACATCAAAATTCACACTATCTGCATCACTTGTCTTTTCAGAATTATCAACAAAGTCCCAAAATGGCATAACAATTTGATCTTCATCATTTTTACAAGCTTCATCTTCATCAATGAATTCTTCTGACACTTCAAGATCTTTGTCTCCAGTGCTTGAAGTAAGAGGTATATAATTCATTGTATTTGATAATGTTTCAAGATCAAATAGCCAATCTGGTCCTGAACCTGCCATGTTTGCTTTATTTTCAAGAAACTGAACATGCAAATTCTCTTCAATCTTCTTTGTTCTTAAGTTATAGACTCTAAAAGCCTTGCTAACCATAGAGTATCCAACAAAGAAGCCTTCATCAGACTTTTCTTCAAATTTACCCAGATGATCAATGGTATTGAGAATAGTAACATGACACCCAAATGGCCTCATAAACTCCAAAGTAGGAGGTCTTCCTCTGAACAACTCATTAGGTGTCTTGTTCTTTGTTTTAACCACTAAAACACTGTTCTGTATGTAACAAGCAGTGTTAACTGCTTCAGCCCAAAAAGCCACTGGAAGCTTTGAATCAGCTAACATGGTTCTAGCAGCCTCAATTAGTGTTCTGTTTCTTCTTTCTGCAACTCCATTTTGTTGAGGAGTTCTTGCAACACTAAATTCTCTTTTAATACCTTTGTCTCTGCAAAAATCATCCATAACTTTATTCTTGAATTCTGTCCCATTGTCACACCTGATGATCTTGATTTTCTTTTCATATTGATTTTCAACTTCAGTAATGAATGTCTTAAGAATGCCAGTGGTTTCATCCTTGGTTCTTAAGAAGAAAACCCATGTGAATCTACTAAAATCATCAGTCACAACAAGACAATACTTCTTCAAATTGATGCTGCACACAGAAGTAGGACCAAACAAGTCCATATGCAGCATAAAGAGTGGATGATCAATAGAATTGAATGTTTTGGTCTTGCATGAAGCTCTGTGTTGCTTACCTTTGAGACAGGCAACACAAGTTTGGTCATTTTCAAATCTTTTCTCTGGTAGTCCTCTGACAAGTCCATCTTTCACAATCTTGTTGATGGTTTTGAAGTTAACATGACCAAGTCTTCTATGCCAAAGCATTGATTCATCCAAAGTGGCTTTAGCAAGAAAGCAAGTAACATCATTATTAGCCACTATATTCTTCATGTCAATGCTATATAGATTTCCTTTTCTAGGGATTTTAAGCAAAATGTCACTTTCATCAGGAAGCTTATAATCCTTAGATAAGATATAGCATTCATCTTCTATGAATAGAACTCTATGCTTCTTGTCACACATCTGTGACACACTAAAGAGGTTGTACTTTAGTTCTTTCACATACTGCACATCTTCAAAATCAATGTTTCCAGCCTTGATTTTTCCTTTGCCAGAAACTTTGCCACCAATTCCTCCTCCAAAGCTGACAAATTGTCCATCATAAGGTTGAAAGTCTGAAAGATAGGACTTATTGCCAGTCATGTTCCTGGAACATCCACTGTCTGAGTATCCTTGTTCATTAGTAGTCTTTGAATGTCCCTACACACTAAATAAAGGAATTAGTTCCTTTTGGGGACCCAAGGCACAAATGACTTGGATCTGCCTCGTGTATCAATAAAATTGTATCTATCAAAGGTCATTGATACACCATTGGGATGGTTTGAGATGTTGGTTCCTTTTGGTTTCCATTCCCAACGTGCTAAGGCCTTAACAGCATTTCCCATATTTACCCTTTTCTTATTAACAGACCTACCAGTGGTAACCTTTGGCCTTGCAGTGGGAACTGCTGGCTTAGCAGTGGAAACTGCTTGTTTTGAAACTTTGGGTACCCACTTCTGATTATTGTTAACTTTCTTTTCAAAATTGGTCTTTTTCCCTGTTTGATTAGATTTAACAAAATTTGTGACAGGGAACTTAGGGTAAACTCTGTTTTTATTTCTGGCAGTGGCAACTGCTGGACTAGCAGTGGAAATTGGTTTAATGCCAGAATGAAGCAAAACAGACCTGGGAATCATCTTGCTAAGTGGATTAGGGTGAGTTAAGTTATGTGCATTGTATCCATTCACCCTTGTATTCCCAAACACTTCCCTTCTACCCAAGTGGTAGGTACAGCTATTAGCCAAATGGTCAAAGCTACCACATATATGGCAAGGTTTGTTATTAAACACAAAGTCACTACCAAATTGCCTAGACTTAACATGATTCCAACTCCTCATATTACCCCTAGGAGTTGGTGACCTACTTCTGTACATCTCTGCATATCTAGTAGTGGGCCTAGTGAAATTAGGTTGTGACCTAGGCTTCTCTTTTACTATATCAGGAATACTTCTTTTAACCTCCACTTTAACATTCTCAAGAACACTAGGTTTAGACTCAACATTTAAATTTTCATCTTTAAGAGATGAGTCACTAGCACTATCAAATGTATCAACCTCAACCTGAACCTTTTCAATTTCAACTGGTTTAACAAATTTTGGTTCATAGGTCATAGATGGTTCCTGGAATTCTTCTAATCCTGTGTGAGCTAAGTCAATGCCAGGAGGTGATGGAACACCTCTTAGAGGTGGTGGAACTGTTTTGTATCCAACTCCTGATTTGGCTTTGTTCACAACTTGGGCTTCCCAAATCTTGTCAATACACTTGGATTGGTGATCCAGTGTTTGCTTAGTTATCATTATATTCTCACTAGCCATTTTAACCTTTTCTAGTTCTTCTCTAAGAACCTTATTAACAGCAACCTGATAATCTAAGTCTCTTCTTAATACTGCAATATCATCATTGAACTTAGATTCATTTGCCCTATAATGCTCTAATTGAGTTTCTAAAACTCCTAGGCCTCTTTTATGATTTGCTAAGTTGTAATTAGTATGAGTTAACTCTAGCAATTGTTCATCATATTGTGCTTTAATTTTCTCATACTCTTTAAGGCCTTACAAGATTTAGAACAAGCATTATTAATTTGTACCTCAGAGTCAGAAAAAGCCATTAGTGCCAGCTCTATAGCAACCATTGCAGACTCTAAATCATCTTCCTCTTCCTTAGTCATAAAGCTCCAATCAAAGCTCACTCCATCAATAGCCAATAGCCCCTTTGGCTCATCAGTAGTAGGTTCCTTCTTTTTGTCCTGCTTGTACCAAGTTGACCTGTTGTCAGACTTCCTTGGCTTTCAGCACTCCCTGGCAAAATGCCCCTTCTTGCGACAATTATAGCATTCCATCTTCTTTTTGTCAAAGCCTACTGTTTCATTGCCACTGATGTTGATCTTTCTTCCAGTCTTCTTCCAAAACTTCTTTGTCCTTAGGCTTAGTAATGCCACTTGCCATTTAATGTCCATCTCCTCCATATCATCCTCATCAATTTGATTTAAATCCTCATGATTGAGAATTGATCCACCCACTTGACTTGATATAAAGGCATAAAAAGTAGTATCACTTAGTCCTGCAATCTGTCTCTTTGAGCTACCAGTGGAAACACTTCCACTACCAGTGGAAACAACAATGTTAGCACTGTCATCATCACTATCACTTTCTTCATCTGAACTATCATCAATAGATGATGATATGAGTGCTACACTTCCTGAACTTGAGCTTATTTTGCCAGCTTTCTTCAATCTTTGTTCAATAACCTTGAAGTTATTGTACAAATCATTGAGTTTCATGGTCTCTAATTCTGGCTTATCTTCCCACACAGCAACATTGGTTCCAAACTCAGAGGGTAAGCTTCTTAAGAACTTTAAATTAAGGTCTTCCCTTTCCACCTCTATTCCAAAAACTGTGAGTTGAGTAACAATCTTTTGTAGCCTTGTGAAGATGCTATCAAGAGATTCATTACTTGTTGAACCAAAGTTTTCATAAGTCTGCTTCAGCAAGGTCTTTTGAGTCTTCTTGGTGGAATCATTACCACCAAAAACTTTACAGATCTCATCAAAAAGAGTCTTTGCAGTCTTGTACTTGTTGAATGCTAGAACTTGGTCTCTGGGAAGTGTCATCAGCAACAAACCTCTGCCTTCAGATCATTCTTCAGCTGAAGTCTTTCATCATTAGTAACAGGTCCAGTGTTGACCTTAATTACTTCCTTGCCATTAACCATCTCTGATGTAGAACTTGGTTTGAAAGAATTTCCAACCACAATGATCTCCCAGAGTGTGTAGTCCTGAACCATAAAGAATTGTTCAATCATTAGCCTCCACATCTCAAAGTCATTCAACTTAAGCTTTGGAAGCTTAGCAGCAATGTTTGAGTTACTGGTTTCTGTCTCCATTGATTCTTCTGAGTGAACTAGAGTCTTCTAAATCAAAGTATCAAATCCTGGCTCTGATACCACTTGATGGATCTTAACACCTTGAACTTGTGTTAGATTGATACTTTGAGTTATATCACTAAGTATGCGGAATCTACTTAGTAACACTTAAAAGTTTGATTGTGAGTAAGACAGTTGTCTATGAATAAGAACAATGTATGTAAACAAACTGTTAGCTCCAATATTATTAATGATAATAATACGAGTGATCTTGATATCACTAGGGTTACACCTTGAAGCTCTAGAAAACGTATATGAGAGTTATATCTCAACTAATAACCTAGGATCTCCTTTTATAGCACAAGGAGTCCTCTTCTACAAGATAAGTATAATGCTAATAGAATAAGATATACACAAGATCTATTCTATATTTATTTAGACGCGTTTCTTAACAGTTATCTAATAAGCACTGGTAATATATGTTCTTGCAGTGGTAATGAGTTTCCACTGCAAGTACAATCTTCTGCAGTTGTAACATCTTCACTTAGCCGTGGTAACTGTTAGTATAATTCCCAATAATATCCTTGTACATATTGTTTTGGGACGATTGGGACTCATGGGTAAAGTACTTATTTTATGGAGTAATGGGGAAGAACATCATATTATTACCCCCATATGTACGTTAATCTTAAAAGTACTCCAAGTGTTTTGATTTTCTTAATTCGAGTCATTAGATTAGTTTATTGTAAAGTATGTAAAAATTCAAGTGTAAGGGGAATTTTCATTCCCTATGATGTATTATTTTGGATGGTAGGGTAAGAGTGTATGCAAAAAAAAAAAAAAAAAAAAAAAAAAAAAAAAACGGACTACCATCCCTTTTCATTCTATGTTCATTTTATGTTTTTGTTATTTTTCATTTATTAGCTTAAGTCGAGTCTAGTCTTGGCTTAGCAACGCCATATTGTACATGTAATTAACCAAGATTGTTAACTCGCCACCAGTAAAGATTGCCTATATCCAACAAAACCGTGTATTCCATATCCCTACACCTAACGTTACAACCCTTTAAAAGACCTCTTTGATATTTTATCCTAGGTGCTTACACCATGTGGTGGAGGTTTGATCCTTTCCCAAGCCTATGGTAATCTATTTTGCTATGACAGGTAGTGAGAAATGTTTTCCATTTCCATATTGTGATATTACTTTATTACACCCGAGAGATGTGAGTATCTAAACACTATTTGTGAGGTGCTAGTGTATGACCTCTGTGCTTATCTTTGGTCTTTAGTGGAACTATTATTTGTTGTAATTATTTTTATATTAGTGTTAAATGACCCCTAACTTGTATTTTTAGGTACTTTGGGAGTGAATTTATTTGATCAAATATTGCCCTAAATCATTCCTTTTGTGATTTTAGGTACTTTGGGAGTGAATTCTGGAAAAGGAAGCATTTTGGACGTTTTTGGAGCATAAAAGTGAAGAAAACGGCAAAGACTTAATTTTCCATGCTGAGAACAGTACCTGACGGCGTCAAGAAGGAAATTGTGACGGCGTCAGGGGCAAAATCCATGACGACCCAGAGAAAACCTGAAGGCCTCAAGAGAAGGGCGTCAAGAGTAATTTTTGACACGGCCTGCAAAAGGAATACATGTGACGGCGTCAAACCCAGATCTAGGCAGTCCGAGAATTTATTTGGCGGCGAGATGACGGCGTCAGACATTTGCTCTTGTCGCCGTCACCTCACAAAATCTATATATACTTTTCTATTTTTCATTCATTAAAAGAGGAACTTGTGTGGGGAATACTAGGGTCAAACCTAATAAACCCTAGGTCGTTTGTAACAGTATTTTCAAGGGTTTTCACCTCTTGAAACCTTTCATGTTCAATTAAGATAAGCCCTCTTTCAATTCATTCAATATTTCTATGTGTTGTTTGAATATATCTTATGCTTGTCTTGATTTCAACATGCTAGGCTAGATCTATCATGTGTTTGCTTAGATGTAATGAAATCTAGATGTTGATTATAGGTTGATTGCTTGTTTATAGTTGTATTAGATGAATGATTTCAATGTTAGGCTTAAGAAAACTGGCAGATCTCCATTGTGTAACATGCTTGAACGTCTTAAGAAACATGAACTGATGTGTACTAGGTTTTTATGATTGTATTTAATGCATGAGCAAATTCTAGTGATCCCATGTTAAGAGCTTCTTAGCCGGCTCGACATAGGAGTGAAGTAGGCACTTATAGGATTGGGGAAGTAAGTACGCCACCCCATGAATGGTATTAAGGAATACAATCCATCATCCACGCAACTGTAACAAGTAATTAACCTGTAAAAGATATCTAGGGAGTAGTGAAATCTAAGTAAACAAAATTCTCCCATATATTGCTCACACCTCTAGTATAATTTAGTTTATTTTTATTTCTAGTATTTTATTTGGATTGCATCTTAGTAATTGGGTTAGTTGACTAGCAACTAATTCCGCCCAACTCCTTCAAAACCGAGATTTTTATTCGCTTTTATAAAAACTAAAAAAAATACAAAAAGAATCATCCCTCATATCTAGACCTAGTCTTTAGGTTTTCTAATCCTAGCGACACTATTCCTAGCTGAACGATCAATCCTCCGGTACTTGTCACTATACTATACTACATCGATTAGGTACACTGCCTGGTGGTGGTAGTAAGCTTCTCGAGATCCCTCAAGAGGTAAAGCCTGGTGCAATCCCTACGCATCAACCATCACCTGGTCAATTTAGTTGACCGTTTGGAGTCGATCAAATTTTGGCGCCGCTGCCGGAGAGGTTGTGCGCGTTATTTTAAATGGTTTGAAGATTAGTGAATCGGGATATACACTCATTGTATATATTTACCCATCCTTGTTTATATTTCATTATTATTATCATATAAAAACAAAACTGTTCCCGAAAATATTTTAAAATTAGTTTTCAAAAAAAAAAAAAAAAAAAAAAAAAAAGGATTTTCTTTCTTATTTGTATATAAAATGTTTATCCAAAAATCTAAAAATATTCACCTTTACCCTCTTACATCTTTGATTCTTCATCCCTACCCCTCTATGAACCTTTGATTCTTTCCTATGTCGTATCCACACCATTTTGGTTGTCAATGGTGTGGTGGTCCTCATAATGGTGGGAATTGTCCCGGCTGTAGCATGGTTGAATCTGGAGATGGGTCTGTCTATAACCTAGCTCCCTATCCTTACCATGACACATCTGATTCATTCTACCAGCCACCACATCATGAGATACAGACATATCTATGTGAGTTTTGTGGAGGTCCTCATCAAGGATTTGAGTGCCAAACCGAAAACACGTTTGTCTATGAACAATTTTCCGGTGATACTCAGAACTTTGGTTATGATCAATACCCATATGATTCACTGTTAGCATTGAAAATTATATTAAAAAGTGATGGTCATTCTCATTTATTGTAACGTTGTAATGTGTCGTAGTTTGTGTTATAAGAATAGTCAATGGACCTTGGTCTTGGTAAGCTAATATGTTATTAGTTATGTTTCATAAGCCTTTATAATTCATGTAAACCAAGTCCAAGCCCAAGCCCATAGAAAGCCTATGTATGGAACTATAAAAGGCACCTTACCACTCATTCTGTAAGTGTGCTTGTGTGTGAAAGTGTGTGTGTTTTTTAATAAAAGCTTTCTACTTCATCTCTTATTCTTATTACATATTAACGCCACATATATCTTACCAAGTCACCATCTTTACTTCATTTACATGCTATATTATTGTTAAAGTTGATATATCTAAGGTCCTACAAGTGGTATCAATCGCCTAACAATGATTTAGGAGTGTCTTTATCAAGTTTTTTGTTAAAAAGTTGCATTTTTCATTCATTTTGTGCACTTTTTCTTCAAAAAGTTTTGATTTTTACGTGGTTTTAGTGTTAAAGTTGTGAACTTTATTGAAGTTTTAGTGATTTTAAGTGTTTTGGGAAAGATTTGATCAAAAGAAACAAGTGAAAAAAGTGTTTTTGGTTGAAAAAATCGGATTTTTGAAGTTTTCTGGTCATCCTACGCGTAAGTTTTGAGCATAGTACAAGTCTACAGCTGTCTACAGTACTTTTTGGCAAGTCTACGCTTGAGTTTTGGCTTAAAACCCTTTTTCTACGCGTAACACAACTTTCTACGCGTGAGTTTAAGCCTAAAACCCTTTTTCTACGCTCAAGTTGGTATCCTACGCATAAGGTGAAATCCTACGCATAAGATCTACGCTTAAGATCCTACGCATAAGTTTTTCTACGCAAAAGATCCTACGCATAAGTTTTCTTCAACGATCAGAGATTACTCAGTACTTCCCTGACTTGAATAAGTTTGTGGAATACTTCGACACGGGATATCTTTCAAGCTTGGATAAGTTTGAGAGATCTATTTGGTTGAAAAAACCTTACGCGTAACATTCTTACGCATAAACTCTAAGTTTACGCGTAAAATCAAAGTCTACGCATAAACATATTGTTTACGCATAACCTTAGATCTTACGCATAACTTACAGGTTACGCATAACATGTTACGCGTAAGATTATTCACTATTTACGCATAAGTTCAGGATTTTACGCGTAAGTTTTTGACTTTTGACAACCAAAATTCAAACGGCCATAACTTTTGAACCATAACTCCATTTTCGACGAATCAGCTGTCAAAACGACCGTGAGACCGAGAAGAAGGAAACGTTGAAGAATCTAAAGATGATTCAAGCCAAGCTTCGAGGCTCAAATCCACTCTGAACGGAAGTTATTGAGGTTTTAAGGTTTTAGATCAAATTTTTCATCTTAAAAACTTTCATCAACTTACACTAAACACAACTCCTACTTCGTTGGAACGATCCAAGAATCAACTTTATCAATCTACACTTCATCAATGGCAACTCAGCAAGACATTCATACTGCCGGTGCAGAAAACCGACCTCCAATGCTTGAAAAAGGTGGATATCTCCCATGGATAAGCCGCATGTTTCGTTACATCAAAACAAAGCCTGATGGTAAATTAATGATCAACTCCATTACAAATGGTCCATTAAAGCCAAGACAAGTTCAAATTGAAGGTAATCCAAATACAACACCTCCTACTCAACCATTCGTGCGTGAACAAACAGATGCAGACTACACAGAGGAAGATAAGAAGCAGATCGCCGCTGATGATATGGCAATGCATTTAATCCAACTTGGATTACCACGGGAGATCTTTGCTGCGGTCGACAGTTGTGAAACTGCTTATGCTATGTGGGAACGTGTTAGAAGGATATGTCATGGAACAGAGATTGGACAACAAGACGTTGAGAATAAACTTCTTACTGAATGGGAGAAATTTACATCCACTAAAGGTGAACAGATTGAATCTTACTACACAAGGTTTTGCACTTTGATGAATGAGTTAATCAGAAACAAGTTGACACCTCGAACAATTGCAACAATTGTGAATCAAACAAAGGATTTACATAAGGTGAATTATGATCAACTCCATGATTTTATGAAACAAAACCAAGCTGAGGCTAATGAAGTAAGGAAAGAAAGATTGGCAAAGAATCATGATCCTCTTGCATTAATTGCTACTACACCAACATCGCTACCAGTGAACACACAACAATCATCATCATCTTCCACTCACAACTACTTGCAACCATCATACATTCAACAACCAACACCGGTCTACCAACAACAGTTCTACCCACAGCAACAACAACATGTTATTCCACAATAGCAATACCCACAATTCCAAGAACAAGAATTCACTGAAAATGATGAAGCTTCTGCAGCATTGACCCAAGCGTTTGCTTTTCTGTCAAAGGCATTCCAAGGACGCTATTCTACACCAACTAACAACAACCAAAGGATTTCATCAAACACTCGAAACAAGCAGATTGCTCAGCCGAGTTTCAATATGGGTAATGGAGGCCAAATGGTTGGAGTTTATGGAAATCAGCAAGGATATGCTACTGGATTTCACATGGGTAATCAGAATATGCAGAATGCAGGTCAGTATGTAGGGAATCAGCATGGTCAGTACACAGGGACTTAGATGGGTCAGTTTGTTGGAAATCAGAGGGGTCAGAATGTTGGTAACCAGGCAATGGGTAATCAGAATAGAAATGTTGCAGCTCCAGTAGTTGGGAATTTGGGAAATGTGAATCAGTGTAATCCGGTAAAGTGTTTCAACTGTCAGGGTGTAGGTCATATGGCAAGGAACTGTCCTACTAAGTCGAACAAGAAAGACACAGCGTATTTGCAGAAAGCATTACTGTTGGCACAAAAGAATGAGGCAGGGTTTCAGTTGAACGCAGAGGAGAATGATTTTATGGCTCTTATGGATGACATGGAAGATAGAGAGGATATCGATGCGAACTGCATATTCATGGCGAATCTTCAGGAAGCAAAGTATGACACGGATTCTGACACACTTCCTGTTTATGACACCAATGCACCATCTGAGGTATCAAACTTCAACACATGTCACAATAACGATATATTTGATATGTCTCCTCATGAGGAACAACATTCTAAGAAGCTAGCACCCACTTATGATACATACCTGGACACGCCAAGTAGTAGCAATACTCATTCAGCAACTCCAGATGTGAATCATAATGGAGGCTTCGTTTCACAGCATGCTGAGAATGATGAGGAAACACGTGCTTTGTTTGAATCATTATTAAATAATTGTCGTATTGTAATTGAGAATGTGCAAAAGGTCAATCGCGATGTTAAGGCCGCGAATGTTAAATTGACCGCTGAGCTTGAGAGTTACAAAGAAAACGTTAAAGCTTTTGAATTTCATAACAAAAGATTGTCTAAATTAGAAACTGGTTATCAAAATTCCGTTTCAAGGGAAAAACAATTGCAACTCAAGTTTGATACACTTGATGTTAATTCTTTCAAAAAGATAAAATCTTTAAACGCGGAAATTTCTGATTTACAAAACCAACTTTCTAAACAAAAAACAGCTTATGCCAATCTTGAAAAAGAAAGGGATGAGTTGAAAAAGGACTTTGCAAAGAAAGAAGACAAACTTTTGGAAGAAATCGTAGAGTCAGAACACATGATTGCACATCTAGAAGAATTAGTGGTTAAGTCGGGTCAGTCAAGTCAAAAAATGAAAATGATTTCAAATCAAACTAATCCGATTTATCATACGAAACATAAAATGGCTCTTGGTAACAAAACTCCTTGTAATCTCAAGAAAGCTCAGCATGAACAAAATGTTTTGTATAATGGTAATGTGATTTACACCAAACATGATCCTCCCGTCGTTCGGGATTTTGTGGAAACGATAGAACTTGTCGAAGAGAGCATAAATAAAATGAAACAAAAGGATTTGAAACCCATTGATTTCAACAAATTGAACAAACTTTCGGGAATTACTTTTGTTCCACAAAAAGAACCATCTGTGTTTTCCATAAAATGACCATTTTCAAAAATGTTTTCTAAGAAAGTAATTGCTTCCAAATCTTTTTCAAAAATAGAACAAATGTCTTCTAACAACACTTTTAATACAAGTGAGGCTAGAGACATTCTGGATGATGTTAAAAAGAGAATTCAAGAACATCAAAATATTGTTGCTTCTAAAACTACAATCAATATTAACAACTGGCATTCCAGTTTTCATATTGAGCAGAAAAAAGTTTTTGAAAACGAAATTACTATCCACTGAATAACATCAGTGCGAGGGTAATCCATTTTGAACAAGCTTTCTTAAAAGAAACGGCCGACTTTGTCAAGGACCACAAATCCCTGGTAAACGAAGCTAATGAAACTCGTGAAAACATGAATGTTTTGGAAAGGTTAAATGATTCTCCCTTCGAAGCTGTTATGACCACTGATATTATGTCCATCATTTTACAAACATATTATGTTCAAGACGATGAAAGACTGAGAGCTGAGACCTCCGAAATTGTTTCAAAATATGAAAATGCTCTTATAAAGCTTGAAAAAGAAAATGTGTCATATTTTAAACAACTTGATCGTAAAAAGGAAGAATGCAAGTATGACAAATTGTCGTATGATCGTGCCATAAAGAACATGAAAGAGCAAAATGATCTTTTGAGGGCTCAGCTTGAAAGTCAAAAAGGGAAGGGTGCGAAAACTAAGTTTGCAAAACCATTGACTTCGGAGAAACCAAATGTTTCAAACACGGTTCAAAAGCCAAAAATGACAATTTCACGGTTTGCTCCAAAAGTCGATGAGAAAAAGGATTTGACAAAACCAGTCACTCCAACACCCTTGCCCAAGCAATGTGAAAATGTTAAGATTGTTGATAAAGGAAAAGCGGTTGTTGATAAACCTAAAGTGATAACACCTGGCCTTTTTAGGATTAGTCCCACTAATGCATCTGCCTCCACATCAAAGACAAATGCGTGCAAAAAGGATAATTCTAAAGAGTCTAGTGATGCTAAAAAGGACAACAATATAAATCCTAATGTGTGTACCTTACCTTCTACAGGATTAGAAAGCACCTCTAGGAGCAGCAGACTAAAGCCTAGGAGCAATACAAGGAACAATAGAGGCTCGCCTGTCTCTACGAGTAGTAGCAAGAATAAAGTTGAAGAAGTAGAAGAACACCCTAGGAATTTATCGCTTTGTAATAAGAAACATGATTCATCTGAATGTAATGTCGAAAGTACTGTTTCTATTGCATGTAATGACTCTGTTTGTTTATTATGCAAGAAATGTTTAATTAATGATGTTCATGATGAATGTGTTTCTGAGAATGTGAATGTTACGCCTGAACAGAAGAATGTTCCAAAAAGACCTAGTGCTAGATCTAGATCTATAGAAAGATTAGTTGCACGCTTTAGGTCTACCACTATTAGTCGAATGCCTAGGAACTACCTTAAGTTTTGTATGTGGATACCAACGGGTAGAGAGTTCATTCTTCAGAATGGCAAATTAGAAGTTGTTCAAAATAAACATGTAGCAACCTTTGATGTGTGTGATTCGGAATTTACTCCTAACCCCATGGAACCAAATACAAACTCTTCTGTTCTTGGCAGGTTATCGAAATATGTCTTTGGATCGTCGACTCGGGTTGCTCCAAGCACATGACCGGGAATTTAAAGCTGCTGATCAATTTCGTCTGGAAATTCATGGGAACTGTACGCTTTGGAAATGATCATGTAGCAGCCATTCAGGGTTATGGATATCTTCAGTTTGGGAATTTTTTAATCACTCGGGTTTACTACGTCGACGGGTTGGGACACAACTTGTTTTCAGTTGGGCAGTTTTGTGATGCTGATTTAGAAGTTGCATTCAGGAGAAACACGGTTTTTATTAGAAATTTGGTTGGTGATGATCTCTTAACTGGTAATCGTGGTACAAACTTGTAAGCTATCGACATCAACCAAATGGCTTCCACATCACGAATTTGTCTTATGACAAGGGCAACCGAAACTAAGTCCTGGCTGTGGCATAGAAGATTATCCCATCTCAATTTCGACACGATCAACAAGTTAGCCAAAGACAACATCGTCACCGGACTTCCTAAGTTCAAATACACCAAGGAACACCTATGTCCATTATGCAAACAAGGAAAAAGCAAAAGAGCATCATATAAACCTAAAACCGTACCTAGTTCGGAAGCAAGGTTACATATGTTGCACATGGACTTATGTAGCCCAATGAGAGTTGAAAGCATTAATGGGAAGAAGTATATTCTTATTATTGTTGATGATTATTCAAGATATACTTGGGTAAAGTTTCTGAGGTCAAAAGACGAAGCACCAGGTACCATCATCACCTTTCTGAAGCGTATCCAAGTTCTACTTCAAGCTCCAGTAAGGATTGTAAGAACAGATAATGGCACATAATTTACTAATCAGGAGTTAAGAACCTACTTTGAAGATGTTGGAATCACACACCAAACATCAGTTGTTAGAACTCCACAGCAGAATGGGTTAGTTGAAAGAAGAAACCGAACTCTTGTGGAAGCTGCTCGCACAATGCTGATTTTTTCTAGTGCACCACTATTCTTATGGGCTGATGCTGTTACCACTGCTTGTTTCACTCAGAACCGATCCCTAGTACATCCAAGATTCAATAAAACCCCATATGAGCTAGTGAACAACCGTAAACCTGACATCTCTTACCTTCACGTGTTTGGCGCTTTGTGCTATCCGACGAATGACAGAGAAGATCTAGGGAAGTTAAAAGCTAAGGGTGATATTGGAATCTTCATTGGATATTCAGAAAACTCGAGGGCATTCAGGGTGTATAATAGAAGAATGAAAAGGATAATGGAGACAATGAATGTGAAGTTTGACGAGATTTCACAAATGGCTTCTGAGAGACTCGCTCTAGAACCCGCGCTTAATCCGATGGCTTCTAATCAAAACGGATTAGGACCCGCACCAAACCAGCAGAATTCTAGACACATCAGTTCAGGACCCGTGCCTCAAGGAGCTCAGTCAACAAACACGGATAAACCTTCAGAACAAGAACTAGAAAATTTCTTTGAGTTAATGATTGATGAATACTAAGGTGGAACTTCGACAAATGCATCTTGATGAGTGCTCAAACACTCATCATTTTTGGTCTAATCTGAACTGTAAAACATACAAAAACACTCAGAAATGCATCAAAATACTGAAAATATTTCAAAATTGTGTTTTATATGTTTTAGATGCAAAATGAGCAACAACAGATGAAAAACGTACGAAGTTTGCAAAATTGGCAGTTTCAGTCCCCCAACTTTCATAAAATTACAAAATTAGTCCTTGGTCTTTCAAAATATGGAAAATTATCACCAAAGGTCCTTTTACAATCAAAAGTTGTCATATTTTGTCCTTTGGTGAAAAATTGGAAAAGTTTTGGAAATTTACAATTTAGCCCCTGGAGTTTCAAACTTTGGCAGTTTTGGTCCCTGGTGGGATATTTTTGAAAGAAAAATCATTTTTGGTCCTTGGAAACTCAAAAGTTATCACATTTGATCCTTGAAAGAAAAGTTTTGGAATTTACATGTTTGGTCCCTGGACTTTTGAAAATTGACACATTTGGTCCCCGGGAATTTTAAAATTGGAAAATATCATTTATGTTTTTTTGAATTGTGGAACATGGTATATTTCACCCTTTTGAGTAACCATGGAAAATTTTCATTTGCAGCCCTCATCTTTGAAAGAATTACAAATTGGTCCTTGTGATTTAACTCAAAATAAACGGACCCTTGTTATTCTAAAACCCAAAACCAAATAACACCCCAACCAATCATTTACCCCAGCCCACCAAACTAACCCCCAAGCCCAACCTCACCACCGAGCCAGTCCCTCTTCAAAATATAAAACAAACACCCCGTATTATCCCTCCGGTCAACCCCAGTCAACACCTTCACCTTCTCCCCCACTTGCCCTGGTAATACCCTGCCACACTCCACCTTACCATCCCTCCACCTCATTCTCCCCATCATTTGTTCCCTTTGCCTCCACTAAATCCCAAGAACCCTTAATTTCCCCAATAACCACACACGTTATCAAAACCTGTCAAACAAGATTTCCCGCCAAAAAAATCATTTGACGGCCAAGATTGATTGAAGCCAAGCCAAGGGCCCTGATGAAGTGAGATTGCATCTCTGGGTCCCACTAAACCCTAAAAGTCAGATATATAAAGAAAAAGAAAGAGCAGAAGACAGTGGTAGATTAGTAGTGTAGCTTAGTGTAATTTTTAGTATAACTTAAGTTCCATTGTAATTTTCATCTTTTAAGTTGTAAGGTAAATGTTTCCAGGATATTTGTAACCTATTTGATTAATCAATTTCAAGTTCTTTTCAGAAAATTTAGAATTGGCATTCTTGGGTGAAATTGACAAATTCGTCCAAGGTTGTTAAGTGTTGTTTATTTCTGTCTCTTTGAGCTCAATTCAGTAAATTTATAAGCTTCATTAAGTTTTTAGGCATCAAAAGCAGTTTTCTTTCATTTTACATACAAATCTCAAAAATGCTCAAAATTAGCTAATAAATCAAAAAATCCATTGTGGAAGAAAATTGAATCAAAGAGCTTGTTGGAATTCTGATTGGATATGGTCTAGTAGCCTCAAGGGAGGCAGTAGGTTGTGCTCTATTGGTTTGTATACATATTGCTCAGTTTGAATTACTTGTAAGTTCACTTTTCCATTTTATTTGTTTTTACTGTATATCAGCTTAACATCTGCTTATTTATGTGCTTTTAGTTTTCTTAGGTGTATTTAGGTAATACTATTGCTTAATATTGGGTATTTAATCAATAGACTCCTTTATGCTAAACTTTTCTCATTTCACTGCCAAAAACAGTTCATCAATGATCTTTGAGTTCTAGTAGTTAATGCTAGTATGTATGTGCTCATTTCAGTTTGCTTTGTCATTATAAGTGTTTGTGAATCAATTTTATGGTCTTAATCTCTCATAAGTTCTGAAAATCAAATTCTCATCTTGTTAAGGGACTGTTTGGATTAGCACTGTTCTATCTATTCTAGTAGTTGTTTTGTTGTTGTTTCAGTGTAGACATATTACATTATGCATAGTTAGGTCAAAACAAGTCACAAATCCAAGTTTTAAACTACAAAAAGTCAAATCACCACCTTATGACCCCAACAGTTAACTGTTGGGGTATATGGGTTTCAAAACTTACCCATTTTGACAAGGAAGTTGTTTTCCAAGCTTAGTTTACTCTTATTATTGCATATAACATCTCATTTAATCAATTAGGATCAACCAAATCTCAAAAAAGTCAAAGTATCAAGTTTTCTTCATAAGTCAAAAGTTCCCATTTCAGATTTTTTTTAAACTTCAAGGAATTTTATTGAATTTTGTGTTTGTTTTCATGGAGTGAAACTTGTTTCTATTTGTTGTCTAGTAGCTCAAATTTCATGTCCTAACCTCCCTTTATTTTTGAGATTTTTTGTGTAGGCCCCACAACCCTCCAAAGAGGGCTGCAGGGCTGCTGTGTGCCCTGTGCAGCAGAACAGCCACCCAAACACAACCCTTTGGTGGTGGTTTCTGACCTCCACAGTGGTCCTCAGGCCTTCCCATTGGTTCCTACCAACTCCCCTCCTACCAGGCTTCCAAGATTGACCAATGGGTTGACCTAGAAACCTGTGGACCCCACTTGATTTATCCCCTAAAATCTGTCCCCATTTTCAGTTTCAAAAAAAGTTTCCAAGTGCTTATTTATAGCTTATTTGCTTAATCTGTGGACCCCACTTGTATTTTCTGGCTTAATCATGCTCCAATAACTTGTTTAAATCTGAATCAACCTTTGTGGGTCCTACTTTAACCCATTTCAGCTCATTTTACCATTTGGTCAACAAAAGTCAACTGTGGAGCCAAAAAGCTTCCACAGTGCTTATTTTTAAGTTCTAAAAAGTTTGTTTTTACAAAAGTTTGTTGTTTTTAGGTGTAAAGTAAGTTTGTAAAAGAAAAACCAAGAAAAATCAATTTAATATTAAGTGATAGTTTCTATTTAATGTAATTTAATTTTAATTTTCATTTTAAAATTTTTATTAAGTACTTAGCTATTTTATATTTTTCTTAACTTCCTCTTATATTAAAGTATTTATAATAATTTTTTCAGATTTTTATTTTGTCATTAAGTATTTATTAGAATTAATCATAGTTTTATTAATAATTAAGTAATAATTAGTTTTAAATAGCATAATTAATTTTTATTAAGTAAAACCTAGTTTTTATATTTTTTATAGCTTTTATATGTTATAAAATAATTTTAGAAATTTTAGTAGAATTTTTACTATTCATTTACTATTTTTCTTAATTTAAAATAGTTTAATTAGGTAATTAATAATTAATTAGTAGTTAATTAATATAAAAACCACAAGAAGACAAAAATACTTATTTTTAATTTTAAAACTTATTTTTAGTTATTTTAGAATTTTAGAAATTTTATTTTCACCTTTTTAGTATTTAATTAATATTGTATTATATTTATGTTATTTAAATATTATTAATTAATATTAAATAGTAATTAATTAATAATAAATAATTAAATAGTGTAAAAATTTATTTTTTTTTCTAAAAATTTTCTTTTACCTTTTAGTTTGTAAAAAAGTCATTTTCACCCCCTGGGTGTTTTCAGATTTCAGTTTTCACTTTTTATTTCGTACGTTTACGTTTTATTTAAACGTAACGTACGCGTTTTTAAGTTTTAAACGTTTCTGGTTTTTCCTAGCTTCCAGTCTTATTCCTATAGCTTCTTTAAGCTGTTTCTTTGTAGATTCCTTAGTATAAGCACACACAAACCCCTTTCCATCCAAATTCACCCGATCACGAAACCGTTTGTTAACCATCCACACCTCGTCGGGACATAACGACCCGGGGAAACACTATATTCCGCGGAGCATTGACTCTAGGCTGTTTGACCTTGTTGACCATTCACCTGGTCAGTTTAAGTTGACGGTTTAGCATCAATTAATCTCAACAACATTCCGCTGCACCCGCTCAGAACCATCAACCACCACCACCATCACAAGATGCATCTACAACAATCGAAGCTGAAGCACCAACTACATCAACATCATCTACATCTACTCAAGCAACTCCCGTACTTGAAACTGTTCTACCAAGAGTTGATGAGCAAAATGAAAACACAAATTTTCAAGAAGAACCAACAAATAATTCAAACGATGTTGCGTTAGAAGAAGAAGAAGAAGTATTTGAAAACCTGTTTGCAACAGACTCTGCTGAATCTTCTTCAAGGTTACAAGAACCATCTAACACACATTCGTTACACCCAAGGTACCCTTCTACGTTTCAATGGACAAAAGACCATCCAATAGAACATGTTATTGGTGAACCTTCAAAGCCAGTTCAGACAAGGAGACAACTTGCCACTGATCTCGAATTGTGCATTTATATTTGCTCAATCAGCCTCAAAGAACCAAAGAACATTCGGGAAGCAATGGCAGAATACCCTTGGATAGAAGCGATGCAGGATGAAATTCTTCAATACGATTTACATGAAAGTTGGGAACTTGTTGAACGACCACTTGATATACGTGTTCTTGATCTCAAGTGGTTGTGGAAGAACAAACTGGATGAAGAAATGACTGTTATTCGCAACAAAGCTCGTCTCGTGGCTAAAGGTTATCCACAAGAAGAAGGGATCGATTTTGAGGAATCATTCGCGCCTGTAGCTAGACTTGAAGCAGTCCAGATTTTCTTAGCCTATGTGTAACACCCCCAAGTTTGGGATACGCAGCGGAATTAAAGCTGGGTGTTACTCGACGGTACAACAGTTATGAGAATAGAAAAACAATCTATAATTGAATTGTTAAAATGATTTTATTATTCAAAAATAAGAGTTTACAAAATGAGGTCCCAATAGCTTTACAATTTGTTAAATAATTTATCAAAGAATAATAAAATCTTAGCCTTCCTTCCGTATCCATGCCCTTCCATGCCATCCTTGTTTGTTATGGACCTGAGTTAAACATGCTAAAAAGTCAACACAACGGTTGAGTGAATTCACAGTGTTTATGAATGAGTAATAGTTTGAACACAAGTCAAATCATTATAAAACACCGTATTGCAGTGTAGCATATTGCACTAAGCCTCATGAACTCAAACCTTAACAGTTTGGACATTATAGTAATGAGCTATAACGTAATGGTGCCCTCGAGTAGGAAGCTTGCCAACTTCCTAGTAGTTCTCAAATAAAGTGCATTTGGCCACTTATCCAGCAACACAAATGGGGCGTCAACTTCCAATAGATCTATTCACTATATTCGCGTTCACTCGCAAGTGATTAAGGGTTCATGATATAAGGGACTTTTAATGGCAAAACGTTTAACTTAGGCAATACCAGATCAGGATAGCATACAGAAAATACTTGTGTTCGATTTTGTAGCATGTATCTCCCCACAAGTTTGAAAATTAGTATAAAAATGAAAAAGTGGGACTATGAACTCACCTGGGCAGTCTGGATGGAAAACAAAGTTAAATGAAGTTGATAAACGTCTCCGGCTTGAAACCTGATTTATTAGGTCAAGTTCTTAGTAATTGCTTCTGATTATATAAGTTTTTCAATGTTCGTTTCATTTTGGTTTAATGGTTAAATATTTTATCGAGCCAATATGTAGTTTCAAAAGTATTATTTTATTATATTTTCTTATCTGTAAGATTTGGTTCTGTCCGTTCGTTAATTGGATACTTCGTTTGTTAGTTACGGTACAAAACGTATATTAAGTTTAAATAAAACTTAATAATAATAATAATAATAATAATAATAATAATAATAATAATAATAATAATAATAATAATAATAATAATAATAATAATAATAATATTAAATAATAATTAGGGTTTATAATATTTTCATTTTAGACTCTCAAGTTTCTAAAGTTGACAAATTTTACCCTCGAACTATATAAAAATGGCAACTTTTACCCTTGAACTTTGGTCAATTGACACTTTCTACCCTTAACCTTGAGTTTATTTTATTTCTAGTCCAAAATATAAAATTATTTATAGTTTTGGCAATATATACCCCTCATGCAAATATAACTTACACCTGATGTCCTTTTTCAATAAAAACGCGTTTTTAGCCACGAAAATAAATCCAACTTTCTACGACTCATTTATATAAGTTTAAAACAGGTTTATAAATACTTTTCATCAGCTTATCTACTTATAATGTTAGCTTATTTGTTCTAAATAATCAAAAGAAAAGTTTATAAAACAGATTTTTCGACCAAAAGTGAGCTTAATTATACACGAGACATGATGAGGTTTCTACTACGTTATTGTTCCTTTTAGTAGTCTACTAGGAGGTCTTCTTATAGGTTCAAACTAGAGGTTCTAACGTATTACGGTTTGCTCACAACGAGTCATCAAAGTAGAGCGTCTAGAATAGTTTTTATGAAATAAAAACTAAGTATAAAAGGTTGGTTTTTCATGCTTGCGACTCCCTACTTGGTACTAAATAAAAACGAGGCTACTCCATCTTATTCCTATGTTTAGACCTTCTAGTGTACTTTGACCATATCGAAAACTAGAGTTTTAGAACCATGTTTGATACACGAAATTTGTGTCTAAAACTCCATGTCTGCTGCTTTTGTTTTTAAATCTGTTCTGAAATTAATTAAAAGCACCTTTTATTATGCGTTTTCATGACTCGGAGTCTAAAGAAGTTTTGAAGAAAACGTTGTTCCGGAGAACTTTCATGTTTTAAGTTTTTGACAAAACAGACCAGAAAGGCCTCGTTTTGCGTTATTTAGCCTGCTGTAACAGTAGGCATGTTTTAGTTTTTATATAACTTCAAATCGACATAACTTTTGACTCGTTTGTCTGTTTTAGGTGATTCAAAAGCCTAGATTCTCGTTTTTATTTCTCCTAAATGATTGTTCAGTTTATATATGCTCACAAAATTATCTATCATCAATATTAGGATCCTAGTTTAATATATGTGTCGAAAATATTTTATTTAAGGGTTTTGCTTTGTCTAATGACTCGCGAGAATAAAACATTACATGTACATCTTATGGCCAGGTCTTGGGGGCAATTTGAAGTGTGCTAGGTGCTTATTAAAAAGTCAAAAGGGCTGGTCCTAAAACTCATGGCTTGTCATAGAAAAATAAGGCATAAAAGGGGTGCTTGGGGCTGTTTTACGTAAAAACAGAAAAAGAAAAGAAGTTTGTGAAACTTAATAAAATTGCATGTTTCCTCTATATAGCTTGTTTACTGAGTATTTACCTTGTTTAAATGTATTGGTAATAATCTAATAGGTTAAAACAAAGTAAATTATATAAGGGCTGTTTGTTTGTTTACTGGTACTACAGAAAGAATGAAAACATAGTTTTTGATCTTGGTCTTCACTTGTGACTTGATTAACCTTATATTTAAATGTGTTTAAGACTTATGGAAGGAATAGAAATGGTTTGGAGGACTTACAATACAAAAGGTAATCAGCTTGGAAGTGAAATCGACTAGGAGGGCTCAAGGGGTGCAAGACTTCTTCAAGGCTTCTAGGCTTCACTCTAATGCTTCTAGACTCCAATGAAACTTTATTCCACTTCTTTTAAGGACTTAAGGATCAGAAATATAGGTGATTGTGTATGGTGTAGTCTATTCAATTATGGGATGCATGAGAAAGGGTGGTTTGGTTCGAATTATATAAAGGAAAGATGTAAGGTTTCATTTAATGCACTTAGCTACCTGGAAAGGTTTGTCTAAAGTCCAAGAGACATAAGCAAAGTAAGTTTGGTGAATTGTATGGCTTAGCATGTCCCAACGTGTGGGGGGAAAATGTTACAATGCCTTGGCTTGATACTTTTGACCAAGAGTAAGAATCTAAGGGGACATGCATATGTGGCTTCTTTTAGGACTTCTAAATCAGTAAGTGAATGAGTGTTTGAGTGGCTTGTGTGATTCGAATGGTGTTGAGGAGAGACACATAGAAAGCTTCTTATATTAAACTTGCATTATTGAGATTTTAGGCAACATGATGACTTGTTCTTGTATATTGTGTTCGAATGGTTTAAAATAAGAATAGGTGTAATATGTTTTGAGATGGGGAACATGGTGAGGTAGTGTCCTAGTTTCCTGGTTTGCTAAATGTAACGAAGAGAATAACATGTACAGGTAGACTAATCCATAACCATGCAAACTAACTAACTTCTTAACCTTAAACAAAGATTTCAAGAAACATGTTGATGTGGTTCGATCCTAAGCCAAGGATTCTACCTACCATAGACAAATATTTAGGAACATGTTCATGTGGCTACATGAGAGACTAGAAGGGAAGTTATGGTTAGGGAAATCGTTAGTAGCATGCTAAGACTTGTCATGTTTAATTCGAACTACTATATAACCAAGGATTGATCTTGCTTTGTCATTTGTACTTAGGGCTTAATGATTTGTACATAGGGTTTACTTAGTGTAGATAAATTAGTTTAAGCTTTATAGTAAATAATGTTTAAGGATAATTGTACCACATGGTTATTAGGGTTGTACTAAGGTTTAAAAATTATAGAAATTGCAGTTTTAGTATTTGGTGAAAATAGATATAAGTTAGGTTATGTAGGATTTAAACTAATAATTATATGTTTTATACCTTAAGTACTTGTATACTAGGTTTAAGGATTTGTACATAAAAATACTAGGGCTAGGGTTTGTGCAAAGTATTCTTGTATTGTGTGCTTAAGGATAAGTACACTGAGGTTTACAATGAATTTTATTAATATTATGATTTCACATATTACTGACTTGTACCTAAGCTTTAAGGACTTGTATTTTAACATTTAAGACTTAGATATTTATATAATCATATATAATAACTTAGGGTTTTATGAAAATTGACAAACATTAAGTTTATTAATGAAGTAACGTAAAGTGGTAAATGAAAGTTGAAAACTTTGGTACTTGACATCTAAAAATATTTATTTAAAACAAAACCAAGTGAACCCATTTATTTAGAATATGAGTTACATCATATTAATTAATTGTTATGATTAGTTAAACTAATAATGTTAAAAAAAAAATTAGACGTGGAAAAATGGATAAGTATTAGTTTAATTTAAGTGGAAATTTACCGGTGGTTACAGTCTCACCCCCTTAACGGAATCTCGTCCCGAGATTCAGCCTATGTTAGGTGTTTTGAAATGATAAGGACGAATAGTTTAATTTATGAAACCTATATTATTTAAATTTACATGTGCAAATATCATTCCAAAGGTTATATAAACTTAAGAAATTTTATTTTAAATGAAGATTGTTATAAAAATTTATCATGTTTCAGTAATTATCTTTGAAAATATCCTGATTTCAAATTTCTCGTTTTGTAAAAATCAATTTTTTTTTTTTTTTTTTTTTTTTGACATAAAAAAAACTGTCTTTTAAATAAGAAAATTTCTGATGAAAACTTAATGAATGTAAAGGAAAAATTTTTTTAAATTTAATTTTTGCAAATGATGAATCCGTTTGTTCCTTAGTAAAATTTTAAAATTTTCAAACGTTCATGAACAGTGATCCCAACGGTCGTGAATAGTAATTTCCAACGGTCGTGAATAGTGTTTCAACGGCTAGTTTTTCTCATAAATACCCCATTTCAATCCTCATTCTTTCCTATTAATCTCTTCACCTATATTCCTTACAAAATGCCGCATCCTATTACTATTATTGCGATCGTGTACGTTGTTACTACTTCTATCTACATGACCTACGTTCCAGAAGAAGATTATGCATTATTGGCCGGGATTTTAGTGTTTCTTATACCACTCTTGGTTCTAGCAATTGTTATCGATGAGGTTTGGAAGTAATAGACAGTATCGTGGTAGGAGCGTTGAAATAAATTTTCTATGTAATCTTTAGTGAATGTGTAATAAGATTTGGTTGTTTTATGTATAAAACCATGTTTTGCGTTCATAATTTGTTTATTGTACAAAATATTCAAGGTGTTATATCCAGTCGTAGTTCTCGTTCTCGTAGGTGTAGTTGTGTTCTTTATTAGATTGATGGATCAACTAATTGGCGATTATGTTCCTTATTTGGTGGTTTTTGTAACATTAGTATTACCGATGCTAATTATGTTGTTATGCATTAATATTCATGGGTTCTAATGAAATATTATGTTATTTGTGTTTTATGAATTTTAGTAATCCTTAGATTTTTACTCATGTTATTTCAGTTATAAATAAGCCCACTTATTTATAATTCATTATTTACATCGCAAGGCGTCCCAAAACAATGTAAACAAAGAAATATAAACTTTTGGTTCGGTGATTCATAATTTCTTTATTTAAATAAAAAGGCGTCCCAATTCATTTAAATAAAGACATTGCAAATCATCCTACTTAAGAATTTCTGACTTAACATTCGTAATCGATGAATTAAGTATTCTGGGAGTACGGAGAGAGTATTTACACTCATTTTTGGATATGGTAGTAAGATAATCAAGGTGAGTCGACATAATTTTTTTCAAAATAGTTTGGTGAGTATATTTTTAACGTAAATAGGATAAGAATTGTGGAAACCACAATGACTTAGGAAAGTTTTGTAAATTTATGGAAATATTGAAGTAGATACATGCTCAGGGAGATAGGATTAAAAAGTAATGCCTTAGAATAAGCATCTCCAGTTATGTTTTGTATAAAGGGATCAAAGGTATATCATAAATGTATATACCAGTTTATTAAAGTTTTTGAGTAACATAATTACCTGAAAGTCACATAATCATCTGGAGGCTGGAAGGCACGGACAACGAAAGGCTATAAAACATTTTTGTGAAAAAGTGGTTATAGTTCGGATCTCAATTAGACCCGTTTCTCTATAACCTGGCTCTGATACCAATCTGTAACACCCCCAAGTTTGGGATACGCAGCGAAATTAAAGCTGGGTGTTACTCGACGGTACAACAGTTATGATAATAGAAAAATAATCTATAATTGAATTGTTAAAATGATTTTATTATTCAAATATCAGAGTTTACAAAATGAGGTCCCAATAGCTTTACAATTTGTTAAATAATTTATCAAAGAATAATAAAATCTTAGCCTTCCTTCCGTATCCATGCCCTTCCATGCCATCCTTGTTTGTTATGGACCTGAGTTAAACATGCTAAAAAGTCAACACAACGGTTGAGTGAATTCACAGTGTTTATGAATGAGTAATAGTTTGAACACAAGTCAAATCATTATAAAACACCGTATTGCAGTGTAGCATATTGCACTAAGCCTCATGAACTCAAACCTTAACAGTTTGGACATTATAGTAATGAGCTATAACGTAATGGTGCCCTCGAGTAGGAAGCTTGCCAACTTCCTAGTAGTTCTCAAATAAAGTGCATTTGGCCACTTATCCAGCAACACAAATGGGGCGTCAACTGCCAATAGATCTATTCACTATATTCGCGTTCACTCGCAAGTGATTAATGGTTCATGATATAAGGGACTTTTAATGGCAAAACGTTTAACTTAGGCAATACCAGATCAGGATAGCATACAGAAAATACTTGTGTTCGATTTTGTAGCATGTATCTCCCCACAAGTTTGAAAATTAGTATAAAAATGAAAAAGTGGGACTATGAACTCACCTGGGCAGTCTGGATGGAAAACAAAGTTAAATGAAGTTGATAAACGTCTCCGGCTTGAAACCTGATTTATTAGGTCAAGTTCTTAGTAATTGCTTCTGATTATATAAGTTTTTCAATGTTCGTTTCATTTTGGTTTAATGGTTAAATATTTTATCGAGCCAATATGTAGTTTCAAAAGTATTATTTTATTATATTTTCTTATCTGTAAGATTTGGTTCTGTCCGTTCGTTAATTGGATACTTCGTTTGTTAGTTACGGTACAAAACGTATATTAAGTTTAAATTAAACTTAATAATAATAATAATAATAATAATAATAATAATAATAATAATAATAATAATAATAATAAATAATAATTAGGGTTTATAATATTTTCATTTTAGACTCTCAAGTTTCTAAAGTTGACAAATTTTACCCTCGAACTATATAAAAATGGCAACTTTTACCCTTGAACTTTGGTCAATTGACACTTTCTACCCTTAACCTTAAGTTTATTTTATTTCTAGTCCAAAATATAAAATTATTTATAGTTTTGGCAATATATACCCCTCATGCAAATATAACTTACACCTGATGTCCTTTTTCAATAAAAACGCGTTTTTAGCCACGAAAATAAATCCAACTTTCTACGACTCATTTATATAAGTTTAAAACAGGTTTATAAATACTTTTCATCAGCTTATCTACTTATAATGTTAGCTTATTTGTTCTAAATAATCAAAAGAAAAGTTTATAAAACAGATTTTTCGACCAAAAGTGAGCTTAATTATACACGAGACATGATGAGGTTTCTACTACGTTATTGTTCCTTTTAGTAGTCTACTAGGAGGTATTCTTATAGGTTCAAACTAGAGGTTCTAACGTATTACGGTTTGCTCACAACGAGTCATCAAAGTAGAGCGTCTAGAATAGTTTTTATGAAATAAAAACTAAGTATAAAAGGTTGGTTTTTCATGCTTGCGACTCCCTACTTGGTACTAAATAAAAACGAGGCTACTCCATCTTATTCCTATGTTTAGACCTTCTAGTGTACTTTGACCATATCGAAAACTAGAGTTTTAGAACCATGTTTGATACACGAAATTTGTGTCTAAAACTCCATGTCTGCTGCTTTTGTTTTTAAATCTATTCTGAAATTAATTAAAAGCACCTTTTATTATGCGTTTTCATGACTCGGAGTCTAAAGAAGTTTTGAAGAAAACGTCGTTCTGGAGAACTTTCATGTTTTAAGTTTTTGACAAAACGGACCAGAAAGGCCTCGTTTTGCGTTATTTAGCCTGCTGTAACAGTAGGCATGTTTTAGTTTTTATATAACTTCAAATCGACATAACTTTTGACTCGTTTGTCTGTTTTAGGTGATTCAAAAGCCTAGATTCTCGTTTTTATTTCTCCTAAATGATTGTTCAGTTTATATATGCTCACAAAATTATCTATCATCAATATTAGGATCCTAGTTTAATATATATGTCAAAAATATTTTATTTAAGGGTTTTGCTTTGTCTAATGACTCGCGAGAATAAAACATTACATGTACATCTTATGGCCAGGTCTTGGGGGCAATTTGAAGTGTGCTAGGTGCTTATTAAAAAGTCAAAAGGGCTGGTCCTAAAACTCATGGCTTGTCATAGAAAAATAAGGCATAAAAGGGGTGCTTGGGGCTGTTTTACGTAAAAACAGAAAAAGAAAAGAAGTTTGTGAAACTTAATAAAATTGCATGTTTCCTCTATATAGCTTGTTTACTGAGTATTTACCTTGTTTAAATGTATTGGTAATGATCTAATAGGTTAAAACAAAGTAAATTATATAAGGGCTGTTTGTTTGTTTACTGGTACTACAGAAAGAATGAAAACATAGTTTTTGATCTTGGTCTTCACTTGTGACTTGATTAACCTTATATTTAAATGTGTTTAAGACTTATGGAAGGAATAGAAATGGTTTGGAGGACTTACAATACAAAAGGTAATCAGCTTGGAAGTGAAATCGACTAGGAGGGCTCAAGGGGTGCAAGACTTCTTCAAGGCTTCTAGGCTTCACTCTAATGCTTCTAGACTCCAATGAAACTTTATTCCACTTCTTTTAAGGACTTAAGGATCAGAAATATAGGTGATTGTGTATGGTGTAGTCTATTCAATTATGGGATGCATGAGAAAGGGTGGTTTGGTTCGAATTATATAAAGGAAAGATGTAAGGTTTCATTTAATGCACTTAGCTACCTGGAAAGGTTTGTCTAAAGTCCAAGAGACATAAGCAAAGTAAGTTTGGTGAATTGTATGGCTTAGCATGTCCCAACGTGTGGGGGGGAAATGTTACAATGCCTTGGCTTGATACTTTTGACCAAGAGTAAGAATCTAAGGGGACATGCATATGTGGCTTCTTTTAGGACTTCTAAATCAGTAAGTGAATGAGTGTTTGAGTGGCTTGTGTGATTCGAATGGTGTTGAGGAGAGACACATAGAAAGCTTCTTATATTAAACTTGCATTATTGAGATTTTAGGCAACATGATGACTTGTTCTTGTATATTGTGTTCGAATGGTTTAAAATAAGAATAGGTGTAATATGTTTTGAGATGGGGAACATGGTGAGGTAGTGTCCTAGTTTCCTGGTTTGCTAAATGTAACGAAGAGAATAACATGTACAGGTAGACTAATCCATAACCATGCAAACTAACTAACTTCTTAACCTTAAACAAAGATTTCTAGAAACATGTTGATGTGGTTCGATCCTAAGCCAAGGATTCTACCTACCATAGACAAATATTTAGGAACATGTTCATGTGGCTACATGAGAGACTAGAAGGGAAGTTATGGTTAGGGAAATCGTTAGTAGCATGCTAAGACTTGTCATGTTTAATTCGAACTACTATATAACCAAGGATTGATCTTGCTTTGTCATTTGTACTTAGGGCTTAATGATTTGTACATAGGGTTTACTTAGTGTAGATAAATTAGTTTAAGCTTTATAGTAAATAATGTTTAAGGATAATTGTACCACATGGTTATTAGGGTTGTACTAAGGTTTAAAAATTATAGAAATTGCAGTTTTAGTATTTGGTGAAAATAGATATAAGTTAGGTTATGTAGGATTTAAACTAATAATTATATGTTTTATACCTTAAGTACTTGTATACTAGGTTTAAGGATTTGTACATAAAAATACTAGGGCTAGGGTTTGTGCAAAGTATTCTTGTACTGTGTGCTTAAGGATAAGTACACTGAGGTTTACAATGAATTTTATTAATATTATGATTTCACATATTACTGACTTGTACCTAAGCTTTAAGGACTTGTATTTTAACATTTAAGACTTAGATATTTATATAATCATATATAATAACTTCGGGTTTTATGAAAATTGACAAACATTAAGTTTATTAATGAAGTAACGTAAAGTGGTAAATGAAAGTTGAAAACTTTGGTACTTGACATCTAAAAATATTTATTTAAAACAAAACCAAGTGAACCCATTTATTTAGAATATGAGTTACATCATATTAATTAATTGTTATGATTAGTTAAACTAATAATGTTAAAAAAAAATTAGACGTGGAAAAATGGATAAGTATTAGTTTAATTTAAGTGGAAATTTACCGGTGGTTACACTATGCCGCTCACAAAAACATCACAGTCTATCAGATGGATATTAAGACTGCTTTCTTAAATGGAACTCTGAAAGAAGAAGTGTATGTGAGTCAGCCAGAGGGATTCATCGACAAAGATCATCCAGACTACGTCTAGAAGCTTAAGAAAGCAATTTATGGTTTAAAACAAGCTCCAAGAGCGTGGTATGACGAACTATCATCTTTCTTGCTCAAAAATAATTTCACAAAAGGAACGGTTGATGACACCTTGTTTATCAAAAAATTCAAAGATGACATTTTGATCGTTCAAATTTACGTAGACGACATTATTTTTGGATCAACCAATCCTAACCATTCAAAACATTTTGAAAATCTCATGAAAAGAAAATTTGAAATGTCCATGATGGGGGAACTAAGATTCTTTCTTGGTTTACAAATACATCAATCCCCTCGTGGTATTTTTATCAATCAAGCTAAATATACAATAGAGATTTTGAAAAAACATGGAATGGAAAATTGTGATTCTGTTGGTACACCAATGGTCACTTCACCAAAAATAGGTGCTGATTCATTTGGGAAACCCATTGATCCGAAGAAATATCGGAGCATGATCGGTTCTCTCATGTACCTAACTGCTAGCCGAACCGATATTCAATTTGCTGTTTCTTTGTTAGCACGGTTTCAGGCAAAGCCTACCGAACTTCACCTCAAAGAGGTTAAACGGATCTTTCGGTACCTACGAAGCACCATTAACATGGGACTTTGGTATCCAAAGGATTCGGGGTTTAATCTAACAGCATTTTCAGATGCAGACTATGCTGGTGATCAAGTTACAGCAAAGAGTACATCAGGTGGAGCACTATTTTTTGGTGAAAAGCTAGTAAGCTGGTCGTCAAGGAAACAGGATTGTACTGCGCTATCAACCGCCGAAGCCGAGTATGTGTCTCTATCTGCGTGTTGTGCCTAAGTTCTTTGGATGCGGACACAGCTCACAGATTATGGCTTTACTTTTGACAGAATACCTATGTATTGTGACTCAAAAAGTGCCATAGCTATCTCGTGTAATCCCGTACATCACTATAAGATGAAACATATCAAAGTCCGCTACCATTTCATCAAAGAACACGTGGAAGAGGGTACTGTTGAATTATTTTTTGTTAAGACTGATTACCAACTCGCCGATCTATTTACTAAAGCCCTTCCAAAAGAACGGTTTGACTATTTAGTTCGACGAATTGGCATGCGAAGCCTAACTCCTGAGGAGCTAGAACGTCTTCTCGAATCTACTTGAAAAATGCTTTCAAAATCGCTTCGCTGTAAATATTTTTGAAAAAACAAAATACAAAATTTGAAAAACCAACAAAAACAAAATACAAAAATATAAAATTTTCAAAAATACAAAAACAATATAAAATAAAAAAATCCAAAAATATTCTTCTCACGACATGTCTCTCGTATAAATCAATATTCTGTACGTTTCTAGAAATGTCATTCAACAATGATACGGACATGCATAGATGCTTGAACGGGAGTTATTTACATGTTTTTCTAAAACATGTCGTTTCTCAAAAGTTTCTTCACAATGCCATGTAAGTACTTCAGCTTACAACCCGTGCTTCAAAGTGAAATCTATTCAAAACTTAAGTCCGGGTATAACAACTCGAAAAGATTTCAAATAAGGACTAAAATAATGACTTCTGATTATTTTCAAATCAAGGACTCGTACATTCAAAGATGAAATCATTTTCAAAAGTTCGAGTATAAACAAACGAAAAGGATTTCAAACAAAAACTCGTTTTCAAAAAGAACTCTTGAGCACTTTTTCAAGATTGTTCAAAAGATTTCTCAAAATCTCTCAAAACTAGTGCTCAAGATAACTCCCTCTAAACCCTTAATTGATTTTAAAATGTGCTATCATTAAGGGGGAGTTCAAAAACAAAATGTTCCAAATTCATGCTAAATCGAATCTGTCTTTCTCTCCAAAAAGCTTTTTCTTAATCAGTTGATATAAAAAATATCACAATATGCTATTTTTGAGGGGGAGAAGACATGATTAAAATGTGATCAAAGATGTTTAAAGTTTGTGACTGAATCTTGAAAGAGCTCGACTCAGTAAGTACCTATGAATTGACGAAGCTTAAAATGTCAGTAATAGAAAAGACTTGTCTTGGACGGGTAATAATTTCAAGCTAGTCTAACTAGTGATGTAAGCGTGTCTCGAATAGGACTTGTCTGAGTAGAATGTACCATATCGAGAGACTTTCTTTGGACTTGACCAGGACAGGTAGTAATTTCAAGCTAGTTTAACTAGTGGTGTAAGCGTGTCTCGAATCGGTCATGTTCACTGAAAGTGGATCAATTCAAAAAGTGCAAACTCCTCACGCATGTGCAAATTTCTTAAATAATCCACGAGCACATGTGAAGGGGGAGTCCTTCAAAATTGCAAAACTCTCAAAGTGGTAACAACAATGTGTTTTATTATCATAAACACTTTGAGAGATTTTCAATAAATGGTTTCATGGTAATTATAGGATAGTCATGGAGTTATAAGGTGACTAAGGTTAGGAAAAACCGTCCTATGATCCGCCAGAGCCGGAGGGATCTACCCAAGGAAAAATCCAATAGATTAGAATTAGAAGTCCTTAGGTATGATTGAAAAAAAGGAGAAAATGAGAAAGGAGAAGGGAGAAAGAAGGGGTTGAAGAATTAAAAAGAAAAGTTATGAAAAAGGGTGAAAAGAAATAGCCCTCCAAATGTTCAACCTTAGGGCAGACACCTGGTACAATTCGTATGCTACTGGTTGTTACTAAGGTGACACCGGTATTGAAGACAAGACGTCATGGACCCAGTGACGCACTGCACTAAACCTTCCTAACCACTCAAGTTCTCTTAAAAGAGCTTGTTTCATTCTCACGGGGAACCAGTGTAATCTATCAATCTGTCTCTTAGAGATGGTTGATATTGAAGCAGGAGACCTCTCCCTAATCTCCGCATAAAAAACCAAATGTGCACTTATCGAGTCTAGAGCCCTGAGATTCATCAAAAGATCTCATAGGAACACATGATAACTCTACACTGGTTGTTCATCGTTAAGGACGCCAGATGTAAACTTAAGAGTCCTACGCAGATCTTAGCAATGTGCCAGAACATTTATGAGAGGATTCACATTTGTGATTCTCAATGATTGAATGGAAATTCCTACCAGGGTCAACATCAAACAGCCCTGACAGCAGGTCACTTCGGTAATTCTTTATGGGTTACGCTTAGTGTTCGCGGTGGTTTCAAATGGTCTACAGTCGTGGAGTGATTCCCAGCGACTCACCCAGTTATTAAGCTACTTAGTAGGTCATGTAAGCTCTCTCGAGGGTATCTGACATGGGAACCGCCTTGGTAAGGGTTATAAGGAGTCTTCACACTATGTTGTTGACAATCTCTAATTCCTTATCTGTAAGTACCGGTTGATTTATTGCTAACTGTTTTCATGCAGCTATACATCATCTCCATGGCGACAGATTACACATGCTCATACATGCATCACTACGTCAAAGGAAAGTTCTCACAAAGATCAAAGCAAAGTAAGGTTCAAAGAAAGATTCTACGCAATGTGAAAGAATCTACAGAAGTAAAGTGACAAAGATCGGTGTGAAAGAACGGGAATAACAAATGCATGTATCACAAAGACTAAAGACGTATGAGCAGGTTGGAATGGCGAACAACCACCACAGACGCAGAAGTGACGAATGGCAGATGACTCCACATCACAAAAGAACAAAGACTATTCTACTACGACACATAATGGTCAACAACAAATTACAAAGAAGACCTAATCACGTGGAACATCATTCGAATGACCACCCCTTAGGGGGAGATTGTTAGCATTGAAAATTATATTAAAAACTTAAAAAGTGATGGTCATTCTCATTTATTGTAACGTTGTAATGTGTCGTAGTTTGTGTTATAAGAATAGTCAATGGGCCTTGGTCTTGGTAAGCTAATATGTTATTAGTTATGTTTCATAAGCCTTTATAATTCATGTAAACCAAGTCCAAGCCCAAGCCCATAGAAAGCCTATGTATGGAACTATAAAAGGCACCTTACCACTCATTGTTAAAGTTGATATATCTAAGGTCCTACATTCACCAGTCCAGACTCAACAGTTTTACTGTTGTGATTACTGTGGAGGTCCACACTTCAGCTCAGATTGTCAAATGGGGAATCCATATCCTTGTGACAATTTTGACACACCTTATTATGACCAACCTCGACAGTACCAAATGAATCAAGCACTTCTTCTGGAAATGCAAAATATACTGGAATTACTTGATGATCTTAAGGGTTTAGTTAAAGACTTTGCCCAAAGAGACACTCATCAAAAATCCATGGAAGAATTGCTGGCTGAAGAGCAGGCTGCTAGAATAAATTCCCAAGATGCCTATGAAAAATCTATTAGGGAATCAATTGCAAAAGAAAAAGCAGCCAAATCTAGCTCTCAGTTCCGTTTCATTCCTGATGACAGTGATGATGAAGATACCCTTGATATTCTTTAATTTTATAAAACTTCATCTAGCTCATCAGATACAATTCCTTCTATGGAAAATCAGGGAGAAAATAATGTGATGGAGAAATTACTAGCAGAAGATCAAATGGAACTCATACAATCCATGAATGCTAGTTCCTCTCAACTCCCTCAGTCTGTTATCACACCCGAAGTTCACACTCACTCACTGAACATGGGGGATGAGCATCTTAGCACTGTTCCTGAAAAGGAATCGGACGAATTCATAAAGTCTAGTGTTGAGAGCCTTGTCCCAATCCCAGGAGAGTCACAGGGAACTTTGGATCATATGTGTGATTTACTTTCCCCTCTTGAGTGTTCAAACGATCATTTTGAGACTTTCTCAGATTTTAATGATGATTGTACATCTCATGGAGACATTCAGTATATTGAGGCATCACTCCCACAGTCTGATGGTGATCCTCTTCTTGAGGAGTTCACCGATGAACTTACTCACATCAATCCACTTTCAACGGAAAGTGATAATGGTCTCCTTGATTTCGAAGCCGATCTGGGAGAAATTGAAAGTCTCCTATATCATGATCCACCACTCAGTTCTTATCCAAACAGTCCAATAGAGAATAATAATCACTTTGTTCCTGAAGCATTCACTACTACTCTCACCAATCCTCTATTTGAATTCGAATCTGAATTCACTTTAATTTCTGATAATCCAATCTTTTGTATTCGGAATGAGGATTGTGATGAGTCTATTCCAGAATATGAATTCACATATTTACATCTTGTGAATAATTCTCTTCATGAGGAGTTCGCTGGTGAACTCACTCATCATATCATGACTCCTCCGGAGTATGATAGCCAGGGGGAGATACGCTCAATCATGAGGATTTACAAATTCCCACCCTCCCTCCCGGGATGTTTTCTAACCCAATGAGCTTAACCCTTGAAATCCAAATTCAGGCTAATGAGCCTGCTCTCGAGGAAGAAGATCTTGTCATGGTTTTCTTCCTGTTCTTCACTCCTTCGGGAATGAAGACATTATCTTTGACCCCGGCATCACCGCTTATAGTTTATACTATTTTAAGCCAGGGTCTGTATATCTCATCGGTGTGGAACTTTCACGTGCTTCAAATGTTTGTCCAAACATCTTGAATGAAAGTCCGATGGAGATTGTCTCTTCCACATCATGCTTCCCCAAGAACCAATGAATTCGGGGTCGAGTCAAGCTAGCGACTCGGTAAACAAAAACAGTAGCATGCATATAGGGTTTTCACCCTAAGTGTGGGGGAATTACCCCTACTGTGGTTACAAATAAAGTGAAAAACAAAATTGTGTTTCCACATTTAGCTTGTAATGTTGCCCCTTTACGTTCAAAGAATCGGCATAATAGCCGGGACTTTGAATATTGAGGACAATATTCAATTCTAAGTGTGGGGGGGAAATTCTAGCGAATTTTATCACATTTTACCTTCTAGTACCCCCGTTTTTGGCCAAAAATTTTAAAATTTTTTTCACTTGAGCTTTAAAATTTTTTGTGGTTATCAGTCCGCCATGTCTAAACGGCTCTTGGTAAAGATATATCAAATCCGTTGATGGCTTACAATTTGCCCAAATTGTATGGTATCTCAACTCGCCATATCCTAAAAAGTGAAAGAGTTGGCTAGCCCGCAAGATTATGGCTTGTGGTAAAGGCAGTGGAAAACCATAATTGGTAATCAGCTCACCAAGATGTTGAGTATTCCATCAAGAGTTGGCTAGTCCAGAAGCAAACGGCTTCTGGTAAAGACAAATCAAATCCGTTGACAACTGGTGGTTTGTTCAAAATCACATGGTTATCAAGTGGACCATAGTTCTTACTTGAACTTAAACATTTGGCTACTCCAGAAGTAATGGCTTTTGGTAAAGAGATTAAAATCCATTAAGTTTTCAAAACAGTTTATTGCTAGGGACTAGCAATAGTTTAGTGTGGGGGATTGATGAGTGCTCGAACACTCATCATTTTTGTCGTATCTGAACTGCAAAACATTTAAAAAACACTCAAATATGCATCAAAATACTGAAAATATTCCAAAGATTGTGTTTTATATGTTTCAGATGCACAATTAGTAAAAACAGATGAAAAACGAGCAAAGTTTGCATAATTGGCAGTTTCAGTCCCCCAACTTTCACAAATTGACAAAATTGGTCCCAGGTAAAATATTTTTGAAAGATAAGTCAACCCAAGTCCTTTAAAAGTCAAATACTATCAAAATTAATCCTTGGGTAAAAAGTTTGAGGAAATTACAATTTTAGTCCCTCAACTTTGATTTTTGGCAGAAATGACCCCCGGTGGTTAAAATTTGAAAATTGCATCAAGGTCCTTGTGGAAATGGAATATGGCATATATGGCCCCTTGGAAGATATTTGGAAAATTGGCAGAGCATACCCTCCATTTTCATAAAATAACACATTTGTTCCTTGTGATTAATACTACAACCAAGTGGACCCTTTTTACTCTTAACCCAAAATTATTTCAAATCCAATCCAAACCAAATACACTACCCAGGCCCAAAGTTACCCAAGCCCATCCCACTTTATTTAATAAAAACTGGTCAAAGGGTCAACGCCCCCACCCTTTCTTCTTCCCACCTTTTGCAGCTAAACCAGACAAAAGAAAAAACCATCCCTGCCATCTCCAACATCCTTGTCTCCCTCCTCCTCTCCAACACATCCTACTCAGCCACCCTACTCCTCACCAATACCAATCCCACTTCTCTGCCAGGTCACCCATCTACAACCTCCCATTGGCGCCAAAACAGTATTGAAGGCTGGGATCACTCAACCTTTAATTGGAAGGCTGGGATTTAATCCCAAGAAACACAAGAGTCATCCAATGTTGTTTTATCTCAAAAAGAAAACTGAAGAGAAGAACCATGGCATCAGGAGTATAAATATAGATGATTGTTGCCACTGTTATGACATTAGGTTTTAGATTAGAAAAGTAGGAGTAAAATTAGTGTAATTTTAATTCTTAGTTTACTTAAACTCAGAAATTTAGTTTGTAATCTTATTTTTCCCAAGTTTAATAGCAAGATTTCATTTTCAACTGTCATTCCCATATAGCTTATTCTATGCTTATGCTGCTTATTTATTGGTTACATTTGCTTATTTAGTTATAACTTAGCTAATTGTATCTTCTGTTTCCAAAAACTCAGTGCAAATGCACACTCCCTTTCAAATAAAACTCAAACAGTCCCCTATAAAGGGGTGTTTGGCAAATGATGGTTCAAAGCATTCTAAAGTGCTTTTGTTGGTATTTTCAGCTAAGACATGCCTATTTAAGTTTCATTAGGATAGTCAAGCCTTGAAAACCTATGGTCATTTGAGAGAAAAGTCAAGTATCTCTTTAATCCATCTATGCTTGTCACTGTTAAGCTTTTAGTGATCCATACCACCCATTTCAGTTCCTTAATGTTAAACATAAATTAATTTGGCTTCATTATGACTTAAAACAACACAAACAGTGATCTAGGGCCCTTGCAATTTCAGTTTAGTCAAACTTATCTCAAATCATAAAAAGTCAAAATGCTTAGCTTCTCAGTTTTTGATTTTTGCCAAGAATTTTCATGAGCTCAGTTTTCCATGATAGCCTTTAAGCTTTTAGGAGATTAGAGTGTAGCAGTAGAACTAGATGAACCTCATTTTTGCTTATTTTTGCAATTTTTCTTTAGCGCTTATTTTGGACTTTTCTTTAGCCTGTTTTGCACAAGTGTGCCCTGCACCAAGGTGTGCAGGTTCATAAGCCTGCATACATAAGCTCATTGTGAGCTCAATTCTGGCCCCCACTCTGTGTTCTTTGGTATTTTTGATAGCTCAGTTGAACGGCTCGCCATTTCCAGGCTCACCTTGAGCCTAAGAGCTTTTGCCCCTATCTTATTTAGATGTGCTAGTCCACCCACCCAAACCACTATACTGAATCATCAGTATACTCAGGGGGTGTTCATAAGCTCCTTGTGAGCTTATTTCTTAAGCTTTTCCTGAGAATGTGAGCTTAATGGAAAGATCACAAGGTAGGCTTGTTGGTTCCAAGCTTACTTCCCCTTGTTGAGCTTATTAGATAAGCTTTTTGAGACCTGCACATAGCCCCTTTTGATTTCATTATTAGACAAGCTTAAAGTAGAATTTAGGATTTGATTTATGTTTTTCATATAGGTTATAGTTTAGACTTTGCATATTCTGGTCTATTTCAGCTTTTAAGGCTTATCTAGATGCTTAATTTGAGGACTACAAACACATCCCCTGCACCCAGCTTTGTCCCACTACTCCTCTTTCATAAACTCATTAAGAGCTCATCTGTGGGCCCCACTATGATTTCTTGGGTCCTTTGAGAAGCCCTCTCACCAAGCTTGTTGGTTCCAGGATTCTTTTGGTCATCCTAGCTTATTTAATAAGCTGTTTGAGGCTTGCAAAAGCCTCTGCAGACCTGTTGGTTCTGAGGTGGTTTTGGAACTGCTTAATTGGCTTATTGGTTTAATCTGTGTAACCATATTAGCTTCATTCAAGTTCCATTAAGTTGTTTCCAACTTATTTTCTAGCTTGTGTACCCTGGATAGCTTATTTGAGCTTAAATGTCCCATTAATAAGCCAAAAACTCATTGTTGAGCTTATTAGTGAGCACTGAGCTTATTGTTGTGTTTTAGAAAGTTTGTTTTTACAAAAGTTTCTTGTAATCAGTAGTTGAATAGGTTGGTAAAAGAAAAACAACAAAAATCAAGTTTTAAAAATTGTGATAGCTTCTATTTAATATAAGTTATCTTTTTCATTTTTCCTTTTAGCTTATTACTAAGCACTTTTGTATTTTTCATATTTTTCTTCAGTCTATGATAGTTTAAGGTATTTTTAGGAATTTTTCTAGATTTTTCTCTTTTCATTTGCTATTTTTAATAATTAATATTAGTTTTATTAATAATTAATTAATATTAGATAATTAGCTAGTATAAATAGTTTTTATTAAGTACTCCTATGTTTTTATATTTTTTCTAGGTTCCTCATAATATTTAGTACTTGTAGTAATTTTCTTATAATTTTCACTGTTCATTTGATAATTTTTAGATTTAATTTTAATTAGATTAGTTTAACTTAAACAAACCAAAAAGAAAATAGTTTTAGCATTTAAATTTTATCTCAGATCACTTTTTCTAATTTTCCTAGCTTCTATAAGTTGTTAAGTATTTGTAAAAATTAGATTTGTAATTTTCTCTTTTCATTTGCTATTTTTCTCATTTAATTTAATTTAAATAGCTTTTAGAGTAATAATTAGGTAATTATTTAATTTTAAATCCAGATAAAGACAAAAACATGTATTTTTAATTTTAAAATTTTTTTTTAGTTAGTTTATAATTTTAGAAATTTAATTTTCATTTTTCTAGTATTAAAATAATATCATATTGTATTAAAGTATTTAAATATTATTAATTAGTATTAATTAGTAATTAATTAATAATAAGTAAGTAATTAGTGTAAAAATTTATTTTCTTTTACTAAAATTTTTCTTTCATCCTTAGGTTTGTAAAAGAGTCATTTTCACCCCCTGAGGGTTCTCATATTTCAGATTTCACCTTTTATTTTGTACGTTCACGTAAATTTAAATCGAACGTACACGTTTTTAGGTTTAGCTCACGTTTTTAGTGTATCTGATTGTCAGTAATTGTTTATATAGTGTTTCTAAGTTATTTTCATTCCTCATATCGTAGTGTAATCATAATAACCAAATTCCTTACCTTTCTGTCCAAATTCACCCGATCACAAGCCCGTTCGAATACAATCCACACCTCGTCGGGACATAACGACCCGGGGAAACCCTTATACTTCCACCGAGATTGAATCTAGGCTATTTGACTTTGTTGACCATCACCTGGTCAATTTAGTTGACCGTTTGGAGCCGATCACTACTTCAGTCTCATCTTCAAGCTCCATTCCATGATCCAACATCCTGATCATAAGTTCTCTTATCAAAGGATATCTTCTTTCAGCTAGCATGTGAATCATGGTACCATCTTCCATCTCAAGTGAATGAACTCCTGATGACTCAAAGAATCTCCATCTTGTTACTTCCCAATTTTCTTGATCAATCCACAGAGTATCATTACTTGTTTCTTCTGTTTCCCATTTGGTTATCAAATCTCCAAGTAAGATTAATCCCACTCCAGCTGCTTCAATATTCTCATAGTATGTCTGCACTTGCAAGTATAAATTGTATAGATCTTCTCTGTCAATTAAGTGCAGAACATCCCATAAAATATTAAAGATTGTGAAGCTTTCATCTTCTCTGTTGAACATGAGATAATTCCCTTCTTTTGATTCAACCACTGAGAATGAGATAATCTTTGATTTCTTTCTAAAGTCTTCTGTTTTATTGTTCTCAAAATCAACCACTCTGAAATAATTCTTTAGTTCATCAATTGTATCTTCATATATCATTTTAAGCTTCTTTGACAATTGATCATCTTGAACTGCTTTCTTCCTTTTCAATTTTCTTTTCTTAGCTTGTTCCTTCCTTATATCTTCTAACTTCTTTCCCTTATCAACATCCATGGGCACAAAGCTTTTCAAATCTCTCTTAATAGACTCTTGTACTTCATCCCATAGAGCTTTCACTTCTGGATATCTTAACTTTTGTAGATTCTTGAATCCTCTTCTTTTCAAGAAACTAATCATCCAGTTTCTTTCTTGAGCAATAGTCATAGGCCTTCTTGTAACAGCAACTGACTTCTTAATTTCTTCCAAGTACTCTGCATCATACACAGCTTGTTGTTGTCTAGCAATCTCTTCATTCTTTGCTACCTCTATTTCTCTCAGCTGTGCAAGAGTAAACTTCTTCTTTTTCTTCTTAATCTGCTTCTTCTTCATGATCCCTTTTCCTTTGTAGTTTGGATCTAATTCTTCAGATTCAGAAGAAGACTCAGAAACTTGTTGTGCAGGCTCAGAAATATGTATACCTCCTGAAGGTCTATCCAAATTGAGCATTATCTGAGCTATAGTTTCATCATCACTTGCTGTATGCTCTTTGACTTCTTCTTGTTGTATAGGATTGGAACGACCAGCTTCATCTTAAAAAGTATTTGTAGAAGGTCCAGCTGTAGAAGTTCCAATTCCATCAATATCCATAGCAGCAGTACCTTGCACATCAGTACTTTCAGCAACTGTACTTTTAACATAAGTTCCTTCTAAATCAATTTCTAATGTATCTCTACTTTTAACAGCATCATCCTCAACTTCAAGATTAACTTGTTCAGTCTCATCACTTTTCCTTTCAGTGATATCTTCATAATTAGTTTCTTGTTGAGCAATGTTCTCTGCCTCAGCTTAATGCCATAGATGAGCATCTTCCGAATATTGAATTCTAGCATCATCTTCATTCAAATTATCTTCTTGATTCCTTCCCAATTTGAATGTTGATGACTTCTTGTGATGCCTTTTAAACTTACAAGCTTTCTAGTCTGATTTAGACTTTTTCTTTTGGGATTATTTCTTTTCTTTCACATAAAGCCTAAAATTCTTCACAAGTGGCCACACAAACCTTTTTAAGCTTCTGAACTTGTTTCTCAACCTTTTAATCTCTATAGCCTGATTATCCATGACTCTCTTCATTCTCCATAACACCATAGTCAAGGCATAATTATCCAAAGGACCCTCGATTCCCTCATCTCCTCTAGGTGTTTGAAACCCACCTATGGAAGTATAATCATTGGGAGAAGGTACTGAAATAGACTTTGAAGTAGTACCTTGAAAAGAAGTACTTTGTGGAGAAGTACCTTCAGTAGAAATAGGGTTTTCCCTAGAAACAGATACTGAGGGAGTTCTTCCACTTAAGTCATCAGGCTGAGGTGAAACAATAGGTTGTTTAGGTGTACGTACTGATGCAGAATGCTCAGAATGATCAGATTGGTCAGCATTATCAGAATTTGCAGAACCACTAGCTTCAGTAACATCATCCCTAACAGCCTGTGCTACCTCTAACATATAAGCATTAAGAGGTGTATTGGTACCAGAAAAGTTAACTCCCTTGTGAGACATAATGGTAAACACCTTAGGTGGCATCCTAACTGTAGGTATATAATCCTGAGGTTTTTGTATCCCATCAAGTGGATTCTCTAAGATAAGTTGAACAAATCTAGGATACATCAGGAAATGAGAACCAGCCTTAATATGTGCAATCATGCCATCAAGGATCATGTAGGAAAAGTTGAATGGCTGATTGGTAACAAGGCCAACTAATGCTGAAGCTATGGCATGTCCAAATTGATCCCAAGCAGTACTTTTGGGACTTAAGCAATGAAGCAAAACATGAATAAGATATTTCCAATGAGGACTTACCATTGCTTTCTGAAAAGTAATCCTATTCAAAGGACCTTCATACCCAATATCCCGCAGTGCATCCCAAACTTCTTGTTTAGCAAACAAACAGAGCCTCCCTCATCATTAAATAGCAAAACCTCCCTAATTGTTGCCTCAGTAACACGGATAGCTCTCCCAGCAACTGTAGCATGAATAACATCCTCTCTATCTTCTATCTCAGCCCGAGCCGTGGCCCAAAACGCTTGTATCCAAGGTCCAATAATTTATGGGTTTACTAAGAGTGAGTAATTGATGGTGGTTCCGGTGAGAAAATCAATGATTCCATGAAAGTCAATGTTCCTTTGTGTTTTCTCAAGGTTTGCAATCATGTTGTGTTTGTTGATGGTTGGTCGGTGTGCCATTATGATAATGATTTGAGAGAAGAATGGTAATCGTTGGTGAACTTGGTGAATTTGATGAATGATAGTTGTGAATGAATATGGGTGTATAAATATGAAAAAGATATGAGTGAAAAGGGATAATATACAAAGAATCATGGTGAATTAATTATTTTACTGTTATTTTTGGAAGTTATCTTCCCCATATCTTTCGAAAGTTTGTTACCCGGATTTTTGACCGTTGGAACAGTATCCTGACACGTCAGCATACCCTTCAGAACACCAAGCAGTACGTTCCATATAACTTGGAGCAGTACTTTCAGTTGTAAAACAAAGCAGTACGTTGGGCAAAGTACTTTCCAATCAAAATATCTGAAGTGTTGACTGTTTGACCAAAATATCTATTGAAAGTCAACCCAAGATAATTAATATCTTTCCAAATTAATTCCCAAAGCTACCAAGGCAAGTAAAATTGAAAGAGATTCATTAATTACTTTTCTTGCTTATAAAAGTAACTTTCCACCAACACATCTCTTTCATCTGTCCCTGCTTCTTATTCTTCTTTGGCAAATGAACTTCCACATGCCTTAACCCAAGCCCTTGAATCAGCCATAAAGAACATGAAGTGGCCTGCTCCAAGAAAAGAGACACCTCCCAAACAAGTACTTGGCCTGGCTTGCCCAAGGAAGCAAGCTTCTTTTGATGACAAAAGAAAGACTGCTCAAAAGGGAAAACAAAGCTATCAGTGAAAAGAAAAAAGGCCAATGGAGTAGGAATGTAGGTTTGGTAGGGTAGGTAGATGTGGTGTAGGGTGGTTGTGGTAGTTCTCTGTTTGTCCTGGTTGTGTCTTTGTCATGGTTATCTGTATCTCATGGAAGAATGAATGTAACCTCTTAATAAGAATGAATAAAAATATCATTTCTTTTGAATGATACATGTAGCCTCCCCTCAATTAATGACTAACTACTAATGCCTCCCCTCAAAAATAGCTTAATTATTAATCATACCAATACTCACAACTAAAATGGTAAATCTTGAAACATCAAAGCCCTTTGTGAGTAGATGTGCTACATTATCATCTGTATGGACTTTAACAACATTGATAAGCCTATGCTCATAGCAATCTCTGATAAAATGATGTCTGATTTGAATGTGCTTAGTTTTGGAATGATAGACTGAATTCTTCACAATGTAGATAGTACTCTCATTATCAATGTTAATAGGAGTATTCTTGAAGTTGAATCCATAATCCAAAAGCTGGTTTTGCAACCAAAGTACTTGTGCACAACAACTTGCAGCAACTACATACTCTGCTTCTGTGGAAGATGTTGCTGCAATTGTTTGCTTTTCGCATTGCCATGAGACTAATCTACTTCCAAGATACTGACACCCTCAAGTTGTTGATCTTCTGTCATAGTTGTCACCAGCATAATCACTATCAGAAAAAGCTTGTAGATGAAAAGGGGACTCGCTAGGATACCACAATCCTAGCTTAGGTTGTTGCCTAAGATACCTAAAGATCCTCTTGACAGCATTCAAATGTGATACCTTGGGTTGAACTTGACGTCTTGCACATAGACACACAACAAAAGTAATGTCAGGCCTAGATGTAGTTAAGTACATTAGACATCCAATCATAGACCTGTATAATTTAACATCAACATCTTCTCCTTCTTCATCTTTTCCCAAAGGCTTGTTAGTATCAACATGTGTGGATGCTGGCTTGACAGTTGTGAAGTTAAATCTCTTAAGAATATCTGCAACATACTTATCTTGACTTATAAAGATTCCACTGTTTGGTTGTTGCACTTGAAGTCCCAATAAGAATGTTAATTCTCCCATTGAACTCATCTGAAATTCTGTTTTCATAAGATCTTCAAATTCCTTCACCATAGATTGCTTAGTAGCACCAAAAATAATATCATCTACATAAACTTGGACAAGCATGATATCCTTCTTATCTCTTTTGATAAACAAAGTCTTGTCAATAGCACCTCTCCTGTAACCTTGTTGCAATAGAAAATTGGAGAGTCTTTCATACCATGCTCTTGGGGCTTGATGAAGGCCATACAGAGCCTTGATAACCTTGTAGACTTTGTTTGGATGTGTAGGATCTACAAAACCAGGAGGTTGTTTAACATAAACTTCCTCAGTGATTGTGCCATATAGAAAAGCACTTTTAACATTCATTTGATATACAGGAAATCCCATAAAGGATGCAAAAGCAAAAAATAGCCTTATGGATTCAATCCTTGCCACAGGAGCAAATACTTCATCATAGTCTACTCATTCTTCTTGTCTATATCCTTGAGCTACTAACCTTGCTTTATTCTTGATTACATTTCCTCTTTCATCTCTTTTCACTCTGAAGACCCATTTTGTTCCAATTAACCTTTTACCATCAGGTAAATCACATAATACCCATACTTCTTTAAGTTTAAACTGTAAGAGTTCTTCTTGCATAGCTTCAACCCAACTCTCCTTGGCTAATGCCTGTTTTACTGTCTTAGGTTCTTCTTGAGACAGAAAGCAAGCAAATAAACACAATTGCTGATCCTTGTGATTCACCCTGTTCTGCTTGTAAATAAAGCTAAGTAAAGAAGTATGTTGTTGAGACATATTCTTAGCTTTAGTTCTTGTAAGCACTCCTGAATTAGAAGGTCCAATTATCTTACTGATAGGATGATCTCGGTGAATTCTTAGGGTAGGAGTTGGTGGTACTTCAAGATTATCTTCCAAATTTGTGAGGTCAGGGTCGTCATTAGAATCTGAGAAAATGCATTCTTGTTCCAATTCATCATCAGTATCTTCTAAGGCAGGCATGGTTGGATCATGTAAATCATCAGCTGATGAGTGCTCAAACACTCATCATTTTTGGTCAAATCTGAGCTGCAAAACATTTAAAAACACTAAAAAAGGCATCAAAATACTGAAAATATTCCAAAATTGTGTTTTATATGTTTCAGATGCAAAATGAGTAAAAACAGATGAAAAACGTACAAAGTTTGCATAATTGGCAGTTTTAGTCCCCCAACTTTCAAAATTTGGTAAAAATAGTCCCTGAGCACTTATTTTAAAAGAAAAGTCACCAAAGGTCCTTTTGAAATCATAAGTTTTCATATTTAGTCCTTTGGTGAAAAATCTGAAAAGTTTTGAGAATTTACAGTTTTGGTCCCTGGAGTTTTAAAATTGACAGAATTGATCCCTGGTGGGATGTTTTTGAAAAAAAAATCATTTTTGGTCCCTTGGAGTTCACAAAGTATCATAAATGGTCCTTGGAATAAAAGTTTGAATGAATTGCAAATTGGTCCCTCAAGTTTCATCAGTTGGCAGTTTTAATCCCTGAAGCGCCAAAAGTGAAAAAAATTGCAAATTTTATCTTTGGGATATTAATACTTGGCAAATTACACCCTTGAAGATACTTTGGAAGTTTGGCAAAATCAGTCCCTTGATTTTTAGAATTTACATGAATGGTCCTTGTATTTATTAACAAACCAAATGGGCCCTTTTGATATTAAACACCAAACAAATCCACCCCACACCAATCTCTGATCCACCAGGCCCAAGCCAAAAGCCCACCTCCCTTTTAAATATCAAACCCGGTCAAACCCCAATTTCAAACCCAAACAGAAAACACTGTTCACCTCCATCCTTCCTCCCATGAAACCTGCTTCCATGTCTCACCCCCCTCTCCTTTTCCACCAAATCCTCACCAACACACCCTCTCTTGTCTCCCACTCAAACCCCTACAATTAATACTCCCACCTGTTTTCACCTAAACCACAAAACCTGTCAAGATAATTTTTCCCGCCAAAAGAGATTTAAAGGCTAGGATTGAAACAAAGCCATCCAATGGCTCACAAAAGAAGTGGGAAAGATGGTGGAATGTCCTAGGACTTATATAAATGAAGAAAAAAGGAGAAAGAGGCATTAGTTAGAGTAGAATAGGCTAGAATAGTACAGTTAATGTCGAAGTAGCTCAATTATCTATTATTATTGTAATTTTGGCTTAAAACTCTTGTATTATGTATTGCTTGTGTATTTGAAACTCAGTTAAGTCATCAATTTCAGTTTCTCAGTTCTACATTTCAAATTTGTACTTTTCAAGTGGAAATTTCAATTTCTTGTTTAAATATTAAAAGTTGTTAATCCTTATTTGTTTACACTTTATCTTATTTACAAGTTTTCTTAAGTATTCAGAGCATTAGAATCTGTTTTTACTCAGTTTTCTAAAAATCTCAAAAATATCTCAAAAATAAATCATAAATTAAAAATCAGTGTGGAGGAGGATATAAGCAAGGTTCAAAGGTGATCTTGGATTGCAGAGGTATTAGTGTCTCAAGGGAGTCTTTAGGATGTAAACTTGGTCTCTGGTTCATGTGTTCTGAGGCATTGTACTTTTGTAAGTTTTTTACTCATTCACTGTAGTATAAGCTCTCTTTGCTCATATTCATGCTTATTGGTAGATTTTGAGCCCGTATGAGTTATTAGAGTATGATTGTTGCTTGAAGGTGTCTAATTGATCATTGGTGGTCATTTGTACTTGTTTACTAGTTTGACTGTCAATTAGTTTCATTTGCATATTGTAGTTGTTGTTGTTATTTACTGTCACCCTATGCCTAGTTGGGGTAATCTTAGCTTAAGATAATATATACCATCAGTGTTGTGGTTCAAATCCTCCAATTCCTTCTTTAAACTGTTAAAACATATTTCAGAGGGGGTGTTTGGTTCTAGCTATTCTGTGTTGTCCTTGTTGATTATTAGTGTAACATTTGGTTTCATTAAGTTATTTAGGTTCATATAGGCTCATGTTAACCATCACCTTAGTCATCAACAAAGCAAAAGTCAAAATCACCATATATACCTAATAATTGTTAACTGTGATGGTTTTGAGATCCATAAACCCTCAAAGTAGCTTATAAATTGAATCTCTAGCTTAGAATAGTTTCGTCATTGCTTATTACATGTTTCCTAACCAGTAGTGATCAGCCAAATTTCACAAAAGTCAAAGTAGAGTAAATTTTATAAAAGTCAAAATTTCATTTTCATAATTTTTCCAAAAGTTGTGGGATTTTTAGTGAATTTTATGCTTGGAACTAGACCATGAAACTTTCACATGTTCAAAACCCTCGGCTAAACTTTGGATTCCCACATTGATTTTATTTTTGTGATTTTTTCTGAGGGTCCCTGTCACAACTCGTAATTTCATGTCCTTTTTCAAACATTAAAATTTTGTTTTTTTTTCATTTTGGAAAGTTACTATTCACTATTACTATTCATTTTCACTATTCATCTCCAAAATTTTTATTTCATATTCTCGTAAGTTAAAATATTTTAATGATAATCCGAGAGTTTGGCACTCGTCGGATCATTTCTGCTAAAATCACGAAGCCGTGTCCGAGATTTACTTTTGGGATTAAACGTCATTCCAGCATCCCGATATGTCCATAAAACACTATAAACGATAGAAATATGATTTTCTCTCATTTTACGACAATTCTAAAAGTTTTGGAATTTTACGTTTTTCAGTTCAGCGTTTTACGCGAATTTCGCGTTTTTAACCCGCGTTTCCAGTTTTAACAGCGTTTATGCAACCCGATGGAACCTACCATTCATTTTATATTTTATTATGGAGTATTTTGACAAGTTTAGTCATTCTTTCAAGTTTCATATTTTTACGATACCCGGATTTACGTTTCGCGGTTTAACACTTTATAATTAGAAATTATCGGAACCAAAACCGTCTCCGTGAACCAAATAACACCAAGCTTCTTACATACTCATCCCAAAACCACCATGTGCCCCCCCCCCCTAGCTACTAATCACATGGTTACTTCTAATTGATCAATTATTTACCATTATGCCATCAAGATTTAGATATTTATCTAAAAACATCAAGACTTGTCATTTAACAAGCAAAAATGCATTTCTCTTCCTCTCTTCATCAAACCTAAGACCCAAAATCAAAACAAGACCAAAATCCATTGATTGTTTAAGATCAAGCCATATTCTAGCTCATTTGATAATCCTTGTTAGGGTTTTGAAATAAAAACTCAAGGTTTTATAAGTTTTCATCTCCAAAGATCACTAATCTTTCAAAGTAAGTTGTCAAACTCTTTTTCATAATTTCTTCAAGTTATTTTCATGATTATATGATTTCCATACAAGATCTACATGCATATGCTAGTGATACCACTCATTTATACATATATATATCTTATAAACTCTAGAAATGGAAACCCTTGTTAGATCTAGTTGGTTGATGATGTTTAAGAACCCATGACACCTTAAGAAGCTGTATGGTAGGAATAGACTAGATTTGTGGTGATTGGAAGTGATTTGGGTGGATTAGAACCAAGTTTGGAACCTTATAATTGATTTTTAAACATATATATAAACCTACTGTCCCGAATTGTAAAATCCAGAAAACTCAGGGGTTTCCGGGTAACTTTGGGCTAGAGAATCAGAAAATACTTTCAAAAACGAAACCGTGGGCGAAAGAACGGATTAAAACGAGTTTATAACGAAGGAGATATGATTTTTGCAAGTTAAACGACGAAAACTATTTTCTGAAAATTTTACTTGCTGTCCCACGATTTTCAATGGGCAATCTGAGGTGTAAAACTTGATCTAGCCATCCCGACTTATCAAAAAAATATTAGTATGTTGTCCCACGATTCCGGGGATATAAAGAACGTAGAAAACAAGCTTATAACGACCAACATATACACGTTTCAAAATCGACGAAACTCTATTTATTTCTATCAGCTTTTTAGCAAAATATTAATTAGAAAAACTACTTTTGTGATACATCATGTTGAGAGCTAATTTACTTATTGATAAACCCATTTCTGGTAAATTTACATCATTGACAAAAAGTTAGTTTACCCAGCCTAGTTTCCAAAACATCCAACCGTTTGTCAAAAGGATTTATAACGAATAACTTATGGTCTTCCAAACTTTCCCGAAAACTGCCCAGAATTTGCCAAAACAGCCCAAACACCTCACTTGACGGCTATATTCCTTTATGATCGAGACCCGTATAGACAAACTTTAATTTTGTGACTTTTTAGATATGGTGAAAATCTTTCTAAAACTACTGAGCTTTATTCCTAACTCTTAATATTCACTATTTCGCGACTAGTTTTGCGAGACCATTTTGTCACTAATAGAAATAATAATACTACGTACTAAATCCTAGATTTTCTAGAAATACTACCAAAGTGCCAAATTCTTAACCATCGAAGTACTTATGATTACAAGCTTATTTATACGACTATTAAACGTTATTTCAAGGTTTTGAAAGCAAGGAATTCAACACTACCATTTATATATATGATATATATATATATATATATATATATATATATATATATATATATATATATATATATATATATATATATATATATATATATATATATATATATATATTAATACTAGTTTTATAAGTCTAGTTAGACTTATTTTTCCCAAGTTATGGAAAAACATATTACTTTGACAATAACAAGTATTTTCAAGTTAAGAGTGGTATAGGCATCATGTGCATGTGCATTCATTACATCATTTCATGATCTAAAGTAGATCACTATCGTTCATATTAGGTTGCGGATAGTGTTCGCTCCTTGTTGTCCCTATCATTTCACATCCTTGTATCATCATTTCGAGGTGAGTCGTAGCCCCACTTTTACTTGTTTAATGACTTTATAAACTCTTTGGGGGAGATACATGCTTCAATACTTGTTCTATGCTTTTATACGATTTGAATTACTTATGGGGAAGAATACGCTGCTTGAATTATTTTTGTACAATGTCAAAGTATTAAATTCCATACATTGCTTAAGTTGCCTTACTACCAAGTTAAGTCCCCTTTATTATCATGAACCGTTAATTATAATGCCAAGCGAGAGTGAGTGAATAGATCTATTGAGGGTGACGCCTCCATTCATGTTTGTTGCTCCAACAGAATTATGAATGCATTTCATGTCTAAACAATTTGAGTGCCTGGTAACCACTCCTTTGGGGCCAATACTATGTCTAGCTTCGGGGTCATGAGCTTAAGAGACAATGTAGCATTTTTGACATATTGTCACCTTACTTTATACTTATGGCTATTGTACATACGAGATTACTTATAAAGTCACGATACTTTTCCATCACTATTACTACTGAATTACGATGCCTTTGCATCAACTTTATTACTGAATTATGATGCTTTTGCATCAATCTTATTACTTTTGTTTACACAAACCAAACTTATTACTTTTGGCAGTGGGTTGTAAACACACAGGTTACAAGTCTCTTATGGCGGGACTTGGAACTGAGTGGATTTACGATGCCTTTGCTGGGAAATCTTCATTCATATGCATTACATTCTTTTTCACAAGACTCTATGAACTCACCAACCTCGTGTTGACACTTTAGCATGTATTTTCAGGTATTAAGCAACGGCACGCTACAGGAGGTTTTGGCATGGCATGGCATGGTCATAGAAGACTCTGATTATTCATTTGGGGACCGTTTTAAGCTATGTTAAGGGCCTACTTCCGCACTACTTTTAACAATGAAAATTCAACATTTTGATTAAACTATTTTATTCTAAATGATTCAAGTGAAAACCATTTTTGAACTTGTGTTGTAATACCAATTGAGTTACACCCCAGCTACATGTATGCTTCTGCTGAACCCGATTTTGGGGGTGTGATAGATTGGCATCAGAGCTTTGGCTATAGCGAACTAAGTGTTTTTAAAACCTTGACTATAGCTACTTTCAAGAAAACTTAACCCTATGACCGTCACGTGCCTGCCTGCCAAGCTGAAGCCTCATTTGTGGTTAGTTGCTGACATAGGTGATGAGATTTGTATATCATTATCTGGTATATTATATTCATTTATTCTAGTTGATTACTATAATTGTCTTTCATATAAGCATGCTCATGTATCATATATGTCACCGCGTTATGTTTTCCTTGCATAGTTTCATCATTTGACCTCGAGTTGGTCACTTGCTTTTGTCTTTCAGAACGTCTTGATATTTGTGAAGGACATAGTCTTAGTATGACTGAGCTGAGTATTTCAAAATTGATGAAACCTCGGTAGAATATAGACTGGTCATTATTCGACCCGGGATAGTAGGACATAGGCTGACCACCTATATCCGACTCAGAAATGAATTTTGCAACACTGAGAATGGTTATAATAAAATTTTGTCTGGATTGAATCCTCTACTCAATTTTCAAATGTTTCATTCATGTGTGTATACTCTCGTTGTCAGAATATTCATACCTTTCATCACTTCGTGAAACGCCGCTTAGAAGCACGTGAACTGGTCATTTAATTTCATGAACATTTACGACTATGCGCATCACAGTATTTTCGTTTTATCACAATTTCATTTTGTCGCAGTTGTCACAGTCTCTTCCATTCTCGCCATCATTATTATTTCCCTTTCCCATCCCTATTTATATAAGGAATTAGGTGACACTCTATAGAATCCTATGTCACTCATCCCTCACTACCTCCAATATTGATAAGTGGATATTATCAATGACCCCCCCTAGGAAAGACTTTCCATACCATTTATAAGGAGGATCCCTCAGTACACTAAGACTATTCAAAACTCAACAAAAATCTCAGGATATCACAAAACAGTTTGAACCACTATCACCGGCCCGATCACCAAAAATTCTATCATCTAGAAAGTATTGGCTTGACTGAATTACAGGATTATTTTCGATACGAGTGCTCACTAAGCAACACCATAGAGATAAATCCAACCTCTTAACCGAGACTATAGATTGAACATGTCCTCACCAATAGACTTTATCCAAACATGTTAGACACCTATGCCTTTGTGCAGACATACATACCTGACTATTTTATCCTCTTAATACTTTCACTTTTAAATGGATTTTTTCTCCAAACTATAGTTATACAAAACATATATCTTGTAAGAACTACTTTTCTGAGACACTTATTTTGATAAGCAAATTCCTTTTGGTTAATCCTTTACAAAAATATTGAATTGTTAGGAAATTTTAAACATCGATCTTTGGTAAACCATATTATCCACCTTATATTGAAAACTGTCCTATCTTGCATAACTATTAAATTTTGAAACATCAAGCAAAATGTTACTTGGAAAGCCGTTTGTTTAAACTTGTAGATTCATTTATTAGGGGAAGGTTTATGAACAAAACACAATCTCAAAACAAACTTTGAAAAATCAATCACTATATTACATCACTTATACATTTAGGATTTTGTGATTTGATGACATAGTGCTTGGGGAAAATCTTAGTAATGGAGACTAAGTATCGTAGGTGGAGAAAGACTCAATTCATGACATCCTGCGGAGGATCACAACCTTATCCTAATCTATTATTTTCAACAACACCCTTTGATGGACTTAACCTTGTAAGTTTTTCCACAAGATTCATGATATCCATTTCAATTATTACTAATAGAAGAATTTGATTCACCTCAAACTCCTAGCGATTTCATTAAGATTCCTTTGGAACCACACCACCTATCATCTTTTCACCAATACCACTTCAGAGACCAACACAAACTGAACTTCGGGACGAAGTTCCTTTTAGAGGGGAAGAATGTCACAACTCGTAATTTCATGTCCTTTTTCAAACATTAAAATTTTGTTTTTTTTCATTTCGGGAAGTTACTATTCACTATTACTATTCATTTTCACTATTCATCTCCGAAATTTTTATTTCATATTCTCGTAAGTTAAACTATTTTAATGATAATCCGAGAGTTCGGCACTCGTCGGATCATTTCTGCTAAAATCACGAAGTTGTGTCCGATATTTACTTTTGGGTTTAAACGTCATTCCAGCATCCCGATATGTCCATAAAACACTATAAATGATAGAAATATGATTTTCTCTCATTTTACGACAATTCAAAAAGTTTTGGAATTTTACGTTTTTCAGTTCAGCGTTTTACGCGAATTTCGCGTTTTTAACCCGCGTTTCTAGTTTTAACAGCGTTTATGCAACCCGATGGAACCTACCATTCATTTTATATTTTATTATGGAGTATTTTGACAAGTTTAGTCATTCTTTCGAGTTTCATATTTTTACGATACCCGGATTTACGTTTTGCGGTTTAACACTTTATGATTAGCGATTATCGGAACCAAAACCGACTCCGTGAACCAAATAACACCAAGCTTCTTACATACTCATCCCAAAACCACCATGTGACCCCCCCCCTCCTAGCTACTAATCACATGGTTACTTCTAATTGATCAATTATTTACCATTATGCCATCAAGATTTAGATATTTATATAAAAACATCAAGACTTGTCATTCAACAAGCAAAAATGCATTTCTCTTCCTCTCTTCATCAAACCCACGACCCAAAATCAAAAGAAGACCAAAATCCATTGATTTTTGAAGATCAAGCCATATTCTAGCTCATTTGATAATCCTTGTTAGGGTTTTGAAAAAAAAAACTCAAGTTTTTATAAGTTTTCATCTCCAAAGATCACTAATCTTTCAAAGTAAGTTATCAAACTCTTTTTCATAATTTCTTCAAGTTATTTTCATGATTATATGATTTCCATACAAGATCTACATGCATATGCTAGTTATACCACTCATTTATACATATATATATCTTATAAACTCTAGAAATGGAAACCCTTGTTAGATCTAGTTGGTTGATGATGTTTAAGAACCCATGACACCTTAAGAAGGTGTATGGTAGGAATAAACTAGATTTGTGGTGATTGGAAGTGATTTGGGAGGATTAGAAACTAGTTTGGAACCTTATAATTGATTTTTAAACGTATATATAAACCTACTGTCCCGAATTGTCAAATCCAGAAAACTCAGGGGTTTCTGGGTAAATTTGGGCTAGAGAATCAGAAAATACTTTCAAAAACAAAGCCGTGGGCGAAAGAACGGATTAAAACGAGTTTATAACGAAGGAGATATGATTTTTGCAAGTTAAACGACGAAAACTATTTTCTGAAAATTTTACTTGCTGTCCCACGATTTTCAATGGGCAATCTGAGATGTAAAACTTGATCTAGCCATCCCGACTTATCAAAAAAATATTAGTATGTTGTCCCACGATTCCGGGGATATAAAGAACGTAGAAAACAAGCTTATAACGACCAAGATATACATGTTTCAAAATCGACGAAATTTATTTATTTCCATCAGCTTTTTAGTGGGTCCCACACCTCCAACTTGGCACCATTCAACCCCCCCCCCCTACCCAAGATTAAGGTTTGACCATTTGTTTGACCTGTAGACCAGTGGACCCCACTTAGTTTGGCATCAAAAGTCTGTCCCCAGACTGCCTCAGAACCAAATAAGCCAAGTGCTTATTTTAGTGTTGTAGCTTATTTAAACAGCTTATTTGTGTGTTATCTGTTTAAACTTGTCCATTATACTTGCTTACATTTGTTTTCCCCAAAGTGGACCCCACATAAGTTGAGTTTGGCTTATTTCGACTCTTGGTCAATAAAAGTGAACTGTTAAGGTTTTAAGCACTTGAAGTGCTTATTTCCTTGACCACAGTCAAAGTCACTTCACAAAAGTTCCTTATAAACTTATAATAAGCAGTTTGGAAAAAGAAAATCTCAAATAAGCCCAGCTTAATAGAAGTGATAGCTTCTATTTAAGCCAATTGGCTTATTCATCAGCTTATTATTAAGCAATTTCCATTTTTATAATTTTCCTAGGCTTCTGGTGTGTAAAAACAATTTCTGTAATTTTTTCAGATTTTTCTTTTATCATTTAGTATTTTTCCTAATTTAAAATAGTTTTTAGTAATTATTAAATAGTTAATAATTAATAATAATTAATTAGTAAATCAGAAAAATATAAATTAAATTTTAAAATTAGTTTTTAGTTATTTTTAATTTTTCCAAATTTTATTTTCACTTTTCTAGTGTATTTTAATAATTAATTAGAATTTAGGTTAATTTAAATAATTAAAAAGTATTTAATAATTAGTAATAATTAATTGAATAGTCTTAAAAATATATTTTCATTTCTAAAATTAGTTTTATAGTATTTTAGATTTTTCTAAGTTTAATCTTTATTTTTTCAAGTTAATTTCCTATTTATTTATAATTTAGGTTAATTTAGTTAATTAAAAGTAATTAGAAAATTAGTATTTAATTAATAGTAATTATAAAATTAGTGTAAAAATTAGTTTTAAATTTCCAAAAATTTTCTCTCATCATTAGGATTGTAAAAAGTTAATTTTCATACCAGTAGCCTGTCCAGATCACCGTATTCACATTTTTGTACGTTTGTTCACGTCTTCGGTAAACGTACGGTTTTTAAGTTTTAGGTGATTTCTTCTCAATCTCAATTCCCGTAATCATTCACATAGCTTTCCTAAGCTATTTCTGTTAATAATCTCCAAATAATTCTCACAACAAACCCTTTCTGTGAATAAACACCCGATCACAAAGCACGCTAAAGTTACAATTCACACCTCAACGGGATTTAACGACCAGGTGATACCTTATATTACCCGAAGCATTGATCTATGCTATTTGACTCTGTTGACCATTCCTTGGTCAATTTAAGTTTGTGGTTTAGCATCAATCACAGACACTCTTACCCTACCATCCAAAATAATACATCATAGGGGATGTAAATTCCCCTTACACTTGAATCTTTACATACTTTACAATGAACTAGTCTAATGACTCGAATTAAGAAAATAAAAAAACTTGGAGTACTTTTAAGATTAACGTACATATGGGGGTAATAAATGATGTTCTTTCCCATTACTCCATAACATTAGTACTTTACCCATGAGTCCCAATCGTCCCAAAACAATATGTACAAGGATATGACTCGACTTAGCAACCATGTAATCAATTAGATAGTTAACTTAGGGTTTAACAAATAACAATAATGCACTAAAAATGAGCGCATACACGGAAGGCTAAGGCGATTTGGGTGTACATTTAAGTGGGGTGTAACAAATTCTTCCTTTAAGTAAGCTGCTTAAAGTTAGAAACGAAAAGATAGGCTCGGAGGGGTGTACTAGGGGTTTCGTGTACTAAAAATGAGTACAACACTAAGGTGTGGGAAAAATTAGTTGACTTAACTAGCCAAGTAATATGACTTAAATGGTCAAGTAATTATGATACGGGTTTAACACAAGGGTGATCCTAATGCCTCTTATCATGTAGTAAATCCTACTACACGAATGTAGTCTCACTAGCGGTCTCGGGATGCAACACTAACGCAAGTTCTAGAATCTAAATGTTACCGGTACACTCATAAGCACTAATAGTAAATGTTTTTCCTATCAAATCTAAAGGCGAACCTCACATATTTGGGTGGAAAATTTTTCTGAATATACGGTTATGTGCTAGTCATACAATCTCCAATCCATGAGACGCTTGCTATGGCTAAAGTTTCACTCCTAAATGTTGTAAAAAATTTTAAATTTGGCGCTAAAATTACACTAACAAGTATTTCTCATAGTTTTATTACACATTTACCATCAAACAAAACAAACTCAAGCGAAAGTGCATATGTAAGGTATCATCTTTTTACCCTCCCCTTACACTTAAGATGAACATTGTCCCCAATGTTCAAGTAAAGAATATAAAAGTTAAAAAGTAAAAAGAATGAAATCAAATACTCCCCTGATTCGCTCGGTATGGATAATTAGGTGGCCAGGTTAAATCTTCCTCCAAGAAAATGAACAATCAAAGCTTCCCTTCCAGAATATAAATCATCTTCTTGTCATACATAACTTGTAAATCCTGAGAAAACAAACAAGACAACCTCGCGTAAAATCGGCGGCATCCTATATAAGTTACTAAATCCTAGAAAACAAAATAAGATATAATGCTTGTGGAATGAAGTTTGCAGATTTCCTGGAGATTATAAAACTTAATAATTCACAAAAACCATAAGACTCCGTTAGAAAAACAAAACCGGTAAAATTTCCAGATTTTTACATGTGACGCTGTCAAGAGTTAACTCTTGACGCCGTCAGGATTGACCTGCAGAAATTCTTATGTTATGTTTCCGGAAAATTTCTGGAAAAACTTGGTCCTACTTCCTGGAAAATCCTGCAAAACTTCATTATGACTCAATACAAGCATTTGACTCTAACAAATACGAATATACATGTTCATTTAATATTGTGGAGAATCATGATTGGTTTGTTTCTTAAAAACATATTTGGGGTTTCCCCTTACACTTATCTTTTGAAAAAATACTTTTAGGTGGAGTTAAGACTAGGCCAAAACAACAAAGTAAAGTATTTCCACTATTTAATTGAGAAACATGATCTACCAACAATAAAAACAAAGCATGCATAGGGAAGCAAATAATAAACAAACAAAATAAAATCACACAAAGCATGGGTTGCCTCCCAAGAAGCGCTTTTCTTTATTTACGAGTCTTGTAGCTAGACTTAAGGTCATGGGTTAACGTGTATCGCTTATGCTCACATAACCAAGTGTGAGCCATCTAATAGTCGCCTCATCTTTCTTATAATCGTCTCCTAACTCTAAGCATCCGCGATAGTATCTTTTATTCTTTTCATGAGTATACTTAAGTCCTTTTCTCTTATCATTCTCACTTAACATTTCTATGGGTGGATATCTACTACACTTTTCCATGGAAAAATCTTTGAACCTAGGGTGTGTGCGGGGCATTTGATAGACAAAATCTTCATCCCCATCCAAGAATGTAATTAACCCTTCTATGAGTTTTTCATAGAGGTTTGTCAATCGTTTGAAAGGTTTTCCAAACACAGCTTGGGTCAGCTTATCATCAATAAACTTTCCTAGATTCTCCATAACCATGAACTGAACAAGATAAACCAAGCTTCCAACAAACACGTGCAATGGTATTGCCCTAGCAATAATGCTTTCTCCTTTGTATTCTAACTCATCTACCATGATTTTATTATATTCATTACGCGAGATTATGTTCATTGGGAGAGATGAGTTAAGATAGGCGTTAAAGCTCTTAAACCCGATCTTACAAGGAAATTTCATGTTAAACGAACTATCACACTCAATCCTGGTTCTAGGGCTGACATACCTAAGAGGATTTATTTCTTCTTCCATCCTATTCTCATTAATCACATCACCATCCTCAAGATCCTCATCGGAGTCTGAATAGTAAAAAGGACTAGCCCTACGGTCATCATCATGATCAGACTCTTCTAACTCAGAATTATTGTCAAAGTGGTGGTTGGGTGAGAGGTTAGGTGGGTTCTCATTCTCCACTAAAGGAAGTGGGTCGGGCATTTGGAAAATCCTACGACGAAAAACACGAATAACAGGAATCAAACGATCAATGTTATTGTTATCCATCGAAATAGTTTACGAACAAAGGAAACAAAGAAATAAGATAGACTAAAGAGAACCTAAAAATAAAAAATAAAATCTTACTAGGAAGGAATCTAGCAAGTAGACCTAATAAAAAGAGATTCTAACCTAGACAATAACTATTCCCCAGGCTGCGGCGCCAAAAACTTGATACGTGGGAATCGCACCAGGCTTTACCTCTCAAGGGATCTTGAGAAGCTTACAACCTCCACCAGGCAGTGTACCTGATCATTGTAGTATAGTATAGTGACAAGTACCGGGGGATTGATCGTTCAGCTAGGAATAGTGTCGCCAGGATTAGAAAACCTAAATACTAGTTCTAAAGGTGAGGGATGATTATTTTTGAATTTTTATATTTTTTTGAAAGCAAGTAAATATCTCGGATTTTGAAGGATTAGGGCGGAATTAGTTGCTAGTCAACTAACCCAACACTAAGATGCAATTAAAATAAAATAATAAAAATGAAAATAAACTAAATTATACTAAGGTTGTGAGCAATAAATGGAGAAAATGTGTTTACTCAGATTTCACTACTCCCTAGATATCTTTTACACGTTAATTACTTGTTATAGTTGCGTGGATGACGGATTGTATTCCTTAATATCATTCATGGAGTGGCGCACTTAACTCCCTAATCCTATGAGCTCTTATCTCCTCCTATGTCATGCCCAGCACAACCATAGGGATTATAAACAGTGGCTCATGCATTAAATACAACCAATAAAACCTAGTGCTCATCAGTTCATGTTTCCTAAGACGTTCAAGCATGTTACCATTAGGAGATCTACCAGTTTTCTTAAGCCTAACATCGAATTCATTCATCCAATACAGCTATAAACAAGTAATCAACACATAATTAATATCTAGATTTCATTAGATCCAAGCAAACACAAGATAGATCTAGCCTAGCATGATGGAATTAAGACAAGAACAAGATATAGACATACAACACATAGACATATTGATTGAATTAAAAGAATACTTATCTCAATTAAACATGAAAGGTAACAAGGGCTTAGAACCCTTAAAAAACATGTAAAATTCGCACCAAGTTCGTACTTAGGGTTTCTCCAAAACTTCTCTGTTTTTAATGTGAAAATTAGAAAACTATATATAGGAAATAGGGTCTGACGGCGTCAAGACCAAATAGGTGACGCCGTCACCTCACCGCCAAAATATTTCTCGGACTGCCTTGATCTACTTTTGACGCCGTCATGTGTTATGCATTTCCAGGCCGTCATGCATTTTACTCTTGACGCTCTACTTCGTGACGCCGTCAAATCTGTACTGGGTCGTAATGGAAATTACTCTTGACGCCTTCAGGAATTCCTTCTTGACGCCGTCACATACTGTTCCCAGCAAGGAAAATTAAGACTTTGGCGTTTTCTTCACTTTTATGCTCCAAAAATGTCCGAATTGCTTCCTTTTCCAGATTTCACTCCCAAAGTACCTAAAATCACAAAAGGAACGATTTAGGGCAATATTTGATCAAATAAATTCGAATTCTGGCTTAAATGACCCCCAAAAAATGGATCATTTTTCGCCTTATCATTACCCGTCGAGGATAAGTCTTTTCGAGATTACTAACTTTTATGTTTCGTCAATTCCTGGGTCAATTCTGAGTCTAGCTCGCATAAGATTTGACTTAAAGCAACCTTGAACTTTCATATTTTAATCACTTTCAGTTTTCTCCCCCTCAAAAATAGCATATAAGATGTTGTTTTTGATAAACTTTTGATTAAAATATGCTTTTTGAGTCTTATCGGGAGATATCAACAAGAACTTGTGGTTTGCAAAGGATGAAATTTTTTCAAGTGCTCCCCCTCAACAAGTGAATACTCATTGAGGAGAAATACTTGTCTTTTGAGCAGAGTTGTGAAAATCATAAAATGTTTGATTAACTCTACTCAAAAGTAAGAAGCCTTCGCTCCTTATATAAGGATTGAGGCACTGATACGTACCTCAGGGTCCTTTAATTACAAGTGCGGGTTGTACACTGTTATGTGTGCACAAACCATAATGAAAATAATTCAATCAAATGAAACAATTGATATCAAAAAATTAATAACCAAATGTACCAATTTAATCTTCGTCAGGAAGTGGAGCATCAAAGTCAGTGAACTTTGGTTCTGTTCTTTCGAAGAGTCTGATACGAAATGATGGTCTGGCACCGATATAGCTTTCCAGTCAGCTGATCTGTTCCCGTCGAAATAGCCTTTCTTCAATCTTTAAGACAAAGTTACGAACTTGTCTTCTTGAGCTGGATTTCCATCTAGGTTGTTCCCCTTTTGATATCTTTCGGCGATCATCATTCAACCTTTTGACAAGCCCATCACGAACGGATTTAAGTGTAACATCACAGAATTTGTGTATCTCATCGAACCTCATGAAGCTTTGTAGCTTTTTGCTGTTGATGTAGGTGAAACCAAATGCAGGTTCTTGGATGAGAGTAAACTGTGACGTTTGATAGATTCCATCAAATTTGAATTGCGGCTTTGTCAAATTGATCTTCTGTTGGTAACTTTCCACTCCAAGCTGAAGATCTTCCACTCTTTCTTGAACTATCAATCGTCGGATGAATAGAAGTAGCGATGCCATGAAGTTGTACTCAATTTCTCTCTCGAATCCACGCATTCTTCCTTGAACCTTTTCGAGATACAAGTCTTCGATGTCATTGAGATTAAGGTCTGGAAAGTCTGCTTCGGAGAACTTGTACTTCTTTTCATCTTGTCGTTTAACAACAATCTCACGCATGAATATGTAGTTAAACCGTTGCGACTCTTGAATTTCCAAGATAGCAATGATCTTAGATTTATGCTTCACATTATCCAATGATTTCTCTCCTAATCTGCTGGTATAACCGAGACGACGACGTTCTGGCCAGTGTTGAATCCCGTGTAGAGCATCTCTGTCGTAAGCTACGATGGAGTTGCTGAAAACTCGAGTAGTTTCTTCAATTGCAGGAACTTCGTATCTTGCGGCTGGTACTGAGATTGTGAGTGAGGAAGCATATTTCTTCTTGGATGTCTCTTGTGTGAGTTGGATGTTACGAAGATCTTTGTTGAAGAAGTAGCTGTAGGGTAGCTTGGGTTTATCTGGAAATCCTGTCAAAGGTAATGGTTTAGTCCAGTCAGTGAAGTAAGGCTTTTCATGGTTTTTGGAACTAAGGTCAATATTCATTTCAGGATTTAGCCAGTCAAACTCGGCAGACATTGCACTAGCTATATTCTGCATGTGATACTCGTATTCGACTTTATTTCCAGATCTGGACTTAAGAAATTCCTGTGCAACCCTATTGATCCTTCTGAGCTCCGTCTTTGTGAGTTTGTTAATCTGAAGATCCTTCATTATGACTTGGGTGAACTGTAGAGTATTACCAGGAAGGGGTTCTTCATCTTCGAGGGGAGGTTGAGCTTGAACCATTTCTGTCAACCAATCATTCTGTGGTGTGTCATCATTGTCGAGCCATGAATGACGTCTTTTCTTCTTAGATTTCTTAGACTTAGATGTAGCATCCTTGTCTGTAGCCTTGGATGGTGACGATGGTCTAGCATGAGAATCAGGAATAGGTGAGGCACGGTAATCGGTGTCAGGTTGACCTTGGTAGTCATCAGTTGGTTCCATGAGAGTTTCTTCTTCTTCAGTTGGACCTTGACCGGTAACTGAGGTGTGTTGTTGATTACCAGGAGGAGTGGAGTCCTTATGTGGTTGTTGAGAAGATGAGGGACCGGTTCCAGACTTATGTTTCTTACCTTTTGAATTCGGGTCTGGGTCGTCATCTTTCGTTGACCTCTTTAAGGTTCCAGCAGCATCTTTGCATGACTCTTTTGACAAGTTAGCAGATATAGCATCAACAAGTGCCTTTTCTTCAGTAGTCTGTGTGGTTTTGTAGGCTACTTTGTCGTAGAGTTTGGCAAGCAGGTCATCGAAGGATAATTCAGGGATGGTTGGAGTTGCAGTAGAAGTTTTAGCAGTGTGAAGCGTGAATGGTGTTGTTGACAACATTTTCTTTACTACACTTCTAATTCTGTGATCCAAGCTGTCCTTGGTAGGTTCAATGAGGTTTGCTACTTCAGGAGTGACAATCTCAACTAGATTTTCGGTAAGATAATCTTGTGTGACAGTCCTAATAAATCCTGTGTAATCAGAGTTCAAGAACTTATCGATCAGCTGCTTTGACTCCTGAAAATCTTCAACTTGCTTGGTAAGACCGGTAACCATGGTGGTAAGTTTGTTGACTTGCTCCTGAAGATCAACTGGTTGAGTCGGCTCATTGATTGAATGTTGCTTTGATGCGGTTTCAGAAGGTGTGGGAGATGAATGCTCAGGTGATGATTCGGATGACGACTCCTTGTGAGAACTTGAAGAAGAAGTAGGTGGAGTCGGATCCTTTGGTGGAGAGTCTTGGGGAGGTGGAGGTTGTGCTGAGGAAGTCTGCTGAGAAGATGACTTAAGAAATATGTTGGTGTCGAACGCGTTCTTCTCTTCATTTTCTTTTCTACGACGTTCCTCTTCTTCCTCTGCTTCTCGTGAAAGAAACTCTGGAGTAATGAGGTATTCATGTTCCTGATCCGTAGCAATATTCTCTTGTCCGTCAACATTCTCCTCTACATTGGCAGTCTCAGTCATGGTGATGTCTCCTGTATCATCAGTGTCTTTAACTTTGTCATCAGGTTGTGGAGCTGATTCTAAAGTAGTGGACACAACGGGAGGAGTCATGCTGCTTGTAGCTCCTTCATGTTCTGACTGATCGACAGGTGGTGGTGGTGAAGGTTGAGACATAAGTCGGCTTTCGAGTGCTGTTTTCCTTTGTTCTTTGCGAAGTTGCTTTTCTTCAGCTCGTGTGTCGACAACTATACTTTTCAGTTTGCGTTTATCGACCAATTGTTCAACGATTGGTTCGTCATCATCATCATCATTAGGTTCATTAATTGTGACCCCTTTCCTTTTCTAGACTCTGCTTCAAAAGTTTCAAGACTTTGTTGTATAGCTATCTCCGTTGCAGGAAATGTTTCTTCAGGTACTCTAACTCTTCTTTCAAAGTCTTGTTCTTCTTCTTCAGATTCCATGTCAAACTCAGATTCGCTTTCAGAAGGCGGAGGTGTAGGTTCATCCTGAAGAATGTACTCAGGAGTTACCTTCTTCTTTGGTTTGGTAGCAGGCTTAGGTTTGGATGTTGGTTGAGGTTTGGCGGAAGTCTTGGGTTTAGCAGATGGTTTTGTCTTGGGAGAAGCCTTAGACTTAGTCTGAGGTGAGCCAGTGGTGCTTGTAGTACTCCCAGTCTTCACACTTCCTTTGCTTCGAGTCTGTATAGTAGCTTCTTGTTGTACCCCTTTGTAAGCATTATCATAAAATTTGTAGTTCAGACTTTTCTTGATTTTGTCATCAAGAAGATATTCGGGAAGCCTCATTCCTTTGATCTTGGTAGAGGAAGTGGTCATTTTGATGAAAGATGTGGTGAAGTCGTCCTCGAAGAGGTGCTTCGACTCATTAGGATCTGCCATCCTTTTGATAAATTTTGGAGTATCTTTGCAGAAATGTTCTATGAGAAGCTTGGTGAATCTTGTGAACGGGATCATAGTCTTTACACGTTCAGTTTGAATGCTGTAGACTATATCGTTCATGATTGGAACTGCAAAGTCAATAGGTGTCAAAGTCACCATTCCCCAAAATGTTTGTAAATGTTCAAGCCTAGGATGTTCGTGACCACTTTTTCTTCCTAATATTGATCTTACAACCAACAGACAGAATGTTCTCCAGGGCTGAGGTATATTCTTGGAATTGAATCGGGAATGTTTGACCAGAGGTACGTTATCATCAACATCATATCCTAACTCAATAAAGAAGTCAAGAAGGTCCAGTTTAGGTAGTATTGGAGCAAATTCGTTGTCAGTTTGAGGCAGGAGAAGGACTGTACGAAGAACGTCGTGATCTACTGTGTAGACTTGGCGATCCAGCGTAACAGTAAAAGACTCATCATCCAAATTTGCCTTAGCCGTAAGCCAGAACTGATGAAGGTAGAACAAAGGAACTGAAGTAGAACAGATGAGCAGATGTTTGCATGGATGTGCAAGTAGAATATCTTTAACAATCTTGCACGAGTTCTCTGTAATTCTCAATTTGTCGAAATCAACTCGTGGATTGTTGTTGCCAATCATAACGTCGTAGTTAGCGGGAGTGATATCATCCATGGTGAGTAGTGGGAGAGTTTGTTCAGGGACATTCTCGTTGTGTTCAGCCATGTTATTCTGAAAAGCATTATCATAAACCAAACATCGAGATTTGTTACGAGTTAGCACGATTGCAAAGTTTGATTATAGATAAGCATTTAGAATCATGTAAGCACGTATGGTTCAATTATTGCATGTATATTTATAAGTGACGTATACATAGAAAGTCTATTGTAATTGTGAATTACTTATGTGATTACACATGCACAAATAATCAGCACAAATAACATCACAATATATATCAATGAAAGACCAATATCACTAGTTACATGTTTTCGAAATCACATGATTACAATCATCTCGAAAGAATTCATAATGACAACTATATAGTAAACACTTTAAATGTACAACACATTCTCGAAACCAAGTCACAAGTGCCAATAATTTTCGAAAATCAGACATTAAGTAACATTTTCGCAATTCTGTATACTAAGTGTTTTCGAAAAAATTTCAAGTGTGTTCTCGATAATAGTTTATCGAGAACAGTCCACTAGAAGAGTTTTTGGAGAATACTGATTATAGGGGATTGCGAAATTATTAAGTTGAATGATGATTTCGAAAATATATGGCCATGGATGAAATAATTTCGCAAACACTTAAACATTTTTGAGAAGTTGACAAAATGGGTATTTTCGAAAAATACAACACTTTGAGAATTCTCGAAAACTTGTGATTGCGAAAAAATTCAAACATGTTTGCGATAAGGTTTTCTCGAAAATTCTTATACAAGAATTTCGAAACTATGCCAACGTACGTTTCTTTGTGATAATATGTATGCCAAGTGATGAAACCTGTGGAAAATGATGATTTGCAATGATTAGAAACATGCTACACACTCGAATAAAGTGATTTCGAAAATGTTTCAAGAACGTGTTCTCGATAAAAATCAAAATCATGAATCAAATGAGGATAACAGGTTCTAGCATATCACAAACGTGCATTATTTGCATTTAGGCACAATAAGCATCATATTAAACACAATACGAGATAAACCCACTTAGAACGAAACCCTTTAGAATCGAGAAACATGCATACTTGGATATTGTACAAATTAATAAGCATAAACATGATTCACTGACATATGAGACTATATCCCACCAAGAACAAAAACAAAAAACATCAACAAATTAACAAAACCCAAATCGTACTAAACCCTAAGTTTCGAGAAACGCACAAACATGTGTTTAGATGAGATTAATCGTTATAGGAAGGATAGAAAGAAGTATGTGCATAAAACCCCTATCAAGAATTAACCTCCCAGGCACGTATTGCATGATCCCGAAATTACATAAACCCTAATATTTCAAATCGAAAATTCGTGAAATCTAACCATAATTTAAACGATTAAACGAAAACCTAGGTTAGAAATCATATAAAGATCATTAAGAAACTTACGATTCGAAGATCAAAAGCACGGATTTGTCGAATGAATAAGAGCCGTGGATTAGGAAGAAAGGGTTTATGGGTTTTAGAAATGGTTTTTTAATTTTTGAGGTTAATGGAAAAGAAAAAACGGGGGGGGGGGGGGAGTTTGTTTTTGTTATTTTTGGAACTTTTGAAACAAGTCACATATGGTCCCCTAACTACAATATTTATAACATAAGTCCTAAACTTAGAAATAAGTAAAGGCACCAAGATATACTAACTTACAACACCATTTAGAGAAAGGAATACGATATATGAGATATCTTATGAAATCCCAAAACAACGCATCAAAGGTAATATGCAAGTATATCATTTTTGAAAAAAAAATTATAAATTTTAGGTGAGTCTCCCCCTCAACACTTGTAAAATAACAAGGTGTTGAAAGAGAGTGATATGCTTGTATTTTTTTTTTAATTGCAAGAAAATATTTTTGTGTTTTTGAGGTTTATAAGAAATAAAATAAAACTTATTATACAAAGATAGTAAAATTGTTGATGTTTGACACTTTACTTTTGTTTTAAAAACTTTTGTAGATCAAAGGGTGTCAAACATCGCATACCAATTTGGTGAACTAAACTTGCAAACCTTGATGGAGCTAAAGGTTTTGGAAGTAAGTCCGCTAATTGGTACTCAGTACCCACAAAATATAATGCAACTGTACCCTTCTCGACATGCTCTTTGATGAAACGATATCGGAGATCAATGTGTTTGGATTTGCAATGATGAACTGTGTTGCAGGAGATTGCAATGGCACTCTTAGAATCGTAGTAGATCGGAATCTTGTTGAATAGGTAGCCATAGTCTTTGAGTTGTGATCTCATCCAAATGAGTTTAGCACAACAAGCAGACATAGCTACGTATTCAGATTCTGTAGATGACAGTGATGTGCAGTCTTGCTTCTTTGATTGCCAAGACACAAGTTTATCTCCAAGAAACTGCTGGCCACCTGATGTACTTTTACGCGAGTCTAAGCATCCTGCATGGTCAGCATCTGAAAAAGCTATAAGTTCAAAACCAGAATCCTTCGGATACCACATCCCCAAGTGGATGGTTCCCTTTATGTATCGAAGGATTCTTTTTGCCTCATAGAGGTGTTTTTCAGTTGGATTAGCCTGATAGCGAGAACACATAAAGACAGCAAATACAATATCAGGTCTACTGGATGTGAGATACACGAGAGACCCAATAATACTTCGGTATTTGGTAGGGTCAACTGGAGTCCCATGTATATCAGCATCTAGTTTAGTAGAATTGGCCATCGGTGTATTCATAGTATCACTACTTTGCATTCCATGTTTCTTTAAAATCTCAAGAGCATATTTGGATTGATTTAGAAAAATTCCACGGGGTGATTGATGAACTTGTAGTCCTAGAAAGAACGTAAGTTCACCCATCATGGACATTTCAAAATTATCTGTCATTAATTTTGCAAAATCCATTGAGTAATTAGTGTTGGTTGAAGCAAAAATAATGTCATCGACATAAACTTGAACAATTAATAAGTCCATCCCGTATGTTTTTGTAAACAGTGTTGGATCCACCGAGCCTAGAGTAAAATCATTAGCCAACAGGAATTTAGAAAGCTTGTCATACCACGCCCTGGGGGATTGCTTAAGACCGTAGAGAGACTTCTTAAGCTTGTAGACATGATTGGGACGTTCTGGATCAACGAATCCTTCAGGTTGACTGACATAAACCACTTCTCGGAGTTAACCGTTCAGAAAAGCCGTTTTCACGTCCATTTGGTAAACAATCATATTCCGATGAGCAGCGAATGCTAAGAATATCCGTACAGCTTCAAGTCTAGCCACAGGAGCAAATGATTCTTCAAAATCGATACCTTCTTCTTGAGAGTAACCTTTTGCTACCAAGCGTGATTTGTTGCGTATGACCGCGCCTTCTGCATCCAGTTTGTTTTTCCAGATCCACTCTAAACCTATGACAATGATGCCTTCTGGTTTTTCAACCAATTCCCAGACTTCTAATCTTTGAAAGGTTTCGAATTCTTCTTGCATAGACTCAATCCAGTTTTCATAAGTCATTGCTTCTTTGACGTTTTTAGGTACGGTTTCACAAACTGTGAGTGCATAAATGCAAGTTTCACCGTCTGTGTGAAGGTGTTGTCTTGTCATGATAGGTGCATCTGGATGGCCAATAATTTGAACTAAGGGGTGATCTCTAGTCCATTTGTGTGTCGAAGGATGAAGTTGATAAGTATCTCGCAAGTGAGCAAGACCCAAATTGCGTGTAGATGACTCAGCAATGTCGGGGACAGGTTGAGCATTTGCAAATGGATTAATGAATGGTTCTGGGTCATGCTCTGCGGGTTGTGGAACTGATAAAGGTATGGAATCTCCAGCTGATTGTCGTGAGTTGGACCCGGTTTGTTCTGTTGTTGTAGATGATATGACTGGAGGACCGTCTCTTCCAACAGAAGTTGTTGTTTGTTGAGGTGTATCAGGTACTTGATGTTGTTCAAGATGTGCAGCGGAATTTGGTGTGGCCTCAAGTGGACGGTTAATAGCCATTGTCAGTTCGAACAATTCTGACTGTGTTTCGAAGCTGAACTTGTATTTTGGTGAGAAAGGTGATGATCATTTGAGGAGCTTGATCTTTACTTCGAAGAAAATACACCCAAGTCCAGCGAGAGTAATCATCAACAATTACTAAAATGTAGCATTTACCGTTGATTGTTTGAACACGCATCAGACCACACAAATCCATATGAAGCAATTGTAAAACATGATTGGTACTGTGTTCAGGTTTTGAGGGAAAATGAGCACGAGTACTTTTTGCTTGTTCACAGGCTGGACATAGATGATCTTTGGCATAACGGAATCTTGGAAAGCCTTCAACTAATTTGTGACGAGCGAGATCAGTCATTGTTTTGAAATTCAAATGAGAAAGGCGTTTGTGCCATAACCAAGATTTAGTCGATTCAGCTTTGGATAAAGGTTAGTGCCACGTTTGCCATTGAAATAGTATAAAGGTTAGTGCCACGTTTGCCAGACATCAAATCATTGCCTTGTAGATCACAAACAAAACAGGTTTTCTCGCGAAATGCTACTTCTAAATCTCCATCACAAAATTGACCGACTGAAAAGAGGTTGTGACCCAAGCCTTCAACATAATACACTATGCTAATTTCAATGTTCCCATGCATGTAGTCTCCGTAACCCATGATTAAAGCGTATTGATCATTCCCGAGTCTGACAGTTCCAATAAACTTTGAGACAAAGTTCTTTAACAGTTTGAGATTGCCTGTCATATGTCGGGTGCAATCGCTATCAACAATCCAGAGAACGATCTGAACCACCTGCATCAAAAGAGGACGACAGAGATGGAACAGAAGTAAGGGTGGAACCCGAGGAAATTGTGGGTTCCTATTGGTTAGAAACACAAATATTTAACAATTTAGGAATCCATTTAAAATTTGGTTTGTATTGTAACCAACGTTGCCAGTTCCAACTAGTTTTTGCTTTGTTCTTAGTGAATGTACTAGCTTTTGGCGTGTTCCTAGAATTGTTGATTGCTGCTTTTGGGTTGACTACAACATTATTTGAAACTGTAGTAGGCGTTTTTCTTAAGGTAGACTTAGAGGCATTAGTGGACCTAGAAGAAGAGCCGTTTCTACGTTTCTTTTTACGGTGTAAGAGATGATTAGCTACACATTTGGTATGATCACCAGATAACACACTTTTACGACAAAACACACAAGATGCATTAATATTCAAAACATTAGAAGGTTCAGCATTCGTTACATTAAGATTTGGATTACAATCTGCCACATTAGAATCTAAATCAGATGCAACATGAGTTTTATTCGAGTTCCTAAGGTGAGCATCTACTTCTTGCACTTCTATTGTTCCACTCTTACGTTGCGAAAGCCTAGTCTTTTTAGTCTTCTTAACGGTTTTTGGCTTTGGGCTTCTAACGCTCTTAGGGGAAACTAGACCTGTGGAAGTGGAAGAGCTAACATTAGAACTCTTAGCATGCTTACCCTTATTTGTTATGTCTATTTGAAACATTCCTGGTGCAATCACAGTGGTGTCAATGAACTTTCCTTTTTGAAGTAGCTTAATTTTCTCTTTCAAATCAATGATGATGTGTTTTTTGTCCTGAATATCAGACTCAAGTAAACCATTGCAATAACGAATGTCATCGTGGTTTTGTTGCCATTCGGCGTTTTCAATTTTTAACTCCGCAATTTCATTTTTTAACTCCGCAATTTCATTTTTACGTAGATGACATTTGTTTTTACGAGACTCAATCATGGTACATAGTTGCAATTCAGTTTCAATACTTTGAGCTTGACACCAATCAATCTTTTGTTTAAGTTGACAAATTTCGTTTGAAAGTTTGTTTATCACATCATCACTGTTTTGACGCAATGTTTCATTTTGATGTTTCAATGTTTCATTTTGTGATCTCAACGAAACAAGTTCAGCACAGTACTCAGCAAATAATTCAGCATTGTTGGAAAATTGGAGTTCATTCATGAGAGAACTATGAAAATCAGCCTAAAGAAGTTGTTCCAAGAGTCGATCAGAATCTGCTTTCAAAAATCGGTTTTTGCTTTGTTGAACCAAAATTGCATTTTCATTAAGAGCGAAAATTTCTTTCATATCTTTAACTTCTTTTTGGAGTTCCTGTTTCCAACGAGTAGCACAATAACGCAAATTATGAACTAAAGGCAGAATTTGTTTTTGAAAAATGTCTCGCTTTTCCCGCTCGTAAGCTGATTGAAAAGTATGAATTTTAATTTCCGAATGTTGTTCAATGACGTTTTCCAAAGTATCGATGCCTTTCATGTATGTTTGAAAATAGTCTAAAACTTTACAGCGTGTAGGTAGTGGTGTTACATGACCAGAAGACGGTAATGGACCATTTACTTGTGCCACGGGTTTGACAGGAGCTCCATCGGAAGATGAAACATAAGACTCAGTAACATACCATGATTTCCCAGGTATTTCTCTTGGTGGAACAAAAGATTTTGAAATGTGAGGAGCTTTTGAGTAATCATATGGTTTGCAATATTCAACTTGACTCATTTTTTATCGACTCTTCTCTTCAAGTTCGTATTCTTCCTCAGTATTATGTACAATAACACGCACAACATTATTATCCATCAATTGGTCCATACTGTACAGCTTAGGATTTGTTTTGAAAACAGTGCAAAGAAAAGAGGATTTGTAATCGCCGAGGCCAAAGCCTTTACCTGGTCTTGGTTTTAAAGAAAACTTTTGAATTGTCGTTACAGATTCCCCATGTTTATAAACGATGTTTTGAAAAGCTTTAATTTGACTTTCGAGAGCGATATTATCATCAAGTAAAGAATTTTCTTTTTCTCGTTTTTGCACTTTATGTTCATAAAATTCCTGTTTGCAAGTTATTACCTCTTTTTGTGTGTTTGAAAGTTCCTGTTGGTGTTGAACAACTTGTTTTTGAAGCTCATGTTTTTCATTTTCCAGTTTGGAAACCACTTTACCGTTTGACTCAACAATGTCATAAATTTGCTTTTGAAGATTTTGTTCTTTGACATATGATTCTTGAAATGACTTTTCAAAGCTTTGTTCACGATGAACGACATATTGAAAATTTGAAAGTTGCTTTTTATAACATTCAATGTCCTTTTTCAAAGTGGCATTTTCTTTCAAAACTTCAGTTTGCTCGTCCGTTATGTGATTAGAAAGAAGTTGATTATTAAGTAGTTTGGCCATAACTGTACAGACAGGAGCTGGATCAGAAGGAGGTTCATATTGTTCACTAAAGTCATTTTCGTCTTTCTCAATAGGATCATCAAATGAGACGACGGTGTCATCATCAAATATAACAACTGTGTCTAATTGTTCATCCTCTTGAGAAGAGAAAAATGTTTCATAAGGAACAACTTTGATCTGATTCAGAAATAGAGGGAGATGCATTAAATTGTATGGAGCATGTGGTTAGGTCATTTACCTGAGACAAGCCATCAGTGGAGAACACTAGGGCTGAATCGTTCAACTGATGTTCCTGCATGTTGTCCATAAGCATCACAGCAGCATTGGCTTCAAGATCTTCCATTTCATCATCGTTGTAAGCATTAGCAAAGAAACTGTTCTCATGAGCATTGAAAGTTCCTTCCTTTTCATCTTTGAGAGCCATAAGTAATGCCTGCTTGTGAAACTGACTACCTTTTCTTGGGTGAGGGCATGCAGTTGCAATATGACCTTTTTCGTTGCAGTTGTAGCACCATATCGCATTCCCAAAGACTGTGTTGTTACTAGCAGCATTGTCATTACTTCACTGAGGAGCACCTGGATTGTTTCTGAATCCCCCATTGTTGTTGACTCTTTGTCCATATCCAGAATTTCTAGTATACCCACCTGAACGTCCTGAATTACGATTCTGAATCTCGACTCGACCATCTTGAATGACAGCTTGGTTTCTTGTATTTGATGAAGAATGAAGACGGTTGTTGGTTTTGTTAGAGAATTTGCTAAAAGCACAAGCAACAAGAGCAAGTCCTTGATTCAATGTATTGACGTCATCATCATCATCTTCAATCTGATTAGAGTAATACATGCTATCATTGTTGTCATAAGGAGCAAGTTGAGTAGAAGCGTGTTGAGATGTAGGAGGTTGCTGGTGACTGAAATAATTCTATTCCAGATCATAAGCATGATTAGACATCGGAGGATGTGAAGCAGGAGTTTGAGCAACGATTGCAAGGGGATTAGAAGTAGGTGGTGATGTGTATCCTCCTCGGGCGAGTTTGTCTTTTTCAACTTCAGACTCATAATGCTTGAGATAGTCGTACAACAAACCATATGGATCCCTGTGAAGATTTTTAGCTTGTCTCACAAATGTCACATACTTTTGCCACTCCGGACTTAGACTACTGACAAACTTTGTATTGACAGCGATTCATGGAAGAGTTATATCATGTCTCTCTAAATCATTGACGACATTAGTGAAACGATGAAAGTAAGACTCAAGAGATTCCCCTGGTTCGATCATGATATTAGTATATTCCAAGTAAAGTTTAGATTCCATGTCTTCCTTGTTCAGTTGTGTGCCTTGCATCAATAGATGAATGTGTTCCCACATAGCTTTTGCAGTTGTTTGAGCATCAACACTTCTGAATATGATATTTGGTATCCCTTGAAGTATGTAAGAAATAGCATACTCATCTGCTTCACGATGGTGATTTTGTTCAGTAGTAAGTTGAGTCTCAGGAACACGCACAGCAGTTGGAGCTACTGGAGGATCAGCCTGTGGGTCATCGCCAACGTAGTTAACAGGCCAAGGAAATAGTCCTTCAAGGATAACTTGTTTCATGTACTTACCATTGGGTTTTTTGAGTTCAATAAACCTTAAGAATCGATTTGCCCATTGAACATAATTACTCGGTGTTAGCATTGGTGGGGTGTCAGGAGAGCCTGCTTCGTGTCTGGATTGTTGAGTTGAAATGACTTCACACATCCTGTCAAACCAGTGAGTAGGTTTTGGTGGAAGTTGCCTTTGTTGTTGTGACATCGGATAAGATTGTTGTATCGGAACCATTTGTTGCATGAAGTTATGTTGTTGTGAGTAAACCGGTTGATGATAATATTGTGGTGATTGTTGATACTGTGGATACTGTTGATTCTGATGGTGCTGAGGATGGTTAAAGTTGTAGTACGGTGGTTGAGACATTATGAAACACTTGTGTGAAAAGATGTATCTTGTAGAAGGTATAGGTTTGCCAAATCTCGAAAATTTGTCCAAGTATGTGATTGCGAAAAGATGCTCTTAAATGGATTGCGAAACTTTGTCACCAACCTTTGTAATTGCGAAATATGTAACACAAGGATTTCGAAAGTTTTGAGATTGTGAAAGTTTGTGATTTCGAAAGTATGTTTCACGAAACTTAGTATATTTTCAAAAAAATAAGTGAGATTTTCGAAAACACAAAGAAAACAAAACACTTTCGAAATTATACAATTTCGAAAGTTAACCAAAAGTCGAAGTACTTTTCTTCCTTATACAAGAGAGAAAAGACTGAGTCCGTAATACGTAAGGCGATTAGAGTCACTAGAACAAGATCTCGAAACTTGGTCAATAAGAGATTTCGAAAGTTGGGCAGATTTTTGTTTTCAAAGAAAGCTTGCCAAAAACACGTTTTTATTAAAAGATTCTTGTACTTCTATGTATAGAATGATAAAATCTTTAAGAAAGTTGAAAACTTTTGGAACTTTATCAAAACTACAAAAGATTTCAAAAAAATAGTACAACAATCCTAAATCGATTTTTGTGACAAGAAATTTGAAACTTTTTGTTTGTTTTGATTTGTAGAACAAGTTTGTAAGCAAAGATGTGCTAAAAACCAAGAAACAAACAAGAAAGTACAAAAAATTTTAACAAAAATCGATTTGAAAAACAAGTTTAAGATGGAATTCAATGAAAGCAACAAAACTACACCTTCATATGGCTCTGATACCACTTGTTAGGTCACCATATTGATTTCACACAAACAAGAATGAGATAGATATAAGGATGGGATGAATATTTGAATGAGAGAAATGTAATTGCAAGAGTTTCCTTATGATTTCAAATAAACAACCAAGTTTACAATGAGACCTAAGGCTTCTATTTATAGGTAAGGAGCTAGGGCAACACACCTAGTCCTTCCTCTTACCAAATTGTGGGCTTTGAAGCCCATGGATTACATTACATAAGCCTAGTAACCTTGTAAACATAACATTAATGAAAGTAAATAATAACTTAAGCAACCTATTATTACAAATGACCGAGACTTGATAAAATAGTAAAACTTTGATCCCAACATTACTAGTTTTATAAGTCTAGTTAGACTTATTTTTCCCAAGTTATGGAAAAACATATTACTTTGACAATAACAAGTATTTTCAAGTTAAGAGTGGTATAGGGATCATGTGCATGTGCATTCATTACATCATTTCATGATCTAAAGTAGATCACTATCGTTCATATTAGGTTGCGGATAGTGTTCGCTCCTTGTTGTCCCTATCATTTCACATCCTTGTATCATCATTTCGAGGTGAGTCATAGCCCCACTTTTACTTGTTTAATGACTTTATAAACTCTTTTGGGGAGATACATGCTTCAATACTCGTTCTATCACTACAAGAAAAGGGGGTTTTTGGGACGAAACTTTTTGGAACAGTTAAAGAATCGTGCCAAATACATGTATTTGGCACTTGTGGGGCCACCGTGACAAAAAAGTATGTATTTGAGACGGCTATTAAGAAACTGTTCCAAATACATGTGTAATTGGAACGGTTTGAGTTACTAGTGCCAAATATTTATGTATTTGGGACGGTTGGTACCACTGGTGCCCCACTGGTGCCAAATTTGTATATGTATTTGGAACGCTATATGTCGTTGGTGCTAAATACTCATGTATCAGGAACGGTTTGTACGAACGGTTCCAAATACCTATATGTATTTGGAACATTATCTAATGCTGGTGCCAAATACTTATGTATTTGGAACGGTTTTTATAGGTTGTGAAAAATACAAATGTATTTGGGGCGATTTTTAAAAATTGTTTTTAGTTCTTAAAAAAAATTGACCCAATTTACACTTTTTTCCCTCACGTGTCGACTATATTATGCTTTTACTTTCTTGGACATCAAATTAAACTTATAATCGATTTTATTAATTTACTATATAGCCCTTTGTCATTAACTTTTAATCTCTATAAATTAATTTATATATCAAATTAGCATCTATCATATTACTTAAAACGCGTTGCCTTTTAATTTTTGGTGAGCTAACTTTGTTGTTTCATAAATAAATATATTTTTCTTTAAGGTCAAGTTAAAAGTACTCATATTATATATAGAAAAACGGATAAACATATGATAGATCAGGTCATCTATGTTCATGTTTCTTGGCATAGCGTGTCTTTGACTTTGATGTACGTTTTAGAATGATGTGAACTTCGTATCTTATTCAATATTATTAATCAACTATAATTAGAGTACATGAGACATCAATGGTAAACCCTAATGGGTATTGGCTCATTGCACATTTGAACTGACCCCACTAGTACTTATTTGACGCCTAATACTCCTCCGTAATTCGAACGATGAAAAGTTATTGTACACCAGTACCACACTGCAAAATAATTATTCACCTAGGGTTTAATAGTTTGAGGTATCTCTTCCGAACACAACAAGTCTATTTAGATTGGATAGTATCAAAGAATGTTTTGAAACCCGGTTCAATCTAGCCGGGTTAACCGGTTGAATCGGTTCTGGCAAAAAACTGGTCATATTAAACCGGGTCATAGAAAAAGGGTTGAACCAGTTAAACCTGCCGGGTTTTAAGTGACCCGGGTCAACCCGGTTCTTAAAACCCGATTGGGTTTTTAAAAATATAACAAGTTAATTCTCGAAACCCATTTAGACCCACTGGGTTTTAAGTGACCCTAGTCAACCCGGTTCTCGAAACCCTACCGGGTTTGTTTTTTTTTAAAAGAAAATCCGGTTGACCCGGTGGTTGAACCAGTAATCCGGTTACTCGACCGCATCAATTAAAAACCACGTTTTCAAAACATTGGTATCAAATGAAGGTCTTGATGACTTTGCCTAAGACCAATGCTAATGGTGACCACAACTTCACCCAAGCAACCCCGCCACCTTAGAGCCACGTTAGTTTTCACTCTTCACAACTCCACCCTAACCATAACTAGCTAGTGGTGACCACAAAAGTAACAATAGTTTGTTTGTGTTTTTTTTTTTTTTTTTTTTTTTTTTTTTTTTTTAACTTTTAATCATAAATTAAAATAAAATGGGGTTTTATAGAGAATAAGTTGGGTATTTAAAAAAAAAGAAAAAAAAAGTTTTTATTTTATTTTATTTTTAAATAGCCAAACGGTAACAAAAATTGGAGTTGCTTTGTTAAATGTTTCGGTCACTCAATCAACCGAAACATTAAAATGACCATCAAGCGATGCGTCTATTTTGGTGTTGCTAATGGGTGCAACGCGTTGGTTTAATCGGTTACGGTTGGGGTGCAACGCCCGTAAGCATTAGCCTAATTAATACACTAGCTAAAACACCCGGCCCAAATATCTTTGTTTTTCACTTTTGTTTTAGGCGGCCAAAGTGAAACTTCAATTTTTTCACATGCCGCTAATCTCAAAAAAACCCTCTCATTCAAAGATTGTAACTTCCTATCCACAAGTTTAGCTCGAATTATCAGGTATGCAACACAACAACTAAAGAGATCTTAATTAGCGATCTTCTTTTCCAAATGATATAAGTGAATAAATATATCCGAAGTTTTTATATAACTATTTTACCAAAGTTATTCATTGGTAGGCATGCTTTTATCTATTTTTTCTACAGTTTCTTGGAGTTATTGCAAGGATTTAATGGGTGAATTAATGGTGGAAGCACATAATGGAAAACAAGGTAACAAAATCAAATTGTGGTTTCATGAGATGCAAATCTGTTTCTTTTTTTTGGTTAATTCTTGATTAAGGGGTTTGAATTATAAATACAGATGGAAAAATAAATTGCATCTCTTGGAATGTCGTTTTTGTTTGGTGAATATAAAAAATGATGCACTGTATGCGATTTGAAAGCTTTGTGAATTATTTGTAATCCTATGTGATTGATATTATTTTGAGGTAAAGAAGACTAATGAACTCATCTAAACCATGGACTTATGAGTTATGATAATAATATAGGGGCTGTTTGGGTTGCTCATTGAAACTGCTTATGATGATAGTGTATGGGATGTTTGCGATTTCTACTTGAAACGGCTTATAATATACTCATTCAGGGGCTGTTTTGCAATGCTTTGGTGCTATGTATAGAGCTTAACGTTTGAAAGAGTGACATGTGTGCTTCTTAATTTCTCTCTGGCTCTACCTCTTGCACACACCATCATTCTTTGCTTGATTTACAGAAAGAATTCGAATATAAGAATGGAGAACATCAAGGATTCCCCTGATGTACTTCCGTCACTGATCAGATCTACAGATTCAAACCAAATAACAGGTTTTTAATGATGGTGTCATGAGGCAAGATGGCACCAATGTTCAGTTTATGGTATGTTTTAAGTTTTAACACATGGACTTGCTTTGTATACCACAAATTATATTGCACATTGTGTACAAATCCTAGCTTTTAATATGGTCTGTTAATGGGTCAAAATAGGATGGGTCTTGATAATCTATTGCCTTTTTAAGTTTTAACTGATCTCACACATTACTTAATATATATTGTTGCTTACCATAGGATCTTGAACATGAAAGAACTGCACGACTGGAACTAGAAAAGATAGCCCGTCTTGAGCTTTCTACCCCTCCTAGACAAGGTTCCATACCCAACCCATGTCTCCCTCTGAGAATGGTTGAGTATCTCCTTCTAGACTAGGTTGCATTGTTGGTTTCTTCGTGTGTTGACTTTTTGTATAGGTTTGATTCGCATACTTTCAAGTTCTGGCAGTTTAAGTAGTATGGAGAAGAGTTTCTTTCTACATGCATCTTTAGACTCATCTCATGATTTCTCTGAGAGAAGTCCCAGGGTGTCTACTGTAGTCTCTTATTATATTAAGAGCATGACTCCACATGCTTTTCAACTTGCTTTACGTCAAAAGGATGGTGAACTTTCATCCCATGTTTCTAGATTGGTATGACACTGCTTTGAAAGATTAATGTTACTACTTATTTTCAGGTTAAATAAAAAAGTTAAGCTACAAGTGGAACAGGTCAAACGCATAAAACTCGCCTAAAGTCTGTTTTAATGCATACAACCAAATTATCATATAATATTTTCCTACAGTTGTAACTAACAATATTTATTCATATAATGTTTCAAAAATGGACAAAAGAGTATTTGTTAGTCGACTCAGGTTGTTTCGACAACTGTACTAATATGACCCATTTCAATTTGGACCGTTACCAACCAAATTACTTTATTGCTCGTATTCATCCATGTGTCTAATCCTGTGTGGTTATGCTTCATCATTCATTTTAGGCATCCATGGAATCCATTCGTGACTCTCTATCTGAGGAGCTGGTTAAAATGACCGAGCAGGTTTGGATTCTTTCATTCCCTCTTTTTACTAGCAGACATAACAAAAAGGGAAACACATTTCTCCCAGTGACAAATGCCATATATGCGATTTTTGTTACAGTGAGAGAAATTACGGTATGAAGTGGCCCTGCTTCCTTGCATTAGGGCCGAGTAAGATACACTAAGAGTCAGGCACTCTGCTACACTAGAGTTGATGGGTGAACGAGATGAAGAGGTACAATAGTTTCAAAAGTGACTCAAGTTATGATTATGCTACTATTAACTATTCAAAGAATATGAAAACAAAAACTTCAAAGAATATGAAGTTCAATGGTTGATGAAAGTAGAGACTTAAAAGGCCTGTTAATGGGATTGATAATAGAAATTGCTCATCTTATATAGAGGTTGTTTGGGACTTATCCTGAAGTCAATAATTTTGTTTATTTGTTTATTTTTATTGATACAGATTTTGCAATGTCGAGTGCGATGAGCAACACAGATTCAACGGAATGTAAATGATGTTTGTTTTAGTTTCTACTTTGTTAAAGGATGGTGACTTCAAAGTGCAGAAGGTAAATTATATTGGCAACGTGACGATGTTCAGGTAATTACAATTTCCTATGAAAAATTACTTTATATTTAACACCAGGTCAAAACGTTTTGGTTAGGATGTTTGTTCAAATTTTTAGGTTTAACATATTTGTCCCATTATAGATACAACCCCTTTCTATTGCTATTTTCTATATTGAACTTTTTTCTTGTTTCATACATGTTTCTGATGTTGGAATATTATATTATGAAGGGTTTATGAGGACGACGTGATGCGATGAGCTTTATTCATTTCTGTTAGTGATAAATCATCTTAGTAATTTATATTGAGTTCTAGTTATGACTTTTTCATTCTAAAGACCATGGTGGACGTGTTGTTTTTTACTTTATTGTATTCAAGTGACCACGTTGACTTGATTTTATTGATGATTAATAAAAATTGAGTTCAATTTATTTGGCTTCGATTGAATTATATTTGCGAAAAATTGAGATAATTGGTTGCTAGTGACTAACTAATTGATGAATGCAAAACCATGCCGAATGACTTCTATAACAAACATGAAAACGTGCCAAATGTTTTTTGGCAAGGCGGATAAATATGTGCCAAATACGTTTGTTACAACAATGGAAACCGTGCCAAATATGTTTTGTCACGGTAGATAAAACCGTCATAGATTTTGGCACGGTAAATAAATCCTGTACCAAATAAGCATTCGACACGGGAAATAAATTGATACCAAATACGCATTTTGGCACGGTAAATAAAAATTGTACCATATAAGCATTCGGCACGGGAAATGAACTGGTACCAAATACGCAGTTGGCACGGGATATAAAAGTGTGACGAATGCCCATTTGTAACAAAGGATTATCAACCGTACCAAATACCTCACTCATGGCACCCCAAAGTTAAACCGTCTCAAGAACCGTACCAAATACTATTTAGCACGGTTTCAACCCGACCCAAATGTATTTGGCACCCTCATATTTAGGACGGAGCCAAAAGTGTGCCAAAGCCGTGCCAAATAGCATTTGGCATGGCTTTTTGAGTATTTGGCACAATTTTACTGTAACAATTCGCAATTTCAGGTTAATTACCATTCCCGGAAAATTTCACTATTCACTTTTACTATTCATTTTTCCCGAAACTTTCCCGAAAGTTGATTTTTATTTGATATTCTCGAATGATAAATCATTTCCATGGCAAATTAAATGTTTGACATTCGTCAGATCATTTTCGTGAAAGTTATTAAGGAATTACACGTTTTAGGGTAAAACGTCATTCAGAAATTCTACGTACAACGAAACTCGACCGCGTTAAGTGACCCCGCATCAGAAAAATGTTTGACACACTCATGATTTATTTGAGAATTAATCGTGACTGAGAAAAACATGACCAAAGACTTCCCAGCAGGTCACCCATGTCGGTACTAATCTCACATGAGCACGCTTAACCGAATGGGCGATTAACCGTTAGACCACAAAACGAGTTTCTAAGACATTTTGAGTTTTCAAAATTATTAGAAAAAGTCAACATATTCTTTCCCTCCCCCATTGACCAAAAATCATCCCTTGATTTTATAAGTCATTTCGTGATTTTTAGGCTTACGGTTTGATGTCTAAAAGACATTTAACACCAACCGACACTAGACTGAGCCCAGTCTAGACATTATAAGTCATTTTAAATCATTTATATCATATTAGAAAAGTAACATTTTACTTTTCTCAGTTTTACGCAAAATTCGTACATTTTACGTATTACGCGTTTTAGACCCGTGTTTCCAGTTTTTAGCAGGGTTTTAGCACCTGATAGAACCTACCACTCATTTTATATTTTATTATGGACTATATGGACATGTTTAACAATACTTTCAAATTCCATAATTTTACGACACCCGGTTTTACGTTTTGAGGCTTAATCATTTACGATTGGCATTTCCCGGAGTCAAAACTCATCTAGTAACTTGGATAATATCATCCAAGGCACACCTCACCCTCCCTTATCCATGTGAACCGCCCTAGGAGGGGGGTTTCACACTATGTGGCTCAAACTTATGAATTTACCCTTAAAATCAACACTTATTTACAACTTGGTCACCAAGTTGTAACACTTTCCTAGCACTTTCCTAACCTCCTCATTTTTGGACTATAAATACTCCCTCCCCTCCCCTTCTTGGTGCCGTGCATCCCCAACCCCAAATCCCTCTCATCCTTAGTTCATTTCCTTCTAATTTCTAGCAAGATTCAAGTGAAGTTCAAGTATAGAAACCCTAGCTTAGTTTCTAGTAATCAAAACTCTTCCAAACCCTAATATAATTGGTGATTTCTCTTGAGTTTAAATCCACTCAATTCACTTTAACCTTCATCATCCATCTTTCAAGAATACCAAGGGTAGAAAGATTGCATGAAGTGAAAAAGGGTTGAAGCAAGTCTATCAAAGTCCTATCCTTACATGTTAACTTTCTTTCATCTTTGAAAGCCAAAAGTTGTGAGCCAAACCCTAACTTAATTCTTGTTAAATAATCATGTTCATGTTATTTACATGTTATTCTTGCTATATTATGTCTTGTATAAATGTCCATGATGTATAAAGATGAGTAAAAGATGTTGTTATAATGAATTGTTGAAACAAGTTACTAAAACAAGTAAACTAGTGACTTTGTTGGTATAACCTGATCAAAATGGTAAAAATATGATATTGGATTATTACATAATACAGTAGAGGACTTAACAAGGAAACCATAGCAATTTGAACCACCTAAAACGAGTATACGAGTCAAAAGTTATGGCGATTTGAAGTTACTAAAGATTTCCGGCAAAACTGCCCAAACCTTCCTGTCTTGCATTCTGAGTTTTTGAAAGTCACACTTCTATTCCGATTCATCAAAAAGTTAAAACACAAAAGTTGTCCGGAACGACGTTTTCATTCAGTAACAAAGAAGCTCGAGACCTAAAAATGCTTTCCGAGTGATAAAATTCTTCAAATTCTAAACAGCCCATTTTTAGGCGAAAGTCACTAGGTTATGGTTATACTTTGAAAGGAACAAGAGGTCTTATGACCTATAATCAAGACCACAACCATGGCTAGAGCCAAGGATGTGTCTCATGACCTTGGAACAAGGACCAAAGGTCATGGCTAGGCCATGACGAAATGATCATACCAACTTACATAGGCGTAAACATGAAACAATGAATTAGGCGATAACTTGAACAAGCAATTTGGATCTACTTCACCTAAAAGGAAACCATGAGATATTACCAAGAGAAAATGGTCATTCAAGACATATGAAACTACCCCTAATAACAATCTTCATGTACTAATAAACTTTCCTAAGTTTATTCAAATATCGGACATGTAAACTTTTCGGATCAAAACTTATATCTATATACTTTATCAACTACTACGATAGTAGGGAGCCTCATGTGAGGAGTTCATTATGTAAGCCGTCGAGATGAGTTGTGGATTTACGAGTTAAAGTGTCCTGGCTCCTCGAACGCTTACTAACATGACTTCTGAAATATGTCAGCCCGAACGGTAGTAAACGATATACAAAACATACATGTTCATGAATCTTTTCTTTCAAGGACATACAATATACATCATACCACATCATGGACTAATGCAAGATATATATATAGGCACTACTTCATATTCTCTACTCCGATCCTAAGTCGCAACATTCTATTATAGGTTGCTCGTAGAAACCTTCGCGATTCGACCATCACATTCACTACTCACTACATAACTTAAGGTGAGTTCGTAGCCCCACTTTCTATTGTTTAACTATTTTACAAACCCATGGGGGGAATACATGCTATTATTTTTCTACTCGAACACGATGCTTTCTAATGTATGCTTCACGACGATGTTTTATTATCACTAAGTAACGATTGCCATGTTCGAAGTCCCTATATCATGAACCATTAGTCACTACCTTTAGTGAGCGCGAATATTGTGAATAGATCTATTGGGATTGACGAATCCCATTTGTGTTGAACAACGACGAGTTCACACAAATGCACTATATTTGAGATTTAGCGGTATAACGGCAAAAGTACCTTGATAGGGCTTCTATAATGCCAATTTTGTTGGTTCGATGTTAATGTTTTGGTTGCATGAGCTTAGTGAAATAAATAACGATTTTTGTTTTCCAAACATTGGTGTGAGCCTATAACTCACACTACGATTATTGTGTTCAAACGATTTAACTAAACTCTACGAATTCCACTCAACCTTTGTGTTGACCTCTCAAGCATGTATTTCAGGTTCATGACGATCAAGGATGGTACGGAAGGGCACGGATACTCAAGAGGGCTATAAATTTTATTATCATTCAAAAAAACTCACTTAATGTGATTTGTAAACATTGAACCAATTGGGACCTCATTTTGTAACCTCTGATATTTATATAATTTGAATGATAAATCTTTTTAATACGACTCGGTTAGAGATCGTTTTCTATTATTGTGACTATTGTGCCGTCAAGTAACACCCAGTTCGAATTCCGCTGCATCCATGAATTGGGGGTGTTACATTTTCACCCTCCTAAATACCCCTTTTTCTTGTAGTGTATGCTTTTATACGATTTGAATTACTTATGGGGAAGAATACGCTGCTTGAATTATTTTTGTACAATGCCAAAGTATTAAATTCCATACATTGCTTAAGTTGCCTTACTACCAAGTTAAGTCCCCTTTATTATCATGGACCGTTAATTATAATGCCAAGCGAGAGTGAGTGAATAGATCTATTGAGCGTGACGCCTCCATTCGTGTTTGGGTTGCTCCAACGGAATTACGAATGCATTTCATGTCTAAACAATTTGAGTGTCTGGTAACCACTCCTTTGGGGCCAATACTATGTCTAGCTTCGGGGTCATGAGCTTAAGAGACAATGTAGCATTTTTGACATATTGTCACCTTACTTTATACTTATGGCTATTGTACATACCAGATTACTTATAAAGTCACGATACTTTTCCATCACTATTACTACTGAATTACGATGCCTTTGCATCAACTTTATTACTGAATTACGATGCTTTTGCATCAATCTTATTACTTTTGTTTACAAAAACCAAACTTATTACTTTTGGCAGTGGGTTGTAAACACACATGTTACAAGTCTCTTATGGCGGGACTTGGAACTGAGTGGATTTACGATGCCTTTGCTGGGAAATCTTCATTCATATGCATTACATTCTTTTTCACAAGACTCTATGAACTCACCAACCTCGTGTTGACACTTTAGCATGTATTTTCGGGTATTAAGCAACGGCACGCTACAGGAGGTTTTGGTAGGGCATGGCATGGTCATAGAAGACTCTGATTATTCATTTGGGGACCGTTTTAAACTATGTTAAGGGCCTACTTCCGCACTACTTTTAACAATGAAAATTCAACATTGATTAAACTATTTTATTCTAAATGATTCAAGTGAAAAACCATTTTTGAACTTGTGTTGTAATACCAATTGAGTTACACCCCAGCTACATGTATGCTTCCGCTGGACCCGATTTTGGGGGTGTGACAGTCCCACACCCCTCCAAACAGACCTGCAGGGGAAGGTATCTCCCCTGCACCACCACCACAGTCCTTACCACCACCACTTTGGTGGTTCTTCCTGGCCACCTCAGTGGGTCCCACTTAGTGATTTTTGGTTCTTTCAACTCCTCTCCTGGCCATCTTCCAATTTTGAGCAAGCCTTTGAGCTTAATCTCCCTGGGACCCACCTGAAAATACCCTCAAACCTTGTCCTATTTCTGAGTACCCTGTGGTTCATTTGGATTAGCTTAATCAGTCTTTTAGCTTATTCAGTGCTAGTTTCTTATTGATTTAGGCTCATTTAAGTTCACATAGCTTATTCATACCTGAATCATGCCTTGTGGGCCCCCTGTAGTTTATTCCAAGCTTTCCTTTGGCTAGTTTGACCAACAGTCAAACTGCCAAAGTCTTTAAGCCTCACTTAGCTTATTTTTAAGCTTCTTTACAATTGTTTTTGTAAAAGTTGTTTGGTTTTAGTGTTAAAATAGTTTTGTAAAAGAAAAATCAAGAAAAACCAATTTAATTATAAGTGATAGTTTCTATTTAATGTAATTTAACATTTTAGTTTTCCTTTTTAGATTTTTATTAAGCACTTTGCATTTTTATATTTTTCTTAATTTTATTTTATATTAAAGTCTTTTTAGAAATTTTTCCAGAATTTTATATTATCTTTTGGTATTAATTAGATTTAATATTAATTTTAGTAATAACTAATTAATAATTAAGCATTAAATAGCAAAATTCGTTTTTATAAAGTAGCACCTAGTTTTTATATTTTTCTTAGCTTTTATATGTTATAAAATAATTTTAGGAATTTTCTTATAATTTCTACTGTTCATCTTCTAGTTTTTATAATTAAAATAGTTTAATTAGTAATTAATTAATATTTAGTTAAATAATTAGTAAAATAGTCTAAGTATAATTTTTAGAAACTTTTTATAATTTTTTAGGATTCCTGAGATGGTTAATTAGATTTATAAATTTTTCTATAATTTTCTAGTCATATTTAGTATTATTAGTAATTTAAAAATAGTTTAAATAGTTTAATTAATTTAATTAGTAATTAATTAATATAAAATCACAAAAAGACAAAAAGATATATTTTAATTTAAATTTTTTTTTTTAGTTATTTTATAATTTTTGAAATTTTATTTTCATTTTTCTAGTGTTAAAATAACATTATATTGTATTTAAGTTATTTAAATATTAATAATTAGTATTAATTAGTGTTTAATTAATAATAAATAAGTAATTAGTGTAAAAATTTATTTTCTTTTTCTAAAAATTTTCTTTAATCCTTAGGTTTGTAAAAAAGTCATTTTCACCCCCTGTGGGTTTTCTTATTTCAGTTTTTACTTTTTATTTTATACGTTCGCGTAAATTTAAACTGAACGTACGCGTTTTTAGGTTTTAATCGTTTCTGGTTTTTCCAAATGTCCAGTCTTATTCATATAGCTTATTTAAGCTATTTCCTTGTAGATTTCTTAGTTTAGTCAATCACAAACCCCTTTCCTGTCCAAATTCACCCGATCACAAAGCCGTTTAATAACAATTCACACCTCGTCGGGACATAACGACCCGGGGAAACCCTATACTTCCACGGAGATTGACTCTAAGCAGTTTGACAATATTGACCACTTCCGTGGTTTACTTTGGTTAACTGTTTAGCATCAATCAAATTTTGGCGATGCTGCCGGGGAGGTTGTGCGCGTTATTCTAAACGGTTTTGTAGATTAGTTAATCGGGATATACGCTCATTGTATATTTACCCATCCTTGTTCATATTTTCTTATTATTATCATATAAAAAACAAAACGGTTCACGAAAACCTTTTAAAATCAGTTTTCAACGAACACAAAAAACCCAAAAAGATTTTCTTTCTTATTTGTATATAAAATGTTTTCCAAAAACACCAAAAATATTCATCTTTAACCTCCTACCTTTTTGATTCTTCATTCCTTACCCTCCCAAACCTTTTGATTCTTTCTATGTCTCATCCACACCTCCTGATTTGTCAATGGTGTGGTAATCCTCATAATGGTGGTACTTGCCCAAGTTGTGGCATGGTAGAGTCAGGAAACGGGTCTGTCTATAACCAAGATCCTTATTCCTACCATGACACGACTGATTTATTCCATAAGCTACCACACCATGAGACCCAGCAGTTTTTCTGTTGTGAGTACTGTGGTGGTTCACACTACAGTTCTGATTGTCAATCGGGAAACACGCTTGTCTATGAGCAGTTTCCTGATAACGATTATGACTCTAGCACACACGACTCACAGCCACATCAGTTTTACTGTTGTGAGTACTGTGGAGGTCCACACTCTAGCTCGGATTGTCAAACAAGGAATCGATTTCCTTGTAACAATTACGACTATTCGTTTTCAGACCCACCTCCACAACACCAAATGATCCAAGCAACTCCTCATGATATTGAGCAAGACTTTTTATTAAAGGCTCTTAAGATATTGAAAGAACTTAAGGAGGAGTTGGTTACTACATCGTTTCAAGACTCTCGTGAGAAATCTATGGCAGAATTACTTGCTGAAGAACGAGAGGCTAGAAACAAAAAGAGTATGGAGGAATTACTTGTCGAAAAACAAGCATCTATAACACGTGCCAAATTTCGTAAAGCTGCCCTTCTCGATTGTGATGATGATAGTGATAATGAAGATACCCTTGATATCCTTCAATTTTATAAGGGTTCGTTAGATTCATCATTTGTGATTCCTTCCATGGAAAATCATGGAGAAAATAATGTGACGGAGAAATTACTAGCAGAAGATCAAATGGAACTTGTACAATCCATGAATGCTAGCTCCTCTCATCTCTCTCAGTCTGTTGTTATCACACCCAAAATTCACACTCACTCTCTAAACATGGGGGATGAGCATCTTAGCACTATTCCTAATAAGGAATCGGACGAATTAATAAAGTCTAGTGTTGAGAGCCTTGTCCCAATCCTGAGAGAGTCACATGGAACTTTTGATCAAGTGTGTGATATTCCTTCCCCCCTGATAATCCAAATGATCAAATTGAGAATGTCTCTGATTCCAGTGATGATTGTTTATCTTATGGAGACATTGAGTATGTTGATGCATCCCTTCCCCACTCTAATGTTGACTTTCTTCTCGAGGAGTTCGCTGATGAACTCACTCACACCAATCCACTTCCATCGGGAGGTGATGATGATCTCTTTGATTTCAAAGATGATATGGAAGATGTCGAAGCATTCCTTGTCCTAGATAGTTCAACTTCGTATGAAGTTGATGATAACTATCTTGATTCTGAGGGGGATATTCTTTTCCTTGAATGATGATCCATCACTCAATTCCTATCTCAACACTGGGCTTAGTGATTTAAACACTGATGAAAATTCTTTATCTTATGGAGACATCAGTGATGATGATGAAATACCTTCTGAGCCCATAATTGATCAACTTATCATGACTCCTCCGGTGTATGATGGCAAGAAACATCATGATCGGGGGGAAAGATTCTCAATCATGAGAATTTGTATTTCTATGACAAATTATCCCACCCTCCCTCCCGGGATGTTTTCTAACCCTAAGAGCTTAACCGACAAAATCCAAATTCAGGAAACCAAACCTGATCTTGAGGATGAGCATCTTTTCATGATTGTTCTCATGACATTCTTGGTGACTTCCTCTCTTCTTCACTCCTTCGGGAATGAAGACACTATCTTTGACCCCGACATTTCCATTTACCATTATATTGAGCCAGGGTCTCTCTCTGTATATCTCATCGGTGTGGAACTTTTACGTGCTTCAAATGTTTGTCCAAACATCTTGAATGAAATTCCGATAGAGATTGTCTCTTCCACATCATGCTTCCCCAAGAACCAATGAATTCGGGGTCGAGTCAAGCTAGCGACTCGGTAAACAAAAACAGTAGCATGTACTTAGGGTTTTCACCCTAAGTGTGGGGGAGTGCCCCCGCTGTTGTTACCATATGTATATATATCAATAAATAAAACAAAGTGAAAAATGGTGTTTCCACATTTAGCTTGTAATGTTGCCCTTTTACGTTCAAAGAGTCGGCATAATAGCCGGGACTTTGAATATTGAGGACAATATTCAATTCTAAGTGTGGGGGGAAATTCTAGCGAATTTTATCACATTTTACAATCTAGTACCCCCGTTTTTGACCAAATTTAAAAAAAATATTTCACTTAAGTTCAAAATTTTTTGTGGTTATAAGTCCGCCATGTCTAAACGACAAAAGGATTGGCTAATCCAGGAGCAAACGGCTCTTGGTAAAGATATATCAAATCCGTTTATGGCTTACAATTTGCCCAAAATTGTATGGTATCTCAACTCTCCATATCCTAAAAAGTGAAAGAGTTGGCTAGTCCAGAAGCAAACGGCTTCTGGTAAAGACAAATCAAATCCGTTTACAGCTGGTGGTTTGCTCAAAATCACATGGTTATCAGTGTACCATGGTTCTTACTTGAAATGAAACATTTGGCTACTCCAGAAGTAATGGCTTTTGGTAAAGAGATTAAAATCCATTAAATTTTCAAAACAGTTTATTGCAAGGGACTAGCAATAGTTTAGTGTGGGGGATTGATTAGTGCTCAAACACTCATCATTTTTGGTCAAATCTGAGCTGCAAAACATTTAAAAACACTAAAAAAGGCATCAAAATACTGAAAATATTCCAAAATTGTGTTTTATATATTTCAGATGCAAAATGAGTAAAAACAGATGAAAAACGTACAAAGTTTGCATAATTGGCAGTTTCAGTCCCCCAACTTTCAAAAATTGGCAAAAATAGTCCTTGAGCATTTATTTTAAAAGAAAAGTCACCAAAGGTCCTTTTGAAATCATAAGTTGTCATATTTAGTCCTTTGGTGAAAAATCTGAAAAGTTTTGAAAATTTACAGTTTTGGTCCCTGGAGTTTTAAAATTGACAGAATTGGTCCCTGGTGGGATGTTTTTGAAAGAAAAATCATCTTTGGTCCCTTGGAGTTCACAAAGTATCTTAAATGGTCCTTGGAATAAAAGTTTGAAAGAATTGCAAATTGGTCCCTCAAGTTTCATCAGTTGGCAGTTTTAATCCCTAAAGGGCCAAAAGTGAAAAAAATTGCAAATTTTATATTTGGGATATTAATACTTGGCAAATTACACCCTTGAAGATACTTTGGAAGTTTGGCAAAATCAGTCCCTTGATATTTAGAATTTACATGAATGGTCCTTGTATTTATTAACAAACCAAATGGGCCCTTTTGATATTAAAAACCAAACAAATACACCCCACACCAATCTCTGATCCACCAGGCCCAAGCCAAAAGCCCACCTCCCTTTTAAATATCAAACCCGGTCAAACCCTAGGGTCAAACCCAAACAGAAAACACTGTTCACCTCCATCCTTCCTCCCATGAAACCTGCTTCCCTGTCTCACCCCCCTCTCCTTTTCCACCAAATCCTCACCAACACACCCTTTCTTGTCTCCCACTCAAACCCCCACAATTAATACTCCCACCTGTTTTCACCTAAACCACAAAACCTGCCAAAATAATTTTTCCCGCCAAAAGAGATTTAAAGGCTAGGATTGAAACAAAGCCATCCAATGGCTCACAAAAGAAGTGGGAAAGATGGTGGAGTGTCCTAGGACTTATATAAATGAAGAAAAAAGGAGAAAGAGGCATTAGTTAGAGTAGAATAGGCTAGAATAGTATAGTTAATGTCGAAGTAGCTCAATTATCTATTATTATTGTAATTTTTGACTTAAAACTCTTGTATTATGTATTGCTTGTGTATTTGAAACTCAGTTAAGTCATCAATTTCAGTTTCTCAGTTCTAAATTTCAAATTTGTACTTTTCAAGTGGAAATTTCAATTTCTTGTTTAAATATTAAAAGTTGTTAATCCTTATTTGTTTTAGCTCACTTAATCTTATTTACAAGTTTTCTTAAGTATTCAGAGCATTAGAATCTGTTTTTACTCAGTTTTCTAAAAATCTCAAAAATATCCCAAAAATAAATCATAAATTAAAAATCAGTGTGGAGGAGGATATAAGCAAGGTTCAAAGGTGATCTTGGATTGCAGAGGTATTAGTGTCTCAAGGGAGTCATTAGGATGTAAACTTGGTCTCTGGTTCATGTGTTCTGAGGCATTGTACTTTTGTAAGTTTTTTGCTCATTCACTATAGTATAAGCTCTCTTTGCTCATATTCATGCTTATTGGTAGATTCTGAGCCCATATGAGTTATTAGAGTATGATTGTTGCTTGAAGGTGTCTAATTGATCATTGGTGGTCATTTGTACTTATTTACTAGTTTGACTATCAATTAGCTTCATTTCCATATTGTAGTTGTTGTTGTTATTTACTGTCACCCTATGCTCAGTTGGGGTAATCTTAGCTTAAGATAATGTATACCATCAGTGTTGTGGTTCAAATCCTCCAATTCCTTCTTTAAACTATTAAAACATATTTCAGAGGGGGTGTTTGGTTCTAGCTATTATGTGTTATCCTTGTCGATTATTAGTGTAACATTTGGTTTCATTAAGTTATTTAGGTTCATATAGGCTCAGGTTAACCATCACCTTAGTCATCAACAAAGCAAAAGTCAAAATCACCATATATACCTAATAACTGTTAACTGTGATGGTTTTGAGATCCATAAACCCTCAAAGTAGCTTATAAATTGAATCTCTAGCTTATAATAGTTTCATCATTGCTTATTACATGTTTCCTAACCAGTAATGATCAGCCAAATTTTACAAAAGTTAAAGTAGAGTCAATTTTATAAAAGTCAAATTTTCATTTTCTTAATTTTTCCAAAAGTTGTGGGATTTTTAGTGAATTTTCTGTTTGGAACTAGACCATGAAACTTTCACATGTTCAAAACCCTCAGCTAAACTTTGGATTCCTACATTGATTTCATTTTTTTGATTTTTTCTGAGGGTCCCACACCCCTCCAAACAGACCTGCAGGGGAAGGTATCTCCCCTGCACCACCACCACAGTCCTTACCACCACCACTTTGGTGGTTCTTCCTGGCCACCTCAGTGGGTCCCACTTAGTGATTTTTGGTTCTTTCAACTCCCCTCCTGGCCATCTCCCAATTTTGAGCAAGCCTTTGAGCTTAATCTAGTGCTAGTTTCTTATTGATTTAGTCTCATTTAAGTTCACATAGCTTATTCATACCTGAATCATGCCTTGTGGGCCCCCTGTAGCTTATTCCAAGCTTTCCATTGGCTAGTTTGACCAAAAGTCAAATTGCCAAAGTCTTTAAGCCTCACTCAGCTTATTTTTAAGCTTCTTTAAAATTGTTTTTGTAAAAGTTGTTTGGTTTTAGTGTTAAAATAGTTTTGTAAAAGAAAAATCAAGAAAAACCAATTTAATTATAAGTGATAGTTTCTATTTAATGCAATTTAACTTTTTAATTTTCCTTTTTAGATTTTTATTAAGCATTTTGCATTTTTATATTTTTCTTAATTTTATTTTATATTAAAGTCTTTTTAGAAATTTTTCCAGAGTTTTATATTATCTTTTGGTATTAATTAGATTTAATTTTAGTTATAGTAATAACTAATTAATAATTAAGCATTAAATAGCAAAATTAGTTTTTGTAAAGTAGCACCTAGTTTTTATATTTTTCTTAGCTTTTATAAGTTATAAAATAATTTTAGGAATTTTCTTATAATTTCTACTGTTCATCTTCTAGTTTTTATAATTTAAATAGTTTAATTAGTAATTAATTAATATTTAGTTAAATAATTAGTAAAATAGTCTAAATATAATTTTTCGAAACTTTTTATAATTTTTTAGGATTCCTGAGATGGTTAATTAGATTTATAAATTTTTCTATAATTTTCTAGTCACTTTTAGTATTATTAGTAATTTAAAAATAGTTTAAATAGTTTAATTAACAATTCACACCTCGTCGGGACATAACGACCCGGGGAAACCCTATACTTCCACGGAGATTGACTCTAAGCAGTTTGACTATATTGACCACTTCCGTGGTTTACTTTGGTTGACTGTTTAGCATCAATCATCAACATTCTTCCAATTTGAAGTATCTAAGACTTGAGAAGTACTTTCAAATGGATCACCAGTACTTGGGGCAAAGTACTGTCAGTGCCTTTAGCCTTCTTCTTTTTTGCTTCATAAGCTTTTCTTTGATCATCTTCATAGGATTTGGCAATTGTTTCTTGAAGAAGCATCCTATTAAGTTCATCTTGGATAGCTTGGTCTTCATCAGATACTGTGGTCATTGATGGAACAGTACTTTGAGGATCAACAGTACCATGAGGTGCAGCAGTACTTTTCTTCTCATCATTGGGTGCTTCATCAGAATCATCTTCAGATCTTATGTTTACTCCATGAACAATGTATTGTGTTTCCTCATCATTGTGGACAACTTGATTTTCTTCTCTGACAGGTACATAGTTCATGGATGAGGACATTAAATCAAGATCAAACATCCAATCAGGACCTTTACCCTTTTGATTTTCTTGTTCTTCTAGAAATTCAACATGAAGACACTCTTGAACCTTCTTTGTAGCCCTGTTGTAGACTCTGAATCCTTTGCTATTGGTACAATAACCCAATAAGTATCCTTCTTCTGATTTACCATCAAATTTTCCCAAATTATCAGCAATGTTCAAGATAGTCAGGGGACATCCAAAAGGTTTCATAAACTTTATGTTTGGCTTCTTTCCCATGAGTAACTCATAAGGTGTCTTCATCTGAGGTTTTGTCACTGACACTCTATTTAGCACATAACAAACAGCACTAACAGCTTCAGCCCAAAATGGAACAGGTAATTAGGAGTCTGCAGGCATTGTCCTTGCTACTTCTATCAAAGTTCTGTTTTTCCTTTCTGCAACTCCATTTTGCTGAGGAGTTCTAGCAATACTGAATTCTCTTTTAATCCCTTTCTTAGCATAAAATTCATCCATAAGCTGATTCTTGAATTCAGTCCCATTATCACATCTAATACCTCTAACCTTGAGTCTTAACTGATTTTCAAGTGCTATTATAAGATCATGAATAGCATCAAAAGTTTCATCTTTGAATCCTAAGAAAAAGACCCAGCTAAATCTGCTACAATCATCTGTTATAACCAAACAATACTTCTTCTTGTTTAAGCTAACAACTGAAACAGGTCCAAACAGATCCATATGCAGCAACTCCAAAGGCTCCCTAATTGTTCTTTCTTTAATCTTCTTACATGAAGCCTTGTGTTGTTTACCCTTATTGCAAGCCTGATAGCTTGTTGATGTTTTTGAAATTTACATGCCCTAGTCTTCTGTGCCACTGATGTGCTTCCTCCATTGTTGCCCTTGCAATCAAGCATGTTGCTCTTTCATCAGAATTGATGTTCTTCAAGTCTATGCTATACACATCATTGGTTCTTGGTGCTCTCAGCATCACCAAGTTTTCATCTTCTAATCTAAACTCAGGGGAGAGGATGAGACATTCTGTGCCAAGAAACAATATAGGGTACTTCTTTTCACATATTAAAGAGACTGAAAAAAGGTTGAATTTAAGCTCCTTCACATATCTGACATTCTCAAAATCAATAGATCCTGCCTTAATGGTTCCTTTGCCAGTGATTCTCCCTCCATCAGGATCATTCCCAAATGCAACTCTTCCTCTAAAATAAGCCTTAAAATCTGACAAGAGCTCCTTTTCTCTTGTCATACTTCCAGAGCAACCACTATCCACAATAAGATGATCTTTAAGCTCCTTTGCTGGGTTACCCTGCATAAAAATGAAAAGAGTTAGTTTCTTTTAGGAACCCAAGTCATTACTGACTTGTGTTCCGCTTGTGGAGTAACATACACAAATTCTTTGAGTATGTAATCACCACTGTTTTTGAAAATACTATCAAGAACTACTATTTTTAATTCCAAAACCTTTGTTGAGTTGTTATCAACACTCCCCTTTTTACCCTTGCTTTCTGGAAGTAATTTGTCACCCTTAGCAGTACTTTCTTTCTTAACCCACTTAGTTGTAACTTTTGGTGTTGGGTTCTGTGTTCTAGCAGCTTTTCTTGGGTTGTAAGGCCTTCTAGATTTGTAAGAGTTGAATCTCCTAGGTCTTACACTTGAGTCTTTGCTATCAGTACCTTGATTGGGAAACTTTTTAACAATACTTTGAGGAAGTACTGCTTGGCTAGTGCTTTGTGAAGGTAATGTGGGTTTGGAGAATGGTCTTTTCTGATGAGGGTACCTATAGTCTTTTGTCAAATTACTATGGTTAACCCTATTTGAGTAATTCCAAGCTGGTTTATTCTCCCTTGGTTTATTCTCTTTGCTTTTATGGTTTGCAGATGTGGTCTTTGGATATTTGCTCAAGTATTCTGAGTGATAATCACAGTCCTTGATCAAATGATGAGGACTATAGCATACAAAGCATAACTTTGTACCAATCATCCCAAATCCATTACCAAAAGGTTTTCTATGATAAGCAGTATTTTGAAAAGAGTTTCTTGTAGGTACTGCTGAATGATCAGCAGTACTTTGAGAAGTTTTTGGAAGTACTGCTTGTTTTGAAAAATCTTTTTCACTTTCAGAAACTTTATTATCATCCCTAGGCGTTTCAACAGATTCTCTTAAAGACTCAGAATTAGATTGACCTTTAAGCTTTTTCCTAAACTCTAGGTTATCTACACCATAACAAGAAACATCTGTCCTAGGTTGTTGAAAACTACCTGGGGGTGGAGGAACATCATTATAACTTTTGTTTTTCTTAAACTCAGGGGGTGTTGAACAAGGTGATTCCTCATCACTGGATGTGTTTCCTTCTAAACTTATGAATTCTTCATCACTAGTTGAAGTTTCCTGAGAAACATTTAATTCTTGGTTCCTAGATGAAAGTACTTCTGAATTATTATGATAACCTAGGCCAGTTTTAATGTTTGTTGTTCTCTGTTTTCCAACAAAACTAACATGTGACAGACCTGATTCTTTCCAAACAGCAAGTTTTTCTAGCAACGTATCTCTTTCTTTAGTGATCTTTTCTAATTTAGAAACTTTACATCCTAACTTCCACTCACTTAACTTTAATTGATAATCTTGTTGTTCATATTTTTCATCCCAAGCTACTTCATTATTCTCATGAGTGATTATCTTAGCTTCCATGGATTCTAAAGTCAATTGGTAACCAGCTATCTCAGACCTATCCCTTCTATAGTTTTCTCTTTCTGTTTCATATTCTTTAAGCATCTTTTGATAAGAGTTACTACATTTGGAACATACCTCAGAGATAGTGGATGAACTTGGTGAAGTAGCCATCATGGTAAGCTGAACAGGTTCTTCTTCACATTCCATGCTCCAATCAAAGCTTCCTAGTCCATCTCTTGACTCCAAAGCTTCATATCCTGGTTCCTCATCAAAAGTTGTGCTCTAGTCAACCTCTTCCAATGCAACCATAGAATAGGTTACTGGTTCATCATCAAATTCCTTTCTCCAATAAACTTCTGACAGGTCTTCTTGAGCAACCAAAGCATGTGACTTTGGCTCAGTAATAGGGATGGGACTTCTTTTCTTGCAACCTTGGGTTTAGGTTGTTCAATCATCCTGTTTGCTTGATACTTTGCAAACTTGCATTCCCTTACAAAGTGACCAGTCCTTTGACAGTTAAAGCATTCAATCTTGGACTTGTCAAATGCTATACCTTGCATAGCCTTGAAATCAATACCTCTCCCTGTCTTGTTCATAAACTTCTTGATCCTTGCAGCAATCACAGCAACCTGCCATCTTATATCAATTTGCAAAAGATCTTCTTGATAAGTAACAGGTAGAGTGGCTTGTTGGGCAAAGAGTGAACACAAAACATCATCTGAATTGGGGGTATGTGATGAAGTGGTAGTAATCAAAGTTGTACATGGATTTTTTGTTTCTACAACAGTACTTTGGATAGGATGAGCAGTACTTTTAATGGAAGCACTGCTTCTTTTTTCAGAAGAGATAAAAGCAATGTTGTGAGAACTTGAACCTTTATTTCCCTTCATCTCATGCTCATACACCTTTAGATTATTGTAAAGATCATCAAAGTCCATAGTGTCCAAACCAGGTTGTCCTCTAATCATGGTAGTAACTACATGCCATGCAGAAGGCAAACTCCTCAAGAACTTCAAATTAGCATCTTCAACTATTGCTTCAGCTCCATATAACTCTAGCATGTTGAGTAGATTTTGATATCTATCATAAGCAGAGTCAAGACTTTCTCTTTCTCCAACAGTGAAGGTTTCTAATTGTTGTTTTAACAGGTTCATGTGCATCTTGTTGGAAGTATCATTACCTCCAAATCTTGTTTTAATAGCAGCCCATAGTTGTTTTGCATCCTTGGCATCATGAAACTTCAATAAGTGGCCATCAGGAATAGTAGAGAGCAGTATGTTGAGAGCCTTGTCTTGATTTCTTTTGGTAGCAGCTGGTAAGGTTGGCTTAGGTGGTGTTGGTTGTCCTGGGAGCTCTACTGGTTCATCAATTACCATATTGCCATTGACAATCACATCCCATAGTGCATGGTCTGTGATGGCAATGTACTGCTCATCTTCATGGCCCATAAATCATATTCTCCCTTCTTGACAATATGAATTCTGACAGCAGTTATGGATGGAGCAGGTGCAGCATCTGTCGACATCTTTAAGGGTTTGTAGTAGAATCGGTTTAATAGGTTTTCTTCTTAATCAGAGTTTCCAACACAAGCTCTGATACCACTTGTTGGATCGATATACTCTGACCAAACTACTTTGTAGCTTGTAATTTTTTAACAATCTTGAATAACTCAAAACAGTTAATATTGAAACAATGATATTACTTAGTAAAGTATGCGGAATCTACTAACACAAAGCTAAGAAGAACTTTGTTAATATTAAAACAACTCTTAAAATTGCCTCTCTAATTACAGGTTGACTAACAATCCCTAAGTTTCTCTAAAATCGTTTTGTGAAAACTTTGTATGACTTCGTCTAAAAACTTGTACGTCTAATACCATCATAAGGCTCCTTATATAGATAACCTTAAGTCGTTTTACATCATCTCTACTTGAACGACAAGTAATTATCCCTAACTAATTCTAGAATATTCATACAATATTACATAATAATCCTTTAATCAATATTGAACTTAAGTCCTTGTTCTTCGAAGTACTTTGAATAATTTTCAATAAGTAGTAGTACTTTGACCATGATCAGCATGTTGACTATTGAGCAGTACTTTGGCATAGCAGTACTTTGACTTCATATCCCAACAAAAAGTAATCTTGTTCAAAGGTCCTTCACACCCAATATCTCTCAGTGCATCCCTAACCACTTGCTTAGCAAACAAAACAGTGCCTCCCTCATCATCAAACATCAAAACCTCCCTTATTGTTGCTTCAGTAATACATATTGCTCTGTCAGCAACTGTAGCATTAATAACATCCTCTCCATCTTCTAACTCAGCCCTAGCTGTAGCCCAAAAGACTTGTATCCAAGGACCAATAATCTCTGGGTTTACTAATAGTGAGTAATTGATGGTTGACCCGGTTAGAAAATCAATTATTCCATGAAAATCAATGTTCCTCTGTGTCTTCTCTAGGTTTGCAATCATATTATGTTTGGTGATGGTGGGACGGTTTGCCATTGTGAGTATGTTTGAGAAAAGAATGATGATCATTGATGAATTTGGTGGAATTGATGATTGAACACGAATATGTAAAGATGAAAAAGATATGCGTAAAGAGGGATAATATACAAAGAATCACGGTGAATTAAACGTCAGCATATCCTTCAAAACACCAAGCAGTACTTTCCATATAACATGGAGCAGTACTTTCATTAGTTGAACAAAGCAGTACGTTGACAAAGTACTTTCCATCAAAATATCTATAGCGTTGACTGTTTGACCAAAATATATGTTGAAAGTCAACCCGAGATAATTAATACTTTCCAAATTAATTCCCCAAAGCTACCAAGGTAAGTAGAATTGAATGAGCATCATTAATATCCCTTATAACTTTCTTGCCTATAAAAGAAACTTGCCACCAATACATCTCTTCATCAACACTAGTAATACACCTCACAAAATCCCTAATCAACAACATGAGCCACTTTCCTTTGGTTTACATCTCATCTGATTCTGATGGCTCCACTTATTCAGAAATCAGTTATTACTCTGATTCTGACTTTGACGCTGATGTAGGATGGAGTGGCTACTTTCCTCCTGATGTAGCAAGCTCTACCATCACTGATGCAGCAAGCTCTACCAACCCAAATCCTAAGAAAAAGGTGTATGTCCCTGCTCTAGCTTCTTCTTTAGCAAATGAACTCCCATAGGCCTTGACACATGCTCTTGAGTCAGCTATAAAGAACATGAAGTGGCCTGCTCAAAGGAAACCTGCAAGACCATAGAGACCTCCTAAGCAAATACTTGGCCTGGCTTGCCCAAGGAAGCAAGCTTCTTTTGATGACAAAAGAAAGACTGCTCAGAAGGGAAAGCAAAGCTATCAAGGAAAAGGAAAAAGGCCAATGGAGTAGGGCGTGTTGGGTAGGTTAGGTTGGTTTGGTGTAGGGTGTTTGGAGTAGTTCTCTGTTTGTCTTGGTTGGGTATCTGTGTCATGGTTTTGTCTGTATCTCTTGAACTGATGAATGTAACCCCTTTGGAATAATACTAAATAAACAGTCCTTTTCTTTTTAATGATACAGGTAGCCTCCCCTTAAATAATGACTAACTACTAATGCCTCCCCTCAAAAATAGCTTAATTATTAATTAAACCAATACTCACTACTAAGAAGGTAAATCTTGAAACATCAAAGCCCTTTGTGAGTAAATCTGCTACATTATCATCTGTATGGACTTTAACCACATTGACGAGCCTATGATCATAGCAATCTCGGATAAAATGATGTCTGATCTGAATGTGCTTTGTTTTGGAGTGATAAACTGGATTCTTTACAATACAAATTGTACTCTCATTATCAATGTTGATAGGAGTGTTTTTGAAGTTGAATCAATAACCCAAAAGCTGATTTTGCAACCAAAGTACTTGTGCACAACAACTTGCAGCAGCTACATATTCTGCTTCTGTGGAAGATGTTGCTGCAATTGTTTGCGTTTTGCATTGCCATGAGACTAATCTACTTCCAAGATACTGACATCCTCCAGTTGTTGATGTTCTGTCATAGTTGTCACCGGCATAATCACTATCTAAAAAATCTTGTAGATGAAAAGGGGACTCTCTAGGATACCACAATCCTAGCTTAGGTTGTTGCCTAAGGTACCTAAAGATTCTCTTAACAGCATTCAAATGTGAAACCTTAGGTTGAACTTGATGTCTTGCACACAAACAAACAGCAAAAGTAATGTCAGGTCTAGATGTAGTTAAGTACATTAGACATCCAATCATAGACCTGTATAGTTTGACATCAACATCTTCTCCATCTTCATCTTTTCCCAAAGGCTTGTTAGCATCAACAGGTGTGGATGCTGGCTTGACAGTTGTGAAGTTGAATCTCTTAAGAATGTCTGCAACATACTTATCTTGACTTATAAAGATTCCACTGCTTGATTTTTGCACTTGAAGTCCCAAGAAGAATGTTAATTCTCCAATTGAACTCATCTGAAATTCTTTTTGCATAAGATCTTCAAATTCCTTCACCATAGACTGCTTAGTAGCACCAAAAATAATATCATCTACATACACTTGGACAAGCATGATATCCTTTTTATCTCTTTTGATAAACAAAGTCTTGTCAATGGCACCTCTCCTGTAACCATGTTTCAATAGAAAAGTGGAGAGTCTTTCATACCATGCTCTAGGAGCTTGATGAAGGCCATACAGAGCCTTAATAACCTTGTAGACTTTGTTTGGATGTGCAGGATCTTCAAAACCAGGAGGTTGTTTAACATAAACTTCCTCTGTGATGGTGTCATATAGAAAAGCACTTTTAACATCCATCTGATATACAGGAAATCCCATATAAGATGCAAAAGCCAAAAATAGCCTTATGGCTTCAATCCTTGCCACAGGAACAAATACTTCATCATAGTCTACTCCTTCTTCTTGTCTATATCCTTGAGCTACTAACCTTGCTTTATTCTTGATTACATTCCCTCTTTCATCTCTTTTAACTCTGAAGACCTATTTTGTTCCAATTAACCTTTTACCATCAGGTAAATCACATAATACCCATACTTCTTGAAGTTTAAATTGTAAGAGTTCTTCTTGCATAGCTTCAACCCAACTCTCCTTGGCTAATGCTTGTTTGACTGTCTTAGGTTCTTCTTGAGACAGAAAGCAAGTAAATAAACATAATTTCTGATCCTTGTGATTCAACCTGTTCTGTTTGTAAATAAAGCTAAGTAAAGAAGTGTGTTGTTGAGACATATTCTTAGCTTTAGTTCTTGTGAGCACACCTGAATCAGAAGGTCCAATTATTTTACTAACAGGATGATCTTTGTGAATTCTGAGAGTAGGAGTTGGTGATACTTCAAGATTATCTTCCAAATTTGTGAGGTGAGGGACTTCATTAGAATCTGAGAAAATGCCTTCTTCTTCCAATTCATCATTAGTATCTTCTAAGGCAGACATGGTTGGATCAGTTAAATCATCAGCATTCTTCCAATTTGAAGTATCTAAGACTTGAGAGGTACTTTCAAATGGATCTGCAGTACTTTGGGGCAAAGTACTGTCAGTGCCTTTAGCCTTCTTCTTTTCTGCTTCATAAGCTCTCCTTTGATCATCTTCATAGGACTTAGCAATTGTTTCTTGAAGAAGCATCCTATTAAGTTCATCTTGGATAGCTTGATCTTCATCAGATACTGTGGTCTTTGGTTTAATAGAATTCTGTGGTTCAACAGTACCTTGAGGTGCAGTAGTACTTTTCTTCTCGTCATTGGGTGCTTCATCAGAATCATCTTCAGATCTTATATTCACTCCATGAACAATGTATTGTAATTCTTCTTCATTGAGAACAACTTGATTTTCTTCTCTTACAGGTACATAGTTCATGGATGAGGCCATTAAATCAAGATCAAACATCCAATCAGGACCTTTACCTTTTTGATTTTCTTGTTCTTCTAGAAATTCAACATGAAGACATTCTTGAACCTTCTTGGTAGTCCTGTTGTATACTCTAAATCCTTTGCTTCTATTAAAGTTCTATTCTTCCTTTCTCCAACTCCATTCTGCTAAGGAGTTCTAGTAATACTGAATTCTCTCTTAATCCCTTTCTTGGCAAAAAATTCATCCATAAGCTGATTCTTGAATTCAGTTCCATTATCACATCTAATACCTCTAACCTTGAGTCTTAACTGATTTTCAAGTGCTATTATAAGATCATGAATAGCATCAAAAGTTTCATCTTTTCATCCTAAGAAAAAGACCCAGCTAAATCTGCTATAGTCATCTGTTATAACCAAAAAGTACTTCTTCTTGTTTAAACTAACAACTGAAACTAGTCCAAACAGATCCATATGCAGCAATTCCAAAGGCTCCCTAATAGTTCTTTCTTCAATCTTTTTACATGAAGCCTTGTGTTGTTTACCCTTCTTGCAAGCCAGACATGAATGATCAAGTTTGAATGTTTTAGAAGGTAAACCTCTAACTAAATTTCCTTTGACTAGCTTGTTGATGTTTTTGAAATTTACATGCCCTAGTCTTTTGTGCCATTGATGTGCTTCTTCCGTTGTTGACCTTGCAATCATGCATGTTGCTCTTTCAGCAGAATTGATGTTCTTCAAGTCTATGCTATACACATCATTGGTTCTTGCAATCATCTTCTAATCTAAACTCAGGGGAGAGAATAAGACATTCTGTGTCAAGAAACAACACAGGGTACTTCTTGTCACAGATGTGAGAGACTGACAAAAGGTTGAATTTAAGCTCCTTCACATATCTAACATTCTCAAAGTCAATTGATCCTGCCTTAATGGTTCCTTTTCCAGTGATTCACCCTCCATCAGGATCATTCCCAAATGCAACTCTTCCTCCAAAATAAGCTTTAAAATCTGACAAGAGCTCCTTTTCTCTTGTCATACTTCCAGAGCAACCACTATGCACAATAAGATGATCTTTAAGCTCCTCTGCTAGGTTGCCCTGCATAAAAACGAAAAGGGTTAGTTTCTTTTAGGAACCCAAGCCATTACTGACTTGTGTTCCCCTTGTGGAGTAACATACTCAAATTTTTTGAGTATTTAATCACCACTGTTTTTGAAAGCACTATCAAGAATTACTATTTTTGATTCCAAAACCTGTGTTGAATTGTTATCAACACTCCCTTTTTCACCCTTATTTTCTGAAAGTACTTTGTCACCCTCAGCGGTACTTTCTTTCTTAACCCATTTAGTTGTAAATTTTGGTGTTGGGTTCTGTGTTCTAGTAGCTTTTCTTGGATTGTAAGACATTCTAGGGTTGTAAGAATTGAATCTCCTAGGTCTTACATTTGAGTCTTTACTAGCAGTACCTTGATTGGGAAACTTCCTATTAGTACTTTAAGAAAGTACTGTTTGACCAGTGCTTTCAGAAGTGTTTCTTGAAGGTACTGTGGGTTTGGAGAATGGTCTTTTCTGATGAGGGTGCCTATAGTCTTTTGAGAAATTACTATGATTAACCCTATTTGTGTAATTCCAAACTCGTTTATTCTCCCTTGGTTTATTCTCTTTGTGCTTATGATTTGCTGATGTGGTCTTTGGGTATTTGTTTAAGTACTCTGAATGATAATCACAGTCCTTGATAAAATGATGAGGACTATAACATACGAAGCATAACTTTGGACCCATCATCCCAAATCCAGTCCCAAAAGGTTTTCTGTAATAAGCAGTATTTTGAAAAGAGTTTCTTGTAGGTACTACTGAATGATCAGCAGTACTTTGAGAAGTGTTTGGAAGTACTGCTTGTTTTGGAAAAAATATTTTTCACATTCAGAAACCTCATAATTATCCCTAGGTGTCTCAACAGATTTTCTTAAAGACTCAGGACTAGATTGACTTGAATTAGATTAACCTTTAAGCTTTTTCCTGAATTCTAGGATGTCTACTCTAAAATAAGAAACATCTGTCCTAGGTGGTTGAAAACTACCTGGGGGTGGAGGAACTTCATTATATCCTTTGTTTTTCTTAAACTCAGGAGGTGTTGAACAAGGTGATTCCTCATCACTAGATGTGTTTCCTTCTAAACTTATGAATTCTTCATCACTAGTTGAGGTCTCCTGAGAAAGATTTAATTCTTGGTTACTAGATGAAAGTACTTCTGAATTATTATCATAACCTAGACCAGTTTTAATGTTTGTTGTTCTATGTTTTTCAACAAAACTAACATGTGACAGACCTGATTCTTTCCAAGCAGCAAGTTTTTCTTGCAACTTATCTCTTTCCATACTGACTTTTTCTAATTCAGAAACTTTACATCCTAACTTCCACTCACTTAGCTTTAATTGATAATCTTGTTGCTCATATTTTTCAGCCCATGCTACTTCATTATTCTCATGAGCTATTATCTTAGCTTCCATGGATTCTAAAGTTAATTGGTAACCAGCTATCTCAGACCTAGCCCTTATATAGTTATCTCTTTCAGTTTCATATTCTTTAAGCATCTTTTGATAAGAGTTACTACATTTGGAACATACCTCAGACATAGTGGATGAAGTTGGTGAAGTAGCCATCATAGCAAGCGGAACAGGTTTCTCTTCACTTTCCATGCTCCAATCAAAGCTTCCTAGACCATCTCTTGACTCCAAAGCTTCATATCCAGGTTCCTCATCAATAGTTGTGCTCCAATCAACCTCTTCCAATGCAACCATAGAATAGGTTACTGGTTCATCATAAAATTCTTTACTCCAATCAACTTCTGACAAGTTTTCTTGAGCAACCAAAGCTTGTGACTTTGGCTCAGCAATAGGGACTTCTTTTCTTTCAACTTTGGGTTTAGGTTGTTCAATCATCCTGTTTGCTTGATACTTTGCAAACTTGCATTCCCTTGCAAAGTGACCAGTCCTTTGACAATTAAAGCATTCAATCTTGGACTTATCAAATGCTATACCCTTCTTAGCCTTGAAATCAATATCTCTCCCTGTCTTGTTCATAAACTTCTTGATCCTTGCAGCAATCATGGCAACCTGTCATCTTATGTCAATTTCTTCCATAGCATAATCATCAATTTGCAGGAGATCTTCTTGATAAGTAACAGGTAGAGTAGCTTGTTGGGCAAAGAATGAGCATAAAATATCATCTGAGTTGGGGGTTTGTGATGGTGATGAAGTGGTAGAGATCAAGGTTGTACATGGATTCTGTGTTTCTGCAACAGTACTTTGGACAGGATAAGCAGTACTTTTAATGGAGGTATTGCTTCTGTTTTCAGAAGATACAAAAGCAATGTTGTGAGAACTTGAACCTTTGTTACCCTTCATCTCATGCTCATACACCTTTAGATTGTTGTAAAGATCATCAAAGTCCATAGTGTCCAAACCAGGTTGTCCTATTATCATGGTAGCAACCACATGCCATGCAGATGGCAAACTCCTCAAGAACTTCAAGTTAGCATCTTCAATTGTTTCCTCAGCTCCATATAACTCTAGCATTCTGAGTAGATTTTGATATCTATCATAAGCAGAGTCAAGATTTTCTCTTTCACCAACAGTGAAGGTTTCAAACTGCTGCTTCAACAGGTTCCTGTGCATCTTCTTGGAAGCATCATTACCTCCAAATCTTGTTTTAATAGTAGCCCATAGTTGTTTTGCATCCTTGGCATCATGAAACTTCAATAAGTGACCATCAGGAATGGCAGAGAGCGGTATGTTGAGAGCCTTGTCTTGATTTCTTTTGGTAGCAGCTGGCAAGGTTGGCTTAGGTGGTGTTGGTTGTCCTGCGATCTCTAATGGTTCTTCAATTATCATATTGCCATTGACAATCACATCCCATAGTGCATGGTCTGTGATGGCAATGTACTGCCTCATCTTCATGGCCTATAGATCATATACTCCCTTCTTGACAATAGGAATTCTTACTGCAGTGATGGATGGAGCAGGTGCAACGTCTGTAAACATCTTTAAGGTTTTGTAGTAAAATCGGTTTTAAAGGTTTTCTTCTTAATCAGAGTTTCCAACACAAGCTCTGATACCACTTGTTGGATTGGTATACTCTGACCAAACTACTTTGTAGCTTGTAAGGTTTTAACAATCTTGAATAACTCAAAACAGTTAATATTGAAGCACTGATATTACTTTGTAAAGTACGCGGAATCTACTAACACAAAGCTAAGAAGAACTTTGTTTATATTAAAACAACTCTTGAACCTGCTTCTCTACATACAAATTCACTAACAATCCCTAACTTCACTAAAAATCATTTTGTGAAACTCTAAGACTCTTAGAAAAACTTCGTACATCTAATACCATCATAAGGCTCCTTTTATAGGCATAAGGATAACCTTAAGTCGGTTTACAATATTTACTTGAACGACAAGTAATTATCCCAAACTAATTCTAAAATATTCTTATAATATTACATAGTAATCCTTTAAACAATATTACACGTAAGTCCTTATTATTAGAAGTACTTTGCATAATCTTCAATCACGAGCAGTACTTTGACCTTGAACAGCATGTTGACTTTGAGCAATACTTTGACATAGCAGTACTTTGATCTTTCCAACAGTACTTAGATCTTCATATCCCAACATCAATCATCTCAAACCCTTTCCTTTCCAAATTAACCCGATCACAAACCGGTTTTGATACCATCACACCTCGTTGGGACATAACGACCAGGGGATACACTGTATTCCATGGAGCATTGACTCTAGACAGTCTGACCTTGTTGACCATTCACTTGGTTGATTTTGGTTGACCGTTTAGAGACAATAAAAAATTTGGCGCCGCTGCCGGGGAGGTTGTGCGCGTATTCTAAATGGTTTTGCAGATTACTGAATCTGGATATACGCTCATTGTATATTTACCATCCTTGTCCATATTTTCATAAAAACAAAATGAATCGTAAGGTTTACCATTTCAGATTACTCAAAGATTACTTTATGTGATCTACGCGGAAACGATTTGGTCTTTCAAAACGATTACCAACAACATTTTAAATAAGTTTTCAACGAACACAAAAAAACCCAAAAATATTTTTCCTTACCCTCTATCCATTTGATTCTACCTTCTTATACCCCTCTCATGTATAATTCTTATGGCGTCTCTCGGCTACACGTGTTTTCACTGTAAAGCCCGATTGAGAATGGCTATCGTTGTTTCCGGTGTATTTGTGAGAAATGTGGAAATAATTGTAGTAACAGATTTTGTACTGTGTGCAATTTGTTCATAAATCCAAATTCTCTTCATGATTCACCAAATCTTTCTGATGACCCTCCTCAGACATCTTCATTGAAACAACTTCATTGCGTTAGTTATGGAGATCCGTTAGGAGATGGTTCACTTTGTGAACGGTGCAATTGCAAGGATTGTGGATTTAGCCATGAACTTTGTGCATGTTATGTTTTGAGAACTGAACTTACATTCACCTCTGATTATGATCAGAACTTTTGTTAATATTCTCAAAACGATTTCAACCACCTTCCTCATAACCCATACGAGCAAGAACCATATCATTCAAATTTCAATGATGCTTCGTATCAAAATACACTGAGTTTTTCTTGTGAGTATTGTGGAGGTCCTCATGACAGTACTAATTGTCAAACTGGGAACCAACTTTTCTATGAGCATGTTCCTTGTAACGATTACGAATTTGGCTTCAACCAATATCTACATAACACACCGAATCAGTTACAGCAGTTCAACTGTTGCACATACTATGGAGGTTTACATCTCAGCTCTGATTGCCAAAATAGGTAGACACCTCTCTTTGAGCCCGAACCTTATGAAAATTATGACACACGTCATTTTGATCAATCTCCACAGCCTTACCTTAGCCAATCGCCACCACAACCTCTTTCTCATGATTTCATCCAAGACACAAAAGAAATACAAGTGTTATTAAACACTTGTCATGATGAGCTTCTTGGTTATGAACAACATGAGAAATCCGTGGAAGAATTGTTAGCTGAAGAACAGGCTGCTAAAATAAATTCCCAATATGCCATTGAAAAATCTATTAGGGAATTAATTGAAAAAGAAAAAGCAGTCAGATCTAGCTCTCAATTCCATTTCATTCCTGATGAAGATACCCTTGATATTCTTGAATTTTATAAAGATTCATCAAACTCATCAGTTGAGATACCATCAGTTGAGATTCCATCTCAATCTGCTGTTATCACACCCGAGGTTCCCACTCACTCTCTGAGCATGGGGGACGAGCATCTTGACACTGTTACAGAAAAGGAATCGGACGAATTCATAAAGTCTAGTGTTGAAAACCTTGTCCCAATCCCAAGTGAGTTACAGGGAATTCTTGGCCATGTGTGTGATATCCCTCCTCCTCTTATCTTCCCAACTGATCAAGTTGAGATTTTCTCAGATTCTACTGATGACGATTCGTTATCTTGTGGAGACATCATTTATGTGGAAGAATTACCTTCTGAGCTAGTCAGCTTAGAAGAAGGGAATGATGAAGAAATTGACACTGAAATCCAAGATGAAGCTCTTCGTACTACATTATTGAATGTCAGTCTTCTCATTTCTAAAATCGAGGCTTTCAAGAAAAAACCTATTTCATCTCCTATCCTCATTAAGGATAGTGACATTCTTTCCGATGATTCTATACCGGAATTTGAAGCCTTCCATTTTGATCCTGTGGGAGGGAAGATTAGTGGCAGTACCACTTCTCATTCTCATAATTCTCTCCCCGAATATGAATCATTTACCTTCAAAGAGTTCTCCTGTGAACTCAAGCACATCAATACTGAATATGATTCATTCACCTTCGAGGAGTTCTCCTGTTAACTCACTCATATCATATCTCCACCGGAGTATGATAACTTCTACTTTGATCTAGACACACCCGGGATATGTCTTGATCAAACGAGCTTAAAAGATTAGATTCATGATATTATGAATTCTCCAGTTGGTGATGATGAGTTAGTCATGATTTTTGTCATGACTTTCTTTCTCTTCTTCACCTATCCCGTGACGTCCTCTCTTCTTCACTACTTCGGGAATGAAGACACTATCTTTGACCCCGGCATTTCCATTTACCATTATCTTGAGCCGGTAATATATCTCATCGGTGTGGAACTTTCACGTGCTTGAATGTTTATCCAAATCTCTTGAATGAAAGTCCGATGGAGATTGTCTCTTCCACATGTTGCTTCTCCAAGAACAAATGAATTCGGGGTCGAGTCAAGCTAGCGACTCGGTAAACAAAAACAGTAGCATGCATAATATGGGGTTTTCACCCTAAGTGTGGGGGAGTTGCCCATGCTGTAAAAAAAATGTATGTATGTATATATATAAATAAAGTGAAAAATGGTGTTTCCACATTTAGCTTGTACTGTTGCCTTTTTACGTTCAAAGAGTCGACATAATAGCCGGGACTTTGAATATTGAGGACAATATTCAATCCTAAGTGTGGGGGGAGAGGAAATTCTAGTGAATTTGAACACATTTTACCTTCTAGTACCCCTGATTTTGGCAAAAAATTTTAAAATTTTTTCACTTAAGTTTCAATTTTTTGTGGTTATCCGTCCACCATGTCTAACCCACAAAAGGACTGGCTAATCTAGGAGCAAACGGCTCTTGGTAAAGATATATCAAATCCGTTTATGGCTGACAATTTGCCCAAAATTATATAGTATTCAACTCACCATATCCTAAAAAGTAAAGAGTTGGCTAGCCCGAAAGGTTATGGCTTGTGGTAAAGGCAGTTGAAAACCATAATTGGTAATCAACTCACCAAGATGATGACTGTATTCTATTAAAGAGTTAGCTAGTCCAGAAGCAAACGGCTTCTGGTAAAGACAAATCAAATCCGTTGAAAGCTATTGGTTTGCTCAAAATCATATGGTTATCAGTGTACCATAGTTCTTACTTGAACTGAAATATTTGGCTACTCCAGAAGTAATGTGATGAGGCGAAAAGTGTATCGCTTTTAAGGGGTCATTTAAGCCCGAATTCGAGATTATTTGATCAAATATTGCCCTAAATCGTTCCTTTTGTCATTTTAGGTACTTTTGAGGAAGAATCTGGAAAAGGAAGCATTTTGGACGTTTTTGGAGCATAAAAGTGAAGAAAATGGCAACGTCTCAAATTTCCTTGCTGGGAACAGTACCTGACGGCGTCAAGCCTTTGTACATGACGGCGTCAAGAGTTACAAAAGAGGTGGAAGTGGAAAATACACGTGACGATCCAGAGAAAATTCAAGCTTAGGACCTGACGGCGTCATCAAGGCCGTCAGGGTCCAATTACTAGTGACGGCCCAAAGCATTTCTCCACATGACGGCGTCACAAATAGATCTAGGCAATATGATTTTCTCAAGGCGGCGAGTTGACGGCGTCACGATCTAATACATGACGATGTCACGATGTAATATCTATATATAATTTTCCAAATTTCATTCATTAGTGTTCAACTTTGAGGGAATAAACCCTAGTCCAAATTTTATCAGTTTTTCAAGGGTTCCAACCCCTTGATTCTTCTATGTTCACTTGAAGATAAGTATTCATTCAAATCATCCAATATGTCTATGTTTTGTGTGATTATATCTTACGCTTGTCTTCTCTTTAACATGCTAGGCTAGATCTTTATTGTGTTTGCTTAGATGTAGTGAAACCTAGATGTTGATTATGGGTTGATTGTTTGTTTATAATTGTTAAGGATGATTGTATTCGATGTTAGGCTTAAAAAAACTGGCAGACTTACATTGGTACCTTGCTTTAATGTCTTAAGAAACATGATCGAAGGTGTACTACAATTTTTGGGTGTATTTAATGCGTAAGAGAATTCTAATGATCCCATGTTAGGAGCTTCTAACGGCTCTACATAGGAGTGAAGTAGGATCTTATAGAGTTAGGGAATATTGTACATGGCCCTACGACTAGTATTAAGGAATATGACCCATCATCCATGCAATTGTAACAAGCTAATCAACCTGTAAAAGATATCTAGGGAGTAATGAAATCTAAGTAAACATTACTTTCCTCATTATTGTTTCCACCACATTAGTATAATAGTTTTATTTTCATTTATTTTATTTTATTTTGATTGCATCTTTAGTTAATTGGGTTAGTTGGCTAGCAACTAATTCCGCCCACTCCTTCAAAACCCGATATTTTACTTGCTTTCATAAAAATATAAAAATACAAAAAGAATCATCCCTCACCTCTAGACCTAGTTTAGTAGGCTTCCTAATCCTAGCGACACTATTCCTGAGTTGAACGATCAATCTTCTGGTACTTGTCACTATACTATACTACAACGATCAGGTACACTGCCTGGTGGGGGTTGTAAGCTTCTTGAGATCCCTTGAGAGGTAAAACCTGTTGCGAGGGTGCAATTCCCACGTACATCAAGTTTTTGACGCCGCAGCCCGGGGAATAGTTATTGTCTAGGTTAGGATTTATTTTTATTAGGTCTACTTGCTAGATTCCTTTCTAGTAAGTTTTTTATTTTTATTTTTAGGTTTTCTTTAGTCTATCTTATTTCTTGGTGTCTTTGTTCGTATTGGGTTTGTCTTTATGGATTTAGAGAATCGGCGTTTAGAAGTTAGCAAGAGGCTTATAGCGCGTAAAAGAAGAAAGAGGGAAGTTAACACATTTAAGGAATTTAATAAACCCCTCCAGATGAAAATTGAGTTTACAGATTTCTCTCCAACCCCTGAGGAATTGAGTTACCATAGATTCCTTTTACAACACCCCTACCCCTCAAAATATCGGAAAATGCCATGGATTAGGAAGCATAACTATAGGTGCGACATTTCTAAAAATTCATGTCATTTATTTTAATATTTTATTATTCAACTATTCTATTTTAACTAATTAACTTTGTCGGAAGTTATCTGTGTACGTTCAATTCATTCAACCGCGACTAGACTACGTCCATTCTACATTTTTTTATGCATCATTGTTTCCTTACAATCCTATTTTAAAAGTCATTTTTCAATTATTCCATTTTTACGTAAACCTTGCACCTTTATGTTTTACCTGATTTAAATTAACGTTTTAAGGTTTTAACAAAGTGAACCAACCCTAGACTATGTTAATTTACATATTTATGAATTTTTATACTATTTCATGTTTAAAAATGATTTTTATACTTTTCGTGTCATTTTTATAGCTTACATCACTTTTATCAAGAACCTGTGTCACCAAACGTGTTTTCGACTCACGGTTTCATTTTATGTTTAAACACTCCGATAAACCCAAGGCTCTCATGAAATATTAAAATTAGCCATTTTAACACTTCATAACAACTTCATAATATTTTTATAACACTTTTCTAAAATTCATGTTTTCAGGTCACCCGGTTCTGCATAATTCGCGTTTTTAAGACCGTACACTTAAGTTAAACCCCACAAATACAATAATACACCCCATCTTTAATATCTCTTCATTTTCAAGAAATAAAACTCATATTTCACCCATTTTGTATCACCAAAACATAATTCACTCATTTTGTTCTCTCCTCTCTTAATACCAACGACCCAAAATAGTCCATAAACACCCATTTCATTTAAATTTTATTAGATTCTTGATCATAGATTGATGATCTTGTAGTTCTAGTTTTGTTCCTTGGTTTATTTAACTCAAATCATCATAAAAACTTATCAAATCTTAGGTTTTCTTGATGTCTTCCTCAAGATTATTATAGAGCCATCTCCACAGCCCTCAAGCTTGATTTGAAGAGTAGAAGAGAAGGTCTAAGCTTGTGGTGGTACCTCTTGAGTCGTTTCTATCCAAACCCTAGAAGGTTACATTGATTTTCATTCCTAGTAAGCATATCACATCATCCTCTTTGATTTTTATCACATGCAAATGGTTTTTGTTATTTAGTTAATTATGGGTTTTCTGATTTTGATGAGTTTTAGTGTTCTTGAGTTTGTGATGATTAGTATGGCATTGCATGATAGTTGATGATGTTTTGGATGAGTTTAGAATAGGTTTAGTTGGATTTGATGGGACTGTTTTTACATCAGTAGAAAAACGTGGGTTTTCCCATTAATTTTTGGCCTGGATCCTATGATTAAATTACATTTTTAGCTAGATATAAGTCTAAGCTTCATATGGCAAGTTGGAGGAATTTTTATCTCCTCCGGGTGATCAAGTTATGGCCAAATTAGTTAAACTAGTCAAAATAGGTAACTTGCAGATTGTTTGTTTGTTAATGGTTAATTTTTGGCTTAGAGCCTACTGAAGCTTTTCATAAATGGATAGTATAATATCTGAGGTCCTAGTGGCGAGTTGGCCGGAAAACCAACTATTCCTGATGGTCGAGATACGACCAAAACCATGGAAACATATTTAGTGTGTACCCAGAAATTGTAATGCAGATTGTTTCACTTGTAATTAATAAATTTTGAACTAGGGGCTACTGGGTTTTTACATGGGTGAATGGTAAAACATTTGAGGACGATGTGGCTAATTGGAAGGTTTACCAATTCCTCCAGATGAGGGAGATTTGGTCATTTTACGAAAACTAGTCAGTTCTGAACTACTGTTTGAAAAAGGAGTTTAACTCCAGATTTTTGTGCTATAGTGTTGGGTGTTAAAAACTTTCTCAGTAGTAGACATCTTAGGCTAACACCTCCAAGTGGTCTCACTTCAATTGCTGTCATAGCATAGGATTTATGGCCATTTTTGTAAGAGATTAAAATTCAGCAACATGGTTTTTACGTCTTGTCTTGAAATCTAAAACATGTAGATACACATAGGTGAAACAAGAATTGAGGGATGAAACTTAGTAGGTGTTTTATTACCTATAAGATCAGGTCAAAAACCATATTGGGAGTAAAAATATCTTGGGTTAAGTCTTAGTGCAATGCCATGCTTATCTCGGAAACATATCTCGTGATCATTTAATTTACTTTTTTTGATATCACTCTTCTTTATCATTCTAAGTCGCGTCACGTCTTTTAGGTTGTGCTTAGACGCTTTGCACTCGTCTGAAGATCCATTTTACTTCTGATCTCGTTGATCTTAAGGTGAGTTCATAGCCCCACCTTTTACTTCAATTGTTTTACAAACTCCGTGGGGGAGATACATGCTACTTATTTTTATTATGATCACAACTGATTTAAAAACTGTATTCTAAACTGAATGTATTATTGACACTAAGTACTACTATTGCCATGAAGTCCCCACATCATGAATCGTTAATCACTATGAGTAGAGAGCGCGAATATTGTGAATAGATCTATTGGGATTGAACTCCCCCGTCCGAAGAGGATGCACTATATTTGAGGTATCTAGGTGCTTGGCAAGGCACCTACTGGGGAAAATTCACATACATATTTCTTACGGCGTCGATGTCATGAGCTTAGTGTAATAATACGTTTTATGGGCGTATAACAACGTAGCACATCATTTTCTTAAATTGAATTATATTGTGATCAACTTCTTATTATATAGACTATATGGATTCACTCAACCTTTATGTTGACTTTTTAGCATGTATTTTCTCAGGTATTATTTGGCTAGCTGAGCATTGGGAGCAATCGGAGTCGCGTGGATATCAAATATTGGAAGACTTGTTTTTTACACATTCGATAACTCTTTATCTTTAAAATATACATATGTGTCATGTTTTAATTCTTGTAACTTAAATTTTAAATAGAAATTGTTGGGACCTTTGTACTCTGATTTATCAAATCGAATGTAACATTTTATTAAACGTCTCTTTTGAGGTCGTTTTATGTAACTTGTGTGTATGAACTATGAAGTGACACCCAAATTGGTATTCCACTGCGTTGTAATTTTTGGGGGTGTCACAATAGGAACATAAAAATTCCTTGCATGATTGGGTACATGTCTAGAGAGCATACATACGTTGATTTAAAAGTACCCATGAATATTATGTCTAAGCTCTACTACAACTGGATAATGAATGAAAGGCTAAGCCTCAGAAAAGACCCCTACAACCCTAATCGACTATGTAATTTTTTCAGGAGAGTGAAAGGGGTACACATCTTTGTAAGAAATTTTACTTATCAATGCGACTTTGTAATCCTAGAAGATGTTAGAGGCATTATAGATCCACACTTAGGAGAAATGGTCCTAGGGAAACCTTTTGTTGAGACGAGTAAGATGTATTGTGATCATGGGAAGGGAATAGTTCAGTTTACTGATGGGATAGAAAAGACCACTTTTATGATGCCTCACATGAGGGAAGAGTTAAAGGACATCAATAATTTACCAATTGATGAGATTCGACCTTATGAGATTAAGGACGACGGAATTGACGATGATGTTTACTATGAGAGGAGGCGAACATACTATTCGGGTTGCATGAATCTAGGCCCTGAGTACAAGCGTGATGAGAATTGGGTTAGATGTTTTGAATTAGCACAAAAGTGTTAAAGGAAAACGTAGCCTATGACCTTGAGTCTAGCTACAAGACTCGTAAATAAAGAAAAGCGCTTCTTGGGAGGCAACCCATGTTTTGTGTGTTTTGATTTTGATTTGTTTGATGTTATTTGTTTCCGTATGCATGCTTTATTTTTATTGTTGGTAGATCATGTTTCAACTAAAATTGTGAAAATGCTTTGTCTTGTTGTTTAACTTCGTCTTAACTTCATATAAAGGTATTTTGCAAAATCTAAGTGTTAGGGGAAACCCCAAATTTGTTTCTAAGAACGAAAATGATCTTGATTCGCCACAATATTAAATGAACATGTATATTAGTAATTTTTAGAGTCAAATGCTTGTATTGAGTCATAATGATATTTTGAAGGATTTTCTAGGAAGTAGGACATAAGTTTTTTCAGAAATTTTCCGGAAACTTAACATAAAGATTTCTGCAGGTCACTTCTGATGGCATCAGGGCTTAACTCCTGACGGCGTCACGTGTAAAATTCTAGAAATTTTGCGAGTTTTTTTTTCTAACGGAGTCTTAAAGTTTTTGTTAATTCTTTAGTTTTATAAACTCTAGGAAATCTGCAAACATTCATTCCACAAGCATTATATCTTAATTTGTTTTTTAGGATTTGTTAGTATATATAGATTGCCGCCGATTTTACGCGAGGTTGCCTTGATTGTTTTCTCAGGTTTAACAGGTTATATATGAAAAGAAGATGATTTATATTTCTGGAAGGGAAGCTTTGAACATTCATTTTCTTGGAGGAAGATTTAACCATGTTGACACACTATCCACACCGAACGAAGCAGGGGAGTATTTGTTTTCATTCTTTTACCTATTTTACTTTTACATTCTTTAATTGAACATTGGGGACAATGTTCATCCTAAGTGTAAGGGGAGGGTAAACGATGATACCTTATAGGATACTATTGCACTTGAGTTTGTTAGTTCGATGGTAGGTGTATAACAAAACTAAGAGAAATAATTGTTAGTGTAATTTTAGCGCCAAATTTAAATTTTTTTACAACATTTAGGAGTGAAACTTTAGCCTTAACAAGCTTCTCATAGATAGGAGTTGTATGACTAGCACAAAACCGTACCATTCAGAAAAATTTTCCACCCAAATATGTGAGGTTCGCCTTTAGATTTGATAGGAAAAGCATTCATTATTAGTGCTTATAAGTGTACCGATAGCATTTAGATTCTAGAACTTGCGTTAGTGATGCATCCCGAGACCGCTAGTGAGACTACATTCGTGTAGTAGGATTTACTACATGATAAGAGGCATTAGGATCACCCTTGTGTTAAACCCGTATCATAATTACTTGACCAATTAAGTCATATTACTTGACTAGTAAAGTCAATTAATTTTCCCACACCTTAGCGTTGTACTCATTTTTAGTACACGAAACCCCTAGTACACCCCTCCGAGCCTATCTTTTTGTTTCTAACTTTAAGCATCTTACTTAAAGGAAGAATTTGTTACAACCCACCCAAATGTGCAACCAAATCGCCTTAGCCTTCCGTGTATGCACTCATCTTTAGTGCATTATTGTTACATGTTTAAACCCTTAGTTAATTATCTAATTGATTACATGGTTGCTAAGTTGAGTCATATCTTGTACATATTGTTTTGGGAAGATTGGGACTCATGGGCAAAGTACTTGTGTTATGGAGTAATGGGGAAGAACATCATATATTACCCCCATATGGGCGTTAATCTTAAAAAGTACTCCAAATGTTTTGATTATCTTGATTCGAGTCATTAGATTAGTTTATTGTAAAGTATGTAAAGATTCATGTGTAAGGGGAATGTACATTCCCTATGATGTATTAATTTGGATGGTAGGGTAAGAGTGTATAAAAATAATAAATAATAATAATAATAATAATAATAATAATAATAATAATAATAATAATAATAATAATAATAATAATAATAATAAAATAAAATAAAAGAAGGGAGAAAAAAACATACGGACTACCATCCCGTTTCATTCTATGTTTATTTTATGTTTTTTTTTTTTGATTTATTAGCTTAAGTCGAGTCTAGTCTTGGCTTAGCAACGCCATATTGTACATGTAATTAACCAAGATGATTAACTCGCCACCAGTAAATATTGCCTTTATCCAACAAAACTGTGTTTTTCCATATCCCTACACCTAACGTTATAACCTTTTAAAAAGACCTCTTTGATAGTTTATCCTAGGTGCTTACGCCAAGTGGTGGAGGTTTGATCCTTTCCCAAGCCTATGGTAATCTATTTGCTATGACAGGTAGTGAGAGATATTTTCCATGTCCATATTCTGATATATACTTTATTACACCCAATAGATGTGAGTATCTAAACACTATTTGTAAGGTGCTAGTGTATGACCTCCGTGCTTGCCTTTGGTTTTTAGTGGAACGATTATTTGTTATAATTTCTTTTATATTAGTGTTAAATGACCCCTAACCTGTATTTTGATTAGAATAAAAGCGCATTTGCTTGAGGACAAGCAAATCTCAAGTGTAAGGGTATTTGATGAGGCGAAAAGTGTTCCACTTTTAAGGGGTCATTTAAGCCCGAATTCGAGATTATTTGATCAAATATTGCCCTAAATCGTTCCTGTTGTCATTTTAGGTACTTTTGAGGAAAAATCTGGAAAAGGAAGCATTTTGGACGTTTTTGGAAAATAAAAGTGAAAAAAAAACGGCAAAGTCTCAAATTTCCTTGCTGGGAACAGTACCTGACGGCGTCAAGCCTTTGTACATGACGACGTCAAGAGTTACAAAAGAGGTGGAAGTGGAAATTACACGTGACGAATCCAGAGAGTTTTCAAGCTTAGGACCTGACGGCGTCACCAAGGCCGCCAGGGTCCAATTACTAGTGACGGCCCAGAGCATTTCTCCACATGACGGCGTCACCAATAGATCTAGGCAATACGATTTTATCAAGGGGCGAGTTGACGGCATCACGATCTAACACATGACGCCGTCACGATGTAATATCTATATATAGTTTTCCAAATTTCATTCATTAGTATGCAACTTTGAGGGAATAAACCCTAGTCCGAATTTTATCAATTTTTCAAGGGTTCCAACCCCTTGATTCTTCCATGTTCAATTGAAGATAAGTATTCATTCAAATCATTCAATATGTCTATGTGTTGTGTGATTATATCTTACGCTTGTCTTCTCTTTAACATGCTAGGCTAGATCTTTATTGTGTTTGCTTAGATGTAGTGTAACCTAGATGTTGATTATGGGTTGATTGTTTGTTTATAATTGTTACAGATGATTGTATTCGATTTTAGGCTTAAGAAAACTGTCAGACTTCCATTGGTAACTTGCTTGAACATCTTAAGAAACATGATCGGAAGTGTACTACGATTTTTGGTTGTATTTAATGCGTAAGAGAATTCTAATGATCCCATGTTAGGAGCTTCTAACGGCTCGACATAGGAGTGAAGTAGGATCTTATAGAGTTAGGGAATATTGTACATGGCCCTATGACTAGTATTAAGGAATATGACCCGTCATCCATGCAATTGTAACAAGCTAATCAACCTGTAAAAGATATCTAGGGAGTAATGAAATCTAAGTAAACACAACTTTCCTCATTATTGTTTCCACCACATTAGTATAATAATTTTATTTTCATTAATTTTATTTTATTTTGATTGCATCTTTAGTTAATTGGGTTAGTTGGCAAGCAACTAATTCCGCCCACTCCTTCAAAACCCGAGATTTTACTTCCCTTCATAAAAATACAAAAAGAATCATCCCTCACCTCTAGACCTACTTTAGTAGGCTTCCTAATCCTAGCGACACTATTCCTGAGTTGAACGATCAATCCCCCGATACTTGTCAGTATACTATACTACAACGATCAGGTACACTGCCTAGTGAGGGTTGTAAGCTTCTCGAGATCCCTTGAGAGGCAAAACCTGTTGCGAGGGTGCAATTCCCACGTATCATAATGGATTTTGGTAAAGAGACAACAAATCCATTAAATTTTAAAAACAGGTTATTTTTGGATTCTATATTGTTGGGACTAGCAATAGTTTAGTTTGGGGGATTGATGAGTGTGTAAATACTCATCATTTTTGGTAAATCTGAACTGCAAAAACATTTAAAAACACTCAGAAGTGCATCAAAATACATAAAATATCTCAGGATTGTGTTTTATATGTTTCAACTGCAAAATGATTAAAAACAGATGGAAAACGAACAAAATTTGCATAATTGGCAGTTTCAGTCCCTCAACTTTCAACATTTGATAAAATCAGTCCCTGAGCATTAATTTTGAAAGAAAAGTCAATCCAAGTCCTAAACAAGTGAAAATTTATCAAAAAGGGTTCCTGGGTGAAAGTTTTAGAAATTTTACAAGTTTGGTCCTTGAACTTTAGAAATTGGCAGATTTGGTACCTGGTGGAATGTTTTGGAAGAAAAAGTCATTATTGGTCCTTTGGAGTTCAAAAAATATCAAAAATGACCCTTTGATGAAAAGTTTGAAGAATTTGCAAGATTAGTCCCTGAACTTTAGAAATTCGCAAAAATGGTCCCTGGGATTTGAAAGTTGGAAAATAATAATTATGGCCCTTTGGTTATTTAAACTTGGCAAGTTGAGTCCCTTGGATAAATTCAGAAAATTGCCAAAAAACCACCCTTGCATTTTCAGAAAATTAAATTTTTGGTCCTTGTGCTTTAATAAACCAAATGGACCCTTTGATATTAAATCCAATCCACCCAAATACCCCAGGCCCATTCCCCCAAGCCCAAACCCCGTTTGATATTTTAGCCGGTCAAACCTGGTTTGACCCTTGTCTCCACCTCCCTCCAAACAACCTGCAAAAGCCCTGCCAACACTCAACACCCCCCAACTTGAGCCTGCAACCTTCACCTTCCCCCACTCCATGTTCCCCCAACTCACCAATACCTCCAAGAAGCATTAATTACATTAAAATCTCCACAAGCAACCCCAACTGCCAAAAGTACATTCCCGTAAAAAAAAACATCATCAAGGGTCAAGATCAATTGGAAGCAATCCAAGGGTCAGAATGAAGTGGGAAAGTCAGACAAACCCTAATTGGTCTCCATAAATAAAGAAAAAGGCCTGAAATTAGAGTAGTTAGTTAAGTAGTATAGCTTAGTTTTAGTATTGTCGATTTAGCTTGTTTCCTATTTCCAATTGTAAAATTTAGTTCTAAATTGTAATCTCAGTATTAGTATTGTAATTTCAAAGTTTATTTAATCACAATCAAAAGTCTTTGTTAAATTCAGAAAATTGAACTTTTTAGTGAAATTTTCATATTGATATAATTGTTGTAAAAAGCCATCATCACTGTTCATTTAGCTTGTTTAAAGTCATTTATAAGCTTGCATAAGCTCAACAATATTTAAATATGTTTTATCTCAAAAATTCCAAAAAGTCAACTAAGGGTCAAACTACTTATTGTAATAAGCTATGGAGCTTACTCATGAAAGTTCAGGGAATTGTTCTTGGTCTGAACAGCTTGTAGATTGAATCAATTGAGCATTGCACCTCTGTTTGAGCAAGGGAATCAAGTGAGTTTCAGTGTACTATTCTGTAGCTTATTTTCTAGACTGATTGCTTAGTGTCTTATTCATAGGCTTAGCTGCTTTGTGATTAGACTTTTATGCCTTATTTTAGTAGTTATGCAACTAAGTGCTCATACATTTTGCTCAAATTTGTTTTATTTAGCCTTAACCTATAAACAGTCAAGGGTTTAAGGGGTGTTTGGATGTATAGTTTATTTGATGTTAATGTGTGTTTCAGTGAGAGTATTTAGTTTTAACATACTTCATTAGGTTTAGTTAAGTCAAGTAAGTCATAAAATCAAAAACCCTTTTCATAGAAAGTCAAAATCAAGGGGTAGTCCCTTGGTGACATGCACTGATGGGATTTCAGATTTCCAAATCATTCACATAAGTTCATTATTTGTTGTAATTGCCTAATCTAGTCTCCTTATAACATCTAGCATCAGTTTCAGTCAATTGGGTAGATGAGAAGTTCATCTAAGTCAAATTAGTGCAAAATCACAAAAAGTTAAAATTACTCTTGAGCAGAAAATCTCAAAGTTCAAGGAATTTTAGAGAATTTAGTATTAAGATTCAGGCCTTGTGCTTTTAACATATTGTAGTTTGCTAGGCCCATGTCTTCCCCTTCACCAGGACTCAACCCAAATGTCCCTTTTTCATTAGTCCGTATCCTGTTCATTAGTGGGTCCTACAATGTGCTTATTGGCTTTTTGAAAAGCCAATAAGCTCATCTTTAAGGATCAAGTATTATTTTTGAGTTTAGAGCTTATTAGCTAGGGCTGCACCTCCATTTAATTTTGTCCATTTCCTGATGCATGTTGAGTTCTCAGCTTTTGTAGCAAAGTTCCATGCCTCCCCCTGACTTCATTAGTGGGCCCTAGAGGTTGAGTCCTAGCTTTTTTGAAAGCCAATAAGCTCAGCTTATTGGTTCCACCTTAAGTTTGGGCTTCCAATCTCTCCTGTGGGACCCACTAGACCTTGAAGTTGGCCATTATGGCCTCTGTGACCTGTGGTTGGTTTGGAATTGCTTATTGCTTCTTCCCAGCTTATTTATTGTGCATTTTTGTTTCACTTTGCTTAATTCATGTCCCTACAGTTCTGTTTGTAGCTTATTTGTACTTGAGATATCATTTGGTAGCTTATTCAAGTTACAAAAAGTCATAATAAGCTAAAACACCCCAACTGTTAAGCACTTGGGTCTCCATTTGCTTATTTATAAGCTTCCAGCCTAAGTTCCTTTATTAAAGTTTGTTGTTTTTTTGTATTTAAAGAGTCTTGAAAAAGAAAATCCCATAAAAGACAAAAATAAATTAAGTGATAGTTTCTATTTAAGCTCTTTAGCTTATTTTCAGCTTATTTAAAAAGCAAACTTCATTTTTATAATTTTCCTAGGTTCTAGTAGTTATAAAATAATTTTAGAAAAAGTTTCATATTTTTCACTGTTCATTTGCTATTTTTGTTAATTTTAATTAGTTTAAATTAATTAATAAATAGTTTTTAATTATAATAATTATTTAAAAAGTCTTAAAAATATATTTTCTGTTTGAAAAATAGTTTTATATTATTTTACATTTTTCCAAGTTTAAATTTTATTTTTCTAAGCTAAATCCTAATTATTTGCATTTTAGTGTAATATAAATAATTAAAAGTCACCCTAAATTTCTCTCTCTCCCTTACGAGATTTCCGGCCGCCACCTATCAAAATTTTCCGGCCAAAATATCTCCTAAATCCGCCTCTCTACCATTACATGGTATGCAATCGTGTTTAGGACTGTTTTTTCTTTTTAGGTGGCGTGCTTTTGAAACCCTAACCATTCTAATTCGTTTTTCATCTCATTCTGGTGAATCGTTTCTTTAGGGTTTTGGGAATCGACTTTTGGGTTTTAAATCGTTCCTTGTACTCTGCTTATTCATAAGTCGGTTTACTGATTTTAAATATATAAGGATCGATTTATTGATTGGTTTTGTCATATATTCTGAACGCCTATAAAACCTCCTTTGGTTTTTACATTAAATCGTCTTCTGGTGCTTCAAGGCTAAACGAAACCCCAATTCTAGGGTTTTTGTTTATTTTATTAGATTGGGTGGGTCATTGGTGCTTCAATGTGAATGAAACCTTTTTTAGGGTTTCGTTTTTATTCTATTTTCGATGTGGTGTGCATCTAATTGTAACCCTTATTAGGGTTTGGATCGTGGAATGTTTGTTCTATATCAGATGTAAGTATTGTTTTTGTGGGTTATAGAGAGAGTGTAAGTCATGTTGATGGATGCTAGGGAATTTCTCAGACATGAGGGCTAGATGTTCATATTTTTGGTTGATCGTTGATGAACTGCTGCTATTTTGGTGGTTTGTTTTTTGATGGTCGACTTCTATTGGGACGTTAGGGTTTTTGTTAACTCTATTTTTTTGAGACTGATATGATCTATCTCTATGCTGCTGATGTTAGATTGCTGCCATTTTGGTCGTGGTCATATTTGGAGTTTGGATTGTTGAGGTTGGATTTGTTTGTTGTTCGTGCTTTATAGTGGATTGAATCAATATTTAAATTGTTATTTTTTATGAGAATCTGCTGCTGGTTGGACAACGATGTAAGTTAAGTTGAAGGGTCTTATTCAAAACCTTTATTATGATTTCATTGCTGGTTTGCATGGTTGGGGAGTCAATGATGGAAGTTAAGTTTTTGGGGACTCTTGTTCAAAACCCCATGTACACGATCACGGATCAGCTGCACTCTTATTCATCTTGGGTCTCGTGATTGTATATGCTGGAAGTTAGGGTTTGTTAATCCTATGTTCATACGCTACTGGTCATCATGCTTGGCTTGTGTTCGGTTTTGCTTCTCAACATACACTGTTGGAGCAAGTTTGCTTGCTGCTCTATCCGTGGTTTTAGAGTCTTTCACCAACCTTTGTGTTATATTTGTGAACTGAATCTCAAGATTGATGATCCATGAATGGGCAAGTTGGAGGATTCTTCATGGAAGTTAAGATGGACCGCCATAGTGATATAGAAGGCTCAAGTGCTTCTCTTGAGTAGTATTGTAATTTTTATGTACTTTGTCATTATTGGTAGGGTTCATTTTATTGTAAGTTATAAGATTGTTGTGTCATTCTTATATTAGTGTCTTTAAGTGTCCTAAGGGACTGAGACGAGGGAAGTCGCCCTCGTCCTTTTTACTTCAACGTTTTTTTGGATAATATATTTTACCAGGGTGAATTAACCCTTTTACCCAAAAAAAATAATTAAAAGTAAATAGGAAATTAGTAATTAATTAATAATAAATAATAAAATAGTGTAAAAAATTAATTTTCTTTTTCTAAAAATTTTCTTTTATCATGGATTGTAAAAATGTAATTTTCATATCCGTAGGATCTTTATTTCTGAAAACTCGCGTTTTATTTCGTACGTTCACGTAAATTTAAATCAGACGTACACGTTTTTAGGTTTTAAACGTTTCTGGGTTTTCTAATTTCACAATCTTGTTAATATAGCTTACATAAGCTATTACTTTTTATATTTCCTTAGATCAATCATCTCAAACCCTTTCTTGTCCAAATTCACCCGATCACAAACCCGTTTTGATACCATCACACCTCGTCGGGACATAACGACCCGGGGAAACACTGTATTCCACGGAGCATTGACTCTAGGCAGTCTGACGTTGTTGACCATTCACTTGGTTGATTTAGTAGTAAATACTCACTTTTACCATCTAATCACTTAAGGTATGAATAAACAAAGTGTCTAATGCATTATAAGACCAAAGGAACATTTTTATTAATCACTAAATTTTTTTAAAATCTAACAAACCATTTTATATATTTTATAAAACATTTTTGGAATTAAAAGAATATGTTTAATTCATTAAAAGTATATTAATTCAAATTTTCAACCAAAAATGGCAAATCTAATCCAGAAAAATTTTCCTCGCAAAATGTCACATCTCATAAATTTTGGTCTTTTCCCGAACTTTCACATTTACTATTCATCGGTTACTATTCATCAATCAGTATTCATCATTTTACTATTCATCTTTTTCGGAGTCAGTTTGTGATTCTGAGAAGCGTTCAAAAATTTTACTATTCATAAAACACTATTCACCCCTGAGAAAATTTGTCATTTATGCGTGAGTTGCGTCATTTCTGTATGCGTACGGTTATCTACCTAATAAACGTTATCCTATAAACTATTATTTTGAATAATTGATCCGACAATCCCAACTTTGGTCCTAACACATTTTTATACTCATAATAATAATATAAAAATTATATTATTAATTTACGCGGTGTTTTCAAATAAATTGCTACATTTTACGGTCGGAGCTTATTACTCCGTCGGTTTGCGATATTTCAACCCGATAATTATTTTAACAACCGATTCTCATCAGGAATATAATTTCATGATTTTTAAAACTTCATTATATTTTATTTTATCTCGTTACAATTTATTTCTAGTTAACTCGGTACCCGGTATTACCTAAAAACACTAATATACTACCAAATCACCAACTATCTTATACAAAATCTTCCATTTTTCTTCCTACCCCTTTGAAAATGCCGCCCCCCCCCCCCCTTTGATTTCCATAAAATGTGGATCTTTTCTACTAAGTCAATAATGCATATAACATATACTTATCAAATTCATTTCATTTCCTAAAAAGAACTAGCAAACTTTCTTCTCTTTTCTCTCTTTGGTGGGGATCGGCCTAAACAACAAAAACAAGAAGAATCCATCATTTTTCCAAGATCAAGCTCTAATCTAGTTCCTTTAGTGATCCTTGTTTGAGTTTTGAAATAAAAACTCAAGGTTTCTTAGGTTTTACTCATCCAAGCTCATTAATCTTTCTAAGTAAGTTGTCAAACTCTTTTCCATAATTTCTTCATGTTATTTTTATGATCATATGATTTCTATTCAAGATCTACATGCATATGTTAGTTATACCACTCATTTATATATATATATATATATATATATATATATATATATATATATATATATATATATATATATATATATATATATATATATATATATAAATAACTTTGAAACTCTAGAAATGGAAACTCTTGTTAGATCTACTTGGATGATGATGTTTAAGAACCCATGACACCCTAGAAAGGTGTATGGTAGGAATAAATTAGTTTGCTGGTGATTGAAAGTGATTTGGTTGGATTAGAAACTAGTTTGGAACACTAGAAATGGATTTTAAACATATATATATACCTACTGTCCCAAATCGACCAATCCAGAAAACTCAGAGGTTTCCGGGTAATATTAGGCTAGAGATTTAGAAAATACTTTTAAAAACGAAGCTTTTGGCGAAAGAACGGATTAAAACGAGTTAATAACGAAGGAGATATGATTTTCCGAAGTTAACGACGAAAACTATTTTTCTGAAAATTCTTTGCTGATGAACAGTTGTCATGACTGTTTCGAGGCGTAAAACTAAATCTAGCCATCCCGACTTATCAAAAATATGTTAGTATTTTGTCCCACGATTCTGGGGATATAAAGAACTAGGAAAATGAACTTAAAACGACAAAGTTATACATGTTTTAAAATCGTCAAAACTATATATATATATTTAGTCACTACTAGAAATAATATAACTACGTACTAAATGCTATATTTTCTAGATTTCTTATTCAAGAGTTATATTCATAACTAATGAAGTACTAGTGATTATAAGTTTATCTTTACGGCGATTAGACGTTATTTCAAGGTTTTCCAAAGTAAGGAATATAACACTAACATTTTATATACGATATATTACAACAAGTTTTTATAAGCCTAGTTGGACTTATTTTTCCTAAGTACGGAAAATACCTTACTTTAACAATAACAAATATTTCCAAGTTACGAGTGGTATAGGTATCATGTGCATGCATATTCTCTATATCCTTTCATGATCTAAGTAGATCACTATCATTCATATTAGGTTGCGGTTAGAGATCGAACCTCATTTCTGTGTATCCACTTTTGTCATCGTAGCTATCGCACCAGGTGAGTCATAGCCCCTACTCTTTTTATACTTGTTTTAACTCTTTGGGGGGAGATACATGCTCAACTACTTACTTACTTGTACAAATACTCAAAACATACTTTCTTGATACTTGAAACATTTATACTTGATTGTCTTATACTTTATTGCATTATACTTGATTTCATACATACGTGATTGTGCTATACTTAACTGCGTTATACTAAACTGTGATTGTGTATTCTTGAGCAACTGATACTTTGGGAAATGGCACCCAGTAATCTTTTATACTTTGGGAAATGGCACCCAGTGATCTTTTATACTTTGGGAAATGGCACCCAGTAATCTCATAACTTTGGGAAATGGCACCCAGTAGTTTTTAATCTTTGATCAGTGGCATGTACGCATATCGTATACACATTTGTCTTAATCATACTACATATATATTAGCAGTGGGTTGTGAACACACAGGTTGCAAGTCTCTTATGGCGGGACTTGCAACTGAGTGGATTTACGATGCCTTTGCTGTGTGATCATTTTCTATATACTTTACTAGTTAAACAAACTCTATGAACTCACCAACCTCGTGTTGACACTTTAGCATGTATTTTCAGGTTTTAACCAATGGCACGCTACAGGAGGTTTTGGCAGGGCATGGCATGGTCATAGAAGACTCTGATTATTTATTTGGGGACCGTTTTAAACTATTTTAAGGGCCTACTTCCGCACTACTTTTAACAATGTAGATACAACATTTTTGACTTAACTATTTTATTCTAAATGATTGAAGTGAAAACCATTTTTGAACTTGTGTTGTAATACCAATTGAGTTACACCCCAGCTACATGTATGCTTCCGCTGGACCTGATTTTGGGGGTGTGACACAAAAGGACAAAGTTGGGCAACGTTCTGGAGGGGCGGCCCCCTTAATTAACTAGGTGGCCCCCTTAATAATTAAGGGGACTGGCCCCTAATTAAGGGGACCGACACGCTCCTGATTCCCCCCATGCCTTTAAATACTGGTTCATTCCACTAATTTTTCTCACCTTTTTGCACTCTAAACATTCTGATCTAAACCCCCATTTCTATCCTCTATAATCCTTTGATCATATATACATTAATCTTTGTTTCAAAGTGATTCTAGCCTCAACACTCAAGTGCAAAGAGAAGAATACTTTTATCATTCAAGACTAGAAGTATTACAACTTAGTATCATCTTGCTATCTAAGTTGTTTGTTTATTTCATCTTGTAAATCATTCATTCTTTGGTGGATAAGGTGTGCATATTAGTTAGTTAGATTTAGACTTGTTGAAGGTGTGAAGTGGTACAAGAAGTGAAGAAGTAGAGGTGGTTAGGAATAGTTGTAAGAAGTATAAGAAGATATTATACTTTGAAGTGGTGGTGACTAGTAAAGATATAGTATCACACCCCACGATTTCAGGTCATTTTTCCAAACCTTAACATATTACTATTCACCAATTACTATTCATCATTTTACTATTCATCATTGTTGAGGTCAGTTTGATATTCCGAGAAACATTCAAAAATTTCACTATTCACATGACACTATTCATTTCTGAGAGAAAACCACTATTCATGTGCATTACTCATTTCATCGTAAACTTAGTTTACGGGTATTCAAATTCGCGTAACTGTATTGGTTCAGGAGCGAATTCATGCATTATCATTGGGACATTTCATACGAACTAGAAATAGTCTGCATATCATCATTATGGCACTTGCATACTATTCAACTCGTAGGATATTTAAATTAGTACTTTTGGTATAATTAACTTTTACGTATAATTATTTCTAAATAAACGTTAACACGCGATCAATAATGTGACTAACACGTCCGACACTCCAGACTATGATCTCAATATATTTTTATATTCATTTTAATAATATAAAAATAATAATATTAATTTACCCGGTGTTTTGGAAAATTATTTAATTATTATCGTAAGTTTAATAAAATTACGACGGTTTTTCGTAGAAACTAAATAATAATTATCTAAACACTTAATATTTATACCCAACATATTTTTATAATTTTTACAACTTTATTATGTCCCGGTTAACTCCGTTAAAATTTATTTTTAGTTAACTCGGTACCCGGTATACCCTAAAACTATTAATATATACATTATAATACCAAATACTTACCAACTATCTTACAAGCTTCACTTTTCTTCCCTTTTTCATGAAATGCCGCCCCCCGCCCCCATCCTTACCCTTTTCTTACACACTTTGAAAATGTTACTACTGTAATTAATGAAAATAGATCTTGTCTCCAAAAAGTCAATAATACATAGCTAGAAAACCTTATCTTTTCTCATTCAAAAAGGTGCAAGTAAACACATATTTCTTTTTCTCTCTTGGGGTGCTCGGCCTAAACAAGAAAACAAGCAAGAAATAATTAATTTTCCAAGATCTAGTGATATTCAAGTGTAGTTTGTACTCCTTTTAGGGTTTTGAAATATAAACTCAAGGTTTACATAGGTTTTCATCCTCAAAATCTCCTTAATCTTTCAAGTAAGTGTATGAAACTCATCCTTATGATTTTACCAAGTTTTTACAAGATTCATATGATATATATACTAGATCTACATGCATATGCTATTTATACCACTTCATTTTAAACATAACTAACTTTTGAGCCCTAGAAATAGATTATAGTTAGATCCTTGTTAGATCCACTTGATTTATGATGTTTAGGAACCCATGACACCCTAAGAAGGTGTATGGTAGGATTAGACTAGTCTTGTGGTGATTGAAAGTGGTTTGGTTGAAGTTGGAACAAGATTGGAACCCTAGAAATGGTTTTTGAAACATTACAAATACCTACTGTCCATATTTTTAAAACGTGGGAAACTCAGTAGGTGATGGGTAATTTTTAACCAAATATTTAGAAAATACTTTTAAAAACGAAGCCATGGGCGAAAGAACGGATTAAAACGAGCTTATAACGAAGGAGTTATGATTTTTGCAAGTTAATTGACGAAAACTATTTTTCTGAAAAACTGCATGCTGTTTGACAATTTTCAACAGACAAATAGAGGCGTTAGACGTAACCTAGAGGAGCCGAGATATCGAAAATATATTAATACATACTAAGACGAATCCGTGGATATAAAGAACGAGGAAAATGAACTTAAAACGACCAAGTTATACACGTTTTAAAATCGTCAAAACTATATATATATATATATTTACTCACTACTAGAAATAATATAACTACGTACTAAATGATATATTTTATAGATTTCTTATTCAAGGATTTTATTCTTAACTAACGAACTACCTACGACCCAAGGTTTATTTATGCGACTACTAGACGTTATTTTAAGGTTTTCAAAACGAGGAATATAAAACTAACATTTTATATACGATATATTACGATAAGTTTCTATACTTCTAATTGGACTTATTTTTCCTAAGTATGGAAATTTCCTACTTTGACGATAACAAGTATTTTCAAGTTACGAGTGGTATAGGTATCATGTGCATGAATATTCAGTACAACATTTCATGATCTAAAGTAGATCATATCCATTCATTTAGGTTGCGGCTAGTGTACGTGCCTTGTTGTCCCGATCATTTCATCTCATCGCACTATCACTTAAGGTGAGTTTTCATAGCCCCGTTTTCAATTACTTATTTGATTTCAAATCCCACGGGGGAGAATACATTGCATCAATTATTTTTGTACATGCCCAAGTATTAAATACCATACATTGCTTAAGTTGCCTTCCTACCAAGTTAAGTCCCCTTTATTATCATGGACCGTTAATTATAATGCCAAGCGAGAGTGAGTGAATAGATCTATTGAGGGTGACGCCTCCATTCATGTTTGGGTTGCTCCAACGGGTACGAATGCATTTCATGTCTAAACTATATGAGTGCCTGGTAAACACTCTTTTGGGGCCAATACAATATTATGTCTAGCTTCGGGGTCATGAGCTTAATAGACAATGTAGCATTTTGACATTTTTGTCGGTTTACTTTATACTTGTGGCTTATGTACATACGATTTAACTTACAAACCTATGATTATTCACCAACATTTTTGTTGACCATTTTCGCAATGTATTTTCAGATAACTAAGACATATTCCTCATGACATGCATGGAGTCATTTCATTGAGTAGCAAGGATGACGCGTCTCATTTTGGATTTTCATGCACTTGTGAACTATCGTTTGATTGTACTAAACTTATTTACTTAAACCTTCCAACTCTTTTGGGACCTATGTTTTATAACTCTGAATATTTTGAATGAATCAAACGATGTATTTTCAAAACGACACTTTAGATCGTTCAATATAACTGTAACTGTGGTGCTATGACAGTCACCCCCAGGTATTCCATTCCGATGCCATTCAGGTATTTTGGGGGTGTGACAGTTTGGCATCATAGCTAAGGTTATAGCAAACTAGGATGCATCATGGACCCTAGACTATAACCACGTCATCATAGCATATCATCATTTCATCATAAGTGCATAATTATTTATTTTTAGGTGATTCCATTACGCGAGTTATTTATTTTTTATTTCACCTTGATTATCACAGAGATATGTCTTCAGACCCGAACATTGTCATACTTTACTCTGTCTCAGAATCTGATGTTGAGGGTTCTTTGTCTTCCACTTCTTTTTCACCACCACCCATCCCTCCAGTACCTGTGTTGCCACTTTTGGCATCAGGTGAGGATACCGAGCCTTTTGAGGAGGAAGAGACTGCTCCTACTCCTCATATCTCTCCAGTTGCACCACCTGAGGTTACCCGTGTACCTACTGATGTACCATCCCCTGCTACTTCTATTCCCTTAGAACCAAGACTTATGTTTCCCCGTAGGAAGACAACTCTAGTTGCTAGGAAGAGTGTTCGCCCTGCTACATCTACTTTTAGGATCCCTGCTATTCCTACAGTACCTACACCACTAGCCATACCTACTACTACTTCTATATCTACTTCACTCTTGCCGCTCAGGAAGCGTGCAAGGTTTACTACCCCAGCTTCACCTACTACTGAGACTTCTGATCTTCCACCACCACCAGTATACCATATAGGTGAGAGTTCGAGAGCAGCTGCTGCTAGAGGTCCTACAGCACGTACTTTGGATGCTCAACAGGAGCAGGTTGATAGATTGAGTTTTAGGGTAAATGAGATTATCACTACTCGACTTGAGGAGGTCGAGGAGCAGGTTGAGGGGTTGATCTTAGGCAGGGTTAGCATTGACATGTCTTACCATGGTCTTGAGGCACGACAGGAGATGCACCAGGAGCTGATTGATCAGCTTAGTGTAACCACTGGGAAAATTTCACCTTGTACTAAAAATAATTTCATGTGCTAATAAAATGATTATCCTTTTTCTACGTATATATTTTTTTTTCTAACAATTATTATTAAGTGTGATATAACTCACAAACTTGATAAACGTGCTCCCACGTAGACCAACACCAACTTACTTATGTTTATTTCACATAAACATCCTTTCATGTCAAGTATACAACATTACAACAACACACTTGCCACTTTACGTTAATTCGTTAACGTACGCTCACACTAAACAACTTCTACCCATTAGGGTTTCCGCTAAACCCTAAAACTAATGTAATACTAATATTAAGTATCAAAACCATGAAACTACAAAGTATAATACTCTCTAGTACAATGTACAAGATATCAAAGCACAAAAACCCTAATTTCACTTCAACTCCCGATATAAACCCTAACTTCATAAATCTATGATTTCATGTGAGAAAATCACAAACCCTAACTATAAGTAACATGTTTTATTCAAAACATAAGGGTACAAGTCTTTCAAGCTCAGGTACAAGTCAGTAATGCATAGGAGTATAATAATGACTTAAACACATTATAAACCTCAGTGTACCTACTCTAAAGCACATAAAATAAGGTCATTATGCACCAAAACTTAAACTTAATATTTTTACAATATTTAAACTAAAATGTACAAGTCCCTAAACCTAGTGTACAAGTGTCTCATGCATAAAAACCTAAATTTCTATAAATACATCCTTTAACTTAACTAAAAGTCCTATATCCTATGTAAATCTAATCTAAACCCTAGGAATATGTTTTCTACCTTTATAAACCTTAAGTACAACTCACTCTAGCTCATGGTACAAACCCTATTAGCACAAATCAATTTCTTTTATTTTCTACACTATGTCGACCTAAAACCTAAACCTAAACAAACCCTAGTTTGTTTTTAACTACACTTCACTTGAACTAAACCCTAACCAAAGGTAACTATACTTGCTAGCCTAAGTACAATACCCTAGAGCTTGTGTACAACTACCTAAAGCATAAATCGATTTTACCCTAACTAAATGATTCGATTGGAACTAGGAACTAACTATACCATTCCATGTTAGCAAGCTTCCCTTAGAAGTCACTTAACCCTCACCCTACACTTGGCATATCTATTTTCAAACCTAGGTCAAAAATTTCAAGCTTATCATGTGCATAATCTTTCCATAAGCTTCTATGCATCGAACCTAGACCATTTTGGTCATGTAATCCCCAACAAAATCTGTACTAAGCTTCCTTGTGTCCTCAAAACTCATAACAAGCCCTAACAAGTAGCCTTATGCATTAAATGCAACCCTAGCCAAGCTCTCTATAAATAGCGAGGCCCCTCCTCCCCTCTTTCTCCATCCCTCACTCAAAACAGCAACCCACTCACTCACTCATACACCTACTGATCTTAGAAGTGCCTTAGAAGAGATAGGAACAAGTGGGATAGGAGCTTGAAGCTTGGGAAGCTTTGGTTCTTGTTGAAGCTCAATATAGTCGAACCTTTCCACCATCAATTTATGTAAGTTCCAGCCTTTCTAATCTCTTTAGTTCATGTTAAAACTTCATTTTAGGAATCTTGAACCAAATAATAAACCAACACAAACATTTCTTTTCTTCTTCTCTTTTTCTGTTTTGGTCGAGCAGACAACAGACAACCATATGAGTGGTTTTGTGAACAACAAATCAAGGAACCTTAAATCTTGTTTAAAGTTTACTTATCTATGCTTAAATACATGTTTTTATACTAAGAATACTGATTTGGAAGTTTAAAAGTCGAAAACTAAAAACCTTGTTATAACAGAAACATGTCGAGACATGTTTCTGTGAGGTCAACTTTGGTCACTATTTACCCCTATCAAACGAGCTCTTTAAATTTCAAAACCCAGAGGATTTGAAGACCTCATGGCATAGATTAACCTAGAACAAACACTTTTCATTTTCATTGAAAGGCCTCGTTTTTATCGAGCCATATTTTTGGCCTATTACTTGCTAAAAATAACTAAAAGAATTAGTTTAACTTACTAAAAATAGTTTCAAATGCCCAACTTCAGAAATTTATTGTGACTTAACTATAACAAATCACGACCTCTAGTTTGAACCTATAGATAGACCATGTGACAAACTATTGAAAAGATTGAAAACGTAGTAAAAACATTTCAATGCCCCGCCTTTATTCACCCTTGAATTTGGCCTTGTCGAGTACTATAGAAACATATATTTTTAATTATTTTGAACTAATAAGCTGGGAAATATAAGCTGATAAGCTACGTAAAACATATTTGTAAACTTATTTTAACATATGTATAAGAGTCGTAGAAAGTTGTGCCTTTTTCCTATGCTAAAAGTGCGTTTTCGTTTAAAAAGGACTTCGGGTGAAAGGTTATTTTTGCAATAAGGGTATTTTATGTCAAAACTCTAAACTAATTTTATGAGTCGGACTTAAAATGAAATAAAATTAAAGTCAAATGGTATAAAGTGTTATATTGGGAAGTTCAGGGTAGAAATTGTCATTTCACTATAGTAGAAGGGGGTAAACTATCATTTCACCAAACTTGAAGGATATAAATTGTAATTTTATAAAACTTGAAGGATATAAATTGTAATTTTATAAAACTTGAAGGGTATAAGTTGTAAATATATAAAACTTAGGGGTATGAATTGTCATTTAATGATAGTTCAGGGGTAAATATTGTCAATATCTAAAACTTCAGGGTAAAAAGTGTAATATTTTATTTTATTACGAGAATATAATTATAACACTGAGATAACTCGGGAATTAATATAAAACCTTTATGAGACATGTCGGTACCAATTAACAAAACATAAATAAATCTTAATCATCAACTAATTTTTGAAGAGACTTCATGTTGTCTCACTCAAACATTTAATCCTTTCACAATACGAATACTTAAACTCACAAATACTTGACATCATTCCCTAGGTTATGTGTCAGAGCAGTTTATTCGATAAACATCATTTGTTTTCCATCCAGATTACTTTATCACCAAGGTGAGTTCATAGTCCCACTTTTATACGTTTTTCAAACTTGTGGGGAGATACATGCTACAAACCGAACACAAGTATTTTTCTGTATGCTATCCTGATCTGGTATTGCCTAAGTTAGCTTTGTTGCCACTAAAAGACCCTCACATCATGAGCCATTAATCACTTACGAGTGAACGCGAATATAGTGAATAGATCTATTGGTAGTTGACGCCCCATTTGTGTTACTGGATAAGTGACCAAATGCATTATATTTAAAAATTAAATAGGAAGTTGGCAAGCACCTACTCGAGGGCATTATTACTTACATTATTATTATAATGTTAGTATCTTACATTATAGTTCATTACTATAATGTCCCACTGTTAAGGTTTGCGTGTCATGAGACTTAGGGCAATATGCTGTGCTACAATACTATTGTTTTACAACTATTTAACTTGTGTTCAACCTACTACTTGCTTATAAACACTGTGGATTCACTCAACCTTTGTGTTGACATTTTTAGCATATTTTATCTTAGGTAACTGATGCATAACTTGGCACGGAGTGGCAATGGGCTTTCTTATAAAAAGAGTGTCCATTTATGTTATCATTCAACAAATAAACTTTTATATGTATTTCAGAACTCCCGTTGGGACCTCTATATGTAAACTCTGATTTAAATAATGAATGATAACCGTTTTATTTAAAAATGTCTCTTTCGAGTCGTTTTCTATGATTGTGACTGTGATACCAGGAGTAATACCCCAACTTATGATTCCGCTGCGTAACTAAAAAATGGGGGTGTTACACTTAGAGACGAGCTACCTGAGATACGGGATAGAGCCCAGATGACACAGGAGACTCAGGGAGAGCAGGCACACCTGTTCGCATTAGCTCAGGAGAGGTTGACTATGATGGAGGGCAGGGATGCTGCTCTTCAGCTCCGAGTTCAGCATCTAGAGGAGATTGTCGTCATGATGGACAGGGAGATCCGTCGTCTTAGGAGTGCACCTGGAGCACCTGGACCATCTAGAGCACATGGAGGAGCCTAGACATAGACTTGTATTGTATTAGCTTTTACTATTTTCCTAGTCCCGAGGTGTGGGACATAGTTCAAGAACTTGTAGTCTTTTGGTTGTTGTACAAACAAATATATCAAGTGTGACTCTACTATGTTGGAAATGTTGTGCTATATATTATATCGGTCCATGTAGGCCGAAATTTTCATGTATTTTATTCATGTGTTGTGATTATATTTATGATGTTTCATGGTTGCTCTTTATTGTTATCGTATTTATACAGGTTGTGGTTGTATTTATACATGTCGGGGTTGTATTTATACAGGTTGTGGTTGTATTTATACAGGTTGTGGTTGTATTTATACATGTCGTGGGTATATTTATACCTGTTTTGGTTGTACTCGTACATGTCGTGGTTGTGTTTATACATGTTGTGGATGTACTCGTACATGTTGTGGTTGTGTTTATACTCGTTGTGGTTGTATATATACATATTGTGGGTGTATACTTTTGGTACGATGACTATTTCTATTATGATTTTTCTCATGGTTGTTTCCATTGTGATTTATCAGAAGTATGGCACCAAGGAAGGGTAAGGCTGCACCAGAAACACCCACTATGACTCAAGCCGCTATCCGCAAGTTGGTCAGGGATAGTATAGCAGAAGCTCTAGAAGTTGAGAGAGCTGAGGTTGCTGCAAGGGCTGCTGAAACTGCTTCTAATACAGGGATGGTTGAACCACCCAACAATAGGCGTGAATGTACATGGAAGGATTTCAAGATTAGTGATCCTATCAAGTTTAAGGGCACTGAAGGAGCGGTTGCTTTGATCCAATGGTTTGAAAAGACTGAGAATGTATTTCTCATGTGCGGTTGTCCGGACGTCAGCAAGGTAAAATTTGCTACAGGTATGCTTCTTGATGAAGCTATGTCTTGGTGGAATTCTTATGCTCAGCCGATTGGTATGGAAAATGCTTACAAGCTCACTTGGGATCAATTCAAGAAATTGATGACAAAGAAGTTTTGCCCACGTACTGAGGTGCAAAAGTTGGAAACAGAATTTTATGAGCTGGTAACTAAAGGTGAGGACATCGAGACCTACATCAGGAGATTTCAAGAGTTGGCTGTAATATGTCCAACTATGGTTCCCGACGATGAGAAAAAGATGGAAAACTTCATTGGTGGACTGCCTTAAAGTATTCGAGGGGATGTGATTTCTTTTGATCCTCAAACAATGGAAGAAGCTATCCGAATAACTCAGAAACTCATGGTCCAAGTGGTAAACGGAAAATCTGCTATCAACAACAATAACCATTCAAACAACACCAACTACAACAACACTCGAAACAACAACAACTATAACAACAATCAAAACCGCAACTATCCCAATAACCAAAACAACAACCCAAACAATAACAACAACAACAAGAGGAGGTTTGACTACAACCAAGGTGGAAATGCTATTCAGCCACCACCTAAGAGACAAGAAATGGCAAGGGCCTATGCTGCAGGGCCAACCGAAAGGAAAAGATATGAGGGTAATCTACCCAAGTGTGAAAGGTGTCAGAAACATCATAACCCAGGACGTTGCCCAGATCCATGTGGCAACTGCAAGAAGATTGGTCATTACACCAAAGATTGCAGGATTCCAAACTTGGGTAACAATCAGAAACCACCAGTAACATGTTTTGGCTGTGGAGAAATTGGACAATTCAGGAATGAGTGCCCACAAAGAAGAATCAAGGAGCTGGAAACCAAGGTGGAATGGATCGAGGAAGAGCTTATGTTATGGGAGGAGAAGATGTCAAAGAGGACCCGAATGTTGTTGCGGGAACGTTCCTCGTTAATAATCTTTATGCATCCATTTAATTTGATTCAGGAGCGGATAGAAGTTTTGTTTCTATTGCATTTGCACCTTTACTTAACATAGAACCAACCCCATTAGACATGTCCTATATCGTTGAACTAGCCGATGGGTCTTTAGTTAACACCAACACCATTGTCCGTGGTTGCACTATAAATTTCCTAAACCATCCATTCAATATAGACCTCATGCCCGTAGAACTTGGAAGTTTCGACGTTGCTATCGGTATGGATTGGTTATCCCAACATCGAGCGAGAATTATTTGTGATGAGAAAGTTGTTCACCTTCCTTATAACGGTGAAACTTTGGTTGTTCGTGGAGAGCGAAGTGGAACTAGACTCAGTATTATATCATTCATTAAAACCGATAAGTACATAAAGAAGGGTTGTTATGCATTCTTGGCTCACATCACGGAGAAGAAGTCAGATGAGAAACGACTTGAAGTGGTGCCAATTGTTAAGGAATATCTAGAAGTTTTTCGAAAGAATTTCCAGGACTTCTGCCTACACGCCAAGTTGAGTTTCAAATTGAATTAGTGCCAGGAGCTGCACCAATTGCGCGAGCACCGTATAGACTTGCACCTTCAGAAATGCCGAAATTGTCAAATCAATTACAAGAACTTTTGGACAAAGGATTCATTAGACCGAGTTCCTCGCCTTGGGGAGCACCGGTTTAGTTTGTGAAGAAGAAGGATGGAACTTTCAGAATGTGCATCGACTATCGTGAGCTAAACAAGTTAACGGTGAAGAACCGTTATCCACTCCCCAGAATCGACGACTTGTTCGACCAATTACAAGGTTCCAGTTTTTATTCCAAGATTGATTTAAGATCCGGTTATCATCAACTTAGAGTTCGGGAAGAGGATATCCCAAAAACGGCATTTAGAACACGTTATGGTCATTATGAGTTCCAAGTAATGCCTTCCAGATAAACCAATGCACCTGCGGTATTTAAGGATCTCATGAATAGGGTGTGCAAACCGTATCTGGATAAGTTTGTGATCGTATTCATTGACGATATCTTGATTTATTCCAAGAGTAAGGAAGAGCACGAAGAACACCTCAGAACAATCCTGGAACTACTCAAGAAGGAGCAATTGTATGCTAAATTTTCAAAGTGTGATCTTTGGATACGAAGAGTTCAATTTCTTGGCCATGTCATTGATAGCCAAGGATTACAAGTCGACCCAGCAAAGATCGAGGCAGTTAAGGATTGGGCTACGCCCAAGTCTCCTATAGAAATTCGTCAATTCCTAGGACTTGCCAGATATTACAGAAGGTTTATTGAAGGGTTTTCTAAGATAGTGAAGTCGTTGACTAAGCTGACACAAAAGAATCAAAAGTACGAGTGGGGAGAGAAGCAAGAGTCCGCATTTCAGTTATTGAAACAGAAGCTTTGTAGCGCACCGATTTTATCACTACCCGAAGGTATTGAGAACTTTGTGGTATATTGCGATGCTTCGCATCAAGGACTTGGAGCTGTGCTAATGCAAAATGAGAAGGTGATAGCTTATGCATCTAGACAGCTTAATACACACGAGAAGAATTACACTACACACGACTTGGAGTTGGGTGCGGTAGTTTTTGCACTCAAGATTTGGAGACACTACCTTTATGGTACCAAGTGCGTGATTTTTACCGACCACAAGAGCTTACAACATATACTTGATCAGAAGGAACTCAATATGAGGCAACGTCATTGGCTAGAATTGTTGAGTGATTACGATTGTGAAATCCGATATCACCCGGGAAAAGCGAATGTTGTAGGAGATGCACTTAGCCGAAAAGAACGACTCAAACCTTTGAGAGTTAGGTCATTAGGAATGACAATTATTTCGCCATTACCATCAAAAATTTTAGAAGCTAAGATTGAGGCTCTCAAAGAAGAAATCGACCACATGAGAAACTTTATGGTATGCCAGAAAACAAAAATAGCTTTGTAAAGAGATCAGATGGAGTGTTATGCTTCAAGGACCAAAGTTGGATACCACTCTATGGTGGGATACGAGAATTGATTATGCATAAATCACACAAGTCAAAGTACTCTATTCATCCAGGTTCTGATAAGATGTATCAGGATCTCAAAAAGCTTTATTGGTGGCCGAACATGAAAGCAGAAATAGCTACTTACGTCAGCAAATGCCTTACTTGTGCTAAAGTGAAAGTCGAGTACCAGAAACCGTCAGGATTACTTCAACAACCAGAGATTCCACAATGGAAGTGGGAACGTATTACAATGGACTTTGTCACTAAACTTCCCAAGACGTCAGGAGGTTACGATGCTATTTGGGTAATTGTTGACCGTCTTACCAAATCAGCTCATTTCATACCCATTAGAGAGACTTATTCCATGGAACAACTTGCTAGACTTTATGTCAAGGAAATAGTCTCAAGATACGGTGCACCAGTTTCCATTATTTCCAACAGAGATAGTCGTTTTACTTCAAACTTTTGGCGGTCATTACAAGATTCTTTTGGATCCAAGTTAGACATGAGCATTGCTTACCATCCTCAGACCGATGGTCAGAGCGAGAGAACTATTCAGACACTTGAGGACATGCTTAGGGCATGTGTGATTGACTTTGGAAATGGTTGGGCTAACCATTTGTCGTTGATCGAATTTTCCTATAACAACAGTTACCATTCGAGCATTAAAGCAGCACCATTCGAGGCACTTTATGGTCGTAAGTGTCGATCTCCAGTTTGTTGGGCCGAAGTCGGTGATGTACAAGGTACTAGCCCGGAGATGGTTCAAGAAACAACAGAAAAGATAATTCAGATTCGAGAGAGACTCGAAACTGCTAGAAGTCGACAGAAAAGCTACGCAGATGTTCGACGCAAACCATTGGAATTTCAGGTCGGAGACAAAGTCATGTTGAAAGTCTCGCCTTGGAAGGGTGTGATACGATTTCGAAAACGCGGGAAGTTGAACCCGAGATACATTGGTCCATTTAAGATACTGGAAAGGATTGGTCCGGTAGCTTACAAACTAGAACTTCCGTCAGAACTCAGCAATGTACACAACACGTTTCATGTTTTGAACCTCAAGAAATGTCTTTCGGACGAGTCTGCCATTATACCATTATAAGAAATATAACTTGATGACAAGCTTAACTTTGTGGAAGAACCAGTTGAAATTATAGACCGCGAGGTCAAACAGTTGAAGCAGAGTCAAATTCTGATCGTGAAAGTTCGCTGGAATTCTCGAAGAGGACCCGAGTTTACTTGGGAACGAGAAGACCAAATGCGACTAAAATATCCACAGCTTTTCACCAAGCCAATTTCCGAGACCAACACTAGCTGAATTCAGGGACTGAATTCCTTTTTGGGTGGGCGACTATCACACCCCACGATTTCAGGTCATTTTTCCAAACCTCAACATATTACTATTCACCAATTACTATTCATCGATCACTATTCATCATTTTACTATTCATTATTGTTGAGGTCAGTTTGATATTCCGAGAAACATTCAAAAATTTTACTATTCACATGACACTATTCATTCCCGAGAGAAAACCACTATTCATGTGCATTACTAATTTCATCGTAAACTTTGTTTATGGGTATTCAAATTCACGTAACTTTATTGGTTCAGGAGCGAATTCATGCATTATCATTGGGACATTTCATACGGACTAGAAATAGTCTGCATAACATCATTATGGCACTTGCATACTATTCAACTCGTAGGATATTTAAATTAGTACTTTTGGTATAATTAACTTTTACGTATAATTATTTCTAAATAAACGTTAACACGCGAACAATAATGTGACTAACACGTCCGACACTCCAGACTATGATCTCAATATATTTTTATATTCATTTTAATAATATAAAAATTATAATATTAATTTATCCGGTGTTTTGGAAATTTATTTAATTATTATCGTAAGTTTAATAAAATTACGACGATTTTTCGTAGAAACTAAATAATAATTATCTAAACACTCAATATTGATACCCAACATATTTTTATAATTTTTACGACTTTATTATGTCCCGGTTAACTCCGTTAAAATTTAATTTTAGTTAACTCGGTACCCGGTATACCATAAAACTATTAATATATACATTATAATACCAAATACTTACCAACTATCTTACAAGCTTCACTTTTCTTCCCTTTTTCATAAAATGCCCCCCCCCCCTCCTTACCCTTTTCTTACACACTTTGAATAACTTATCTTTCCTCATTCAAAAAGGTGCAAGTAAACACATATTTCTTTTTCTCTCTTGGGGTGCTCGGCCTAAACAAGAAAACAAGCAAGAAATAATTAATTTTCCAAGATCTAGTGATATTCAAGTGTAGTTTGTACTCCTTTTAGGGTTTTGAAATATAAACTCAAGGTTTACATAGGTTTTCATCCTCAAAATCTCCTTAATCTTTCAAGTAAGTGTATGAAACTCCTCATTATGATTTTACCAAGTTTTTACAAGATTCATATGATATATATACTAGATCTACATGCATATGCTATTTATACCACTTCATTTTAAACATAACTAACTTTTGAGCCCTAGAAATAGATTATAGTTAGATCCTTGTTAGATCCACTTGATTTATGATGTTTAGGAACCCATGACACCCTAAGAAGGTTTATGGTAGGATTAGACTAGTTTTGTGGTGATTGAAAGTGGTTTGGTTGAAGTTGGAACAAGATTGGAACCCTAGAAATGGTTTTTGAAACATTACAAATACCTACTGTCCATATTTTTAAAACGTGGGAAACTCAGTAGGTGATGGGTAATTTTTGACCAAAGATTTAGAAAATAATTTCTAAAACGAAGCCGTGGGCGAAAGTACGGAATAAAACGAGCTTATAACGAAGGAGTTCTGATTTTTGCAAGTTAATTGACGAAAACTATTTTTCTGAAAAACTGCATGCTGTTTGACAATTTTCAATGGACAAATATAGGCGTTAGACGTAACCTAGAGGAGCCGAGCTATCGAAAATATATTAATACATACTAAGACGAATCCGTGGATATAAAGAACGAGGAAAATGAACTTAAAACGACCAAGTTATACACGTTTTAAAATCGTCAAAACTATATATATATTTAGTCACTACTAGAAATAATATATCTACGTACTAAATGATATATTTTCTAGATTTCTTATTCAAGGATTTTATTCTTAACTAACGAAGTACGTACGACCCAAGGTTTATTTATGCGACTACTAGACATTATTTTAAGGTTTTCAAAACGAGGAATATAACACTAACATTTTATATACGATATATTACGATAAGTTTCTATACTTCTAATTGGACTTATTTTTCCTAAGTATGGAAATTTCCTACTTAGACGATAACAAGTATTTTCAAGTTACGAGTGGTATAGGTATCATGTTCATTAATATTCATTACAACATTTCATAATCTAAAGTACATCATATTCATTCATTTAGGTTGCGGCTAGTGTATGTGCCTTGTTGTCCCGATCATTTCATCTCATTGTACTATCACTTAAGGTGAGTTTTCATAGCCCCGTTTTCAATTACTTATTTGATTTCAAATCCCACGGGGGAGAATACATTGTATCAATTATTTTTCTACATGTCCAAGTATTAAATTCCATATTATGGACCGTTAATTATAATGCCAAGCGAGAGTGAGTGAATAGTTCTATTGAGGGTGACGCCTCCATTCGTGTTTGGGTTGCTCCAACGGGTACGAATGCATTTCATGTCTAAACTATATGAGTGCCTAGTAACTACTCTTTTGGGGCCAATACAATATTATATCTAGCTTCGGGGTCTTGAGCTTAAGAGACAATGTAGCATTTTGACATTTTTGTCGGTTTACTTTATACTTGTGGCTTATGTACATACGATTTAACTTACAAACCTATGATTATTCACCAACATTTTTGTTGACCATTTTCGCAATGTATTTTCAGGTAACTAAGACATATTCCTCATGACATGCAAGGAGTCATTTCATTGAGTAGCAAGGATGACGCGTCTCATTTTGGATTTTCATGCACTTGTGAACTATCGTTTGATTGTACTAAACTTATTTACTTAAACCTTCCAACTCTTTTGGGACCTATGTTTTATAACTCTGAATATTTTGAATGAATCAAACGATGTATTTTCAAAACGACACTTTAGGTCGTTCAATATAACTGTAATTGTGGTGCTATGACAGTCACCCCCAAGTATTCCATTCCGCTGCCATTCAGGTATTTTGGGGGTGTGACAGATTGGCATCAGAGCTAAGGTTATAGCGAACTAGGATGCATCATGGACCATAGACTATAACCACATCATCATAGCATATTACCATTTCATCATAAGTGCATAATTATTTATTTTTAGGTGATTCCATTACGCGAGTTATTTATTTTTTATTTCACCTTGATTATCACAGAGATATGTATTCAGACCCGAACATTGCCATACTTTACTCTTTCTCAGACTCTGATGTTGAGGGTTCTTTGTCTTCCACTTCTTTTTCACCACCACCCATCCCTCCAGTACCTGTGTTGCCACTTTTGGCATCAGGTGAGGATACCGAGCCTTTTGAGGAGCAATAGACTGCTCCTACTCCTCATATCTCTCCAGTTGCACCACCTGAGGTTACCAGTGTACCTACTGATGTACCATCCCCTGCTACTTCTATTCCCTCAGAACCAAGACTTATGTTTCCCCATAGGAAGACAACTCTAGTTGCTAGGAAGAGTGTTCGCCCTACTACATCTACTTTTAGGATCCTTTCTATTCCTACAGTACCTACACCACCAGCCATTCCCACTACTACTTCTATATCTACTTCACTCTTGCCACTCAGGAAGTGTGCAAGGTTTACTACCCCAGCTTCACCTACTACTGAGACTTCTGATCTTCCACCACCACCAGTATACCATATAGGTGAGAGTTCGAGAGCAGCTGCTGCTAGAGGTCCTACAGCACGTACTTTGGATGCTCAACAAGAGCAGGGTGATAGGTTGAGTTTTAGGGTAGATGAGATTATCACTACTCGACTTGAGGAGGTCGAGGAGCAGGTTGAGGGGTTGATCTTAGGCAGGGTTAGCATTGACGTGTCTTACCATGGTCTTGAGGCACGATAGGTGATGCACCAGGAGCTGATTGATCAGTGTTAGCATTAAAAGTGACGATCATTATTGAGTCGACAAGTATTGTAATAGTTAAGTATATTGGGCTATGGACGTGGTACTTATTAAGTATATCATGTAAGCCTTATTAGAACATGTAAACCAAGTCCAAGCCCAAGCCCAAGCCCATAGAAAGCCTATGTATGGAACTATAAAAGGCACCTTACCTCTCATTTGTAAGGTGTGCTTGGGTGTGTATTTTGTGTTTCTCTAATAATATTCTCTCTTCTTTCTTTCTCTACATTCTCTACTTTCTCTCTCTAACATACATACATATCAAGTCACCATCTTTCCATCTCTACTTCATCTTTGCTTCTATTGTTGTGATAAAGTTGTGATATTTAAGGTCCTACAAGTGGTATCAAGAGCCTAACAATGATTTAGGAGTGTTGGGAGTTAGTTTGGTTCGTTTTTTTAAGCTATCTACACGTTTTTATCAACAAAAAAAAAGTTAATCACTTTTCTTGTTTTTCTTAGCTTTTAACACTTTTTTTATTACAAACTAGTGTTATAAACCTTTTCCAACAAGAAAGTTTCAATCTTTTTGAAGTTTCAAAGCTTAAAAATTCGATTTTCATCATTGTACTTGTTTTCTAGAACACAAAAAAATTTCATAAAAATCATCAAGTTTGCAACTTTTTCAAGTTTTGGTGTTTTTATAACTAGAAGTACAAGAATCTTGAAATACAAACTTCATTTGGATGAGATTTTAGCAAAATCAAAATTCTAGCAAACTTTCTAGATCACAAAAAATTTTCATAAAAATCATCAAGTTTGCAACTTTCTTTAAGTTTTGGTGTTTTTATAACTAGAAGTACAAGAATCTTGGAATACAAACTTCATTTGGATGAGCTTTTTGCAAATTCAAAATTCTAGAAATTTTTCTAAATCACAAAGTTTCTAAATCACAAAGTTTCTTAATCACAAAAGTTTCAAGAACACACTTGGTCCCGTTGCTTACTCAGTGTTTCCCTTGCTTGTATAAGTGAGAAAATACTTCGACTCGTGGTATACTCTCTAAATTGTATAATTTAGAAAGTTTTGGTGCGAAGTTTCTAGAACACTGAAAATTTTCTAAAACACTGAAAAGTTTCTAAAACACTAAAAACTTTCTAGAACACTGAAAATTTTCTAGAACACTGAAAAGTTTCTAAAACACTGAAAAGTTTCTAGAACACTGAAAAGTTTCTAAAACACTGAAAATTTTCGAGAACACTGAAAAGTTTCTAAATCACTGAAAAGTTTCTAGAACGCTGAAAAGTTTCTAAAACACTGAAAATTTTCGAGAACACTGAAAAGTTTCTAAATCACTGCAAAGTTTCTAAAACACTGAAAAGTTTCTAGAACACTGAAAAGTTTCTAAAACACTGAAAAGTTTCTAAAACACTGAAAAGTTTCTAGAACACTGAAAAGTTTCTAAATCACTGAAATTTTTTCTAGAACACCTTTTAGAAATTTTTTTCTAGAACACTTTTAGAAATTTTTTTCTAGAACTCTTTTAGAAAATCTTTTGGTGGTCAATGTTTCGAAAATTGTTGGTGGATTAAACGTTCGTTGACCAAGGAAAGTAACCTTCACCAAACTCACCTCCTATTTCGTTGAGCCGATCCAAGAATCAACTTTATCACATATCGTTAAACAATGGAAATGAAAGTGCAAATCTAAGAGAGAGATTCAAAGAAAGTGTTTACTGTGTTCAAGTCATATGTAGAGAAGGTCATCAATACTTATGGTTATAACTCAAGGTTCGATCAGGCATTTGAATACTTTATCCCAGTCCGATATCACAATTTCAAGACAAACTCAACCAAAGCCTGAATCAACTTCAACAACTACTTAATGAAGAAGAAGTTGATATGAGTAACTGCAAGGAAGCTCTTAAAGTGATCCAGACTCAATTTCAGAGTATCTTTAACCCTTGGATAATAGGACAGTCAGAGTTTATCGATGCATTTTACCAAAAATTTTGGGTAAGCTATACGACCTTCAGAACTAAATGCATAAATGACATGGGGGAACTCAAAAGGATACTTGATGCTGAGGAAGCTGAGTTTAATGAGATTGAGAAGCTGAAACGGGAAAAAGAGCAGAATCAAAGAGAGATGCAGTTAAATGAAACTGAGGTGATTGAAAAAGAGACAGAGAAAGATGTTCAAAAAGAAGAGGAAACAGTCAATAAGGGTGTTGCATCAGATGTCAGTTTGGTTTTTACGGGCAGTGATTCATCTTCAAAACAGCAAGTTGAAAGCAGCAGTCCTAGCTATGATTCAGATGCTAATGTTACTCAAAAGAATGAAGCTGTTTGGGATACCAAAGATGATCATATCAGACCTTCATCAAACACAGAGATATTGGCTATGGTACAACATTCACATGGTCATGATAATGTTGATACATTTGAGAATATGTTTGTTCCTGATCAGACACATCCTGCGCATCCTGAGTCTATTAGTGACACATATGTGGTGGAACAAAATGATAGTAATATCACTTTTGCTACTCCAGATATGGATCCTAATAGAGGTGAGCCTGCCCAGGATGGATCTTCTTATGACCAAGATCATGCCTTATTTGCTTCATTAATCAATAATTTCAAACATGAACTTGACAAGTGCAAAAACGACAATCGTGAAGCTAAGCAAACGAATGTCTTATTGACAAAAGAGCTTGAGAGATTTAAAGAAATGGAAAAAGGTTTTCAAAATGTAATAAAAAGAAAAGCTGAACTTGAATTTGAAAACTCAAACCTTAAATCACAAGCTCGGTAGTTTGAAATGAATGGAGAGTCTGTCAAACAAATTTTAAAAAGAAATGAAGAACTTGAAGTTGGTTATAGTGAAGCTGTTCTTCGTGAAAAACGTTCCATTCAAAATCTGGATGCTCAATGGTTCTTAACAACAGAAAGGTTCAAGCACTTGTAAAAGAGAACAGTGATTTAAAAAGTGAAAATTCCAGGCTTAAGACAACCACTTCAAATTTTGAGATTGTTAATACAAAACTTGAGAATGAAAATCAATAATTTTTTAAACGAACAAACGATTTTGAAAACAAACTTCGAAAATTGGGACAAACTTCTCAGACATTCAACATGCTGCCTACTAAAGATGAGGAAGTTTCTAAACAAACATCTGGCATTGGTTTTGAAAATAGTGCTCAGTTGGGAAATGGAAAACCGTGTTTTTTAAACAAAGTGAAAAAGTTGACACCTATTTTGTATAACGCTGAAGATATGGGAAAAGAATTGTCAGATGATCTTTTGTTTGAATCTCAAGATATTTTAAAATCTGAAGAGGAGAAACGTTTGAAAGTTAAACAAAGAAAAACCCCATTCTTGTACCACGGCTTTGTGTATGGTTGTACACAATTGACAGATATTCCAAAAGCACCTTTCAAAAGAAAAGACACAAATGTGAAAAGATTTTTCAAAGAAGCTCAACTTGCTACTTATGATGCTACGTTATGGCAAAATAGAGCAAGGAAACAATTTTGTAGTCTTAAAAATCACATTGAGCATACGTTAAATGTCATTTGGTTTAAGCAAGTAAACATTGATAACAGCGTTTTCTCCAATCCTCTTTCATCAGATGTACGCCTTAAGATTGAAGTCCAAAAGATTTTGAAAGATGAGATTGAACCTCATGTGAAAAATATCAACTTAAGTTTTGAGTACTTTGAAAAACATCTTGTCACTGAAATGAGAGAAGATTTAAAGTATGTTCACTCTCTTGAAGACGAATTTGATGAGAAATGCTTAATACTTGACATTCAAAAGGAATTTTTCACAAATCAAATAGAGTCGTTCAAGTCAGCATCTGTCAACCATGAGTATGAGAATGTGAATTTCGAACAAACATCTTCTTTGAAATCTAAAAATCTTTGTCTCAAAAAGAAAATAACCGAGCTTTCAAAAGAAGCAGCTGATGTCAAAGAAGAACTGTCAAAAAGATCTGCTCAGTTCGAGAAACATCTTGCAATACTCGAAGCACAAAGTATCTCTTTCCAACTTAAACTGCAAGAGAAGAATGAGAAAATGTCTTCTGAAAACTCTTTGACATCAGTGCTTAAAGAAAAAGAAAAGATTTTTGTAGAAAATTGTGATGATACCAATATCAAGTTTGATTTCGATGAACTTGATACAAAAAATCTTGAACTGGAACATAATGTGGCATCATTACAAAAAGAAAATGAGCATTTGAAACAGACTTACAAAAACTTGTTTGATTCAATCAAGTGATCAAGAGTTCAGAATCAAACTTCAATCAAATCTGACTCTCAGATCACACCAAATCATCTTTTTTAAAAAGAAAAGTCTGTGCTTCAAAAGAAAATTGTTGAATTGGAAAAAAGAATTGCACAACAAACCAAGGATTTTGGTGATGCCAAAAATGATTTTTCAATCGAAACAGACAAATATGAAAAATATTTTGCACATCTTGAAAATCAAAATGCTTCTTTGCATGAAAAACTGGCATCATCAGATCATCTTTCTCTTCAAAAAGAATATAATGATTTGAGAACTTCATACAATCCCTTAAAAGCAACGTTTGATGTTCTTAACCGGTCAAAAGAAAAATCTCAAGTTTCAAACGAGTCTAAACCACAAATAAGTGTTTCAGAAAAGGTTTACATGGATGAATCTTCAAAACCATTTTCTAAAAGGGTTTCTCAATTTACCACCTATTCTTTGCAAAAAGGAAGGAAGTTTTCAAAGAGACCAAACTTTTCTGAAACATTTACTCCTTAAAAGGTTTCAAATGCAAGTGCTCATAATGAAAAGAATCAAGGTTTTCAAAATCCATACTCTCGTTTTACTCCGGTAAAGCCAGTGTGGAAACTAAAGCAAAGCCGTTCAAAACATTTGAAATATTCATACTCTGAAATGCTTCCGCTACAACAAAGGAATGTCTATACTTGGAAAAATCCTAATTCTGGAAGGTCTCCATTCATCTCAAAAACGAATTTTCGAAATGAAACGCCAATTTTCAACAATGGATGGAAAACTTCTTCTTCAAGTTTTAAAACTCCAAGAGAAACACCGAGTTTCTCAAACAACTTTCAAAAGCAAAAGAGTTTTAAATCACCGTTGATTCCACGAGCTTTATTTCAAAATGAAACACAGGTTTTCAGTCCTCGTTGGAATTCAACTTCTTTGTCTCGGATTGACACAACTTACAAATGGATTTCAAAATATGGTAACCCAGTTGGCGCCGTGCTTAAATGGGTTCCAAAAGTTGTTGTCTAATCCAAATTCATGATGGCCTTCGTATACTTCATTACGAAACCCGGGCTTCAATGATGACTTCTTAGTATTTCAGCTAAGGACTCGTTCTTCAAAGAAAGGAAAGTGCTTAAATATATTCAAAGGTTTTAAATATTTTTTGAGCACTTATCCTAAAAACATAATGGCTTATGCACACATAACAGTGTATAACCCGCGATTTTCAAAGAAAGGACCCTGTTGTACATTTCTGTGCGACAATCCTAGAAGATAAGAAGACTTCTCTCCAAAAAGCTTATCAAAGTCTTCTTAATTTCTTGAGCAAAATTTTGAAAAATGTTTCAAAAGGTTTTTAAAACTTTTTACGATGTAGCTCAAGATATTACTCCCTGAAATCCTTAAAGCTTAAATTTAATCAAAATGTTCTACTTTTGAGGGGGAGTAATAAAAAGAAGTTCCAAAAAGATCATGCTTAAAAGAAACTAATTCAGAATTTACAAACATCCGTTTCTCCCATATGCTATCCAAAAAGAAAAGGTTTTTAATCAATTGGTATAAAAAATACCATGGATATGCTATTTTTGAGGGGGAGAAGACGTGATTAAAATGTGATCAATGTGTTTAAGATTGTGGCTGAATCTCATGCGAGCTCGACTCTGAAATGACCCAAGAATTGATGAAACAACAAAAGTTAGTAATCGAAAAGACTTATCCTCGACGGGTAATAACATCAAGTTAGTTACTAGAGCTAGTTGTCACCTAAAAGCTGGCAATGGAACTCTTTAACTAGCTACGTAAGCGTGTCTCGAAAAGGATTTGTCTTAGTAGAATGTACCATATCGAGAGACTTTCTTTGGACTTGGCCAGGACGGGTAATAACTTCAAGCTAGTCTAACTAGTGATGTAAGCATGTCTCGAATCGGTCATGTTCATTGAAAGTGGATCAATTCTAAAAAGTGCAAACTCCTCACGCATGTGCAAATTTCTTAACAATCCATGAGCACATGTGAAGGGGGAGGCCTTCAATGAAATGCAAAACTCTCGAAGTGTTAACAAAGTATGTTTTATTATCATAAACACTTTGAGAAGATTTTCAAATAAATGGTTTTATGGCAACAATAGGATAGTCATGAAGATATAAGGTGACTAAGGGTTAGGAAAAACCGTCCTATGATCCGCCAGGGCCGGAGGGATCTACCCAAGGACAAATCCAATAGATTAGAATTAGAAGTCCTTAGGTATGATTGAAAAAAGGAGAAAATGAGAAAGGAGAAAGAAAGGTTGAAGAATTAAAAAGAAAATCAAATGAAAGGGTGAAAAGAAATAGCCCTCCATATGTTCAACCTTAGGGCAGACACCGGGTTCAACTCATATGCTATTGGTTGTTACTAAGGTGAGGCCGGTATTGAAGATAAGGACGTCATGGACCCAGTGACGCGCTGCACTTAACCTTCTAAGCCACTCAAGTTCTCTTAAAAGAGCTTGTTTCATTCTCACGGGGAACCAGTGTAAACTATCAACGTATCTCTTAGAGATGGTTGATATTGAAGCAGGAGACCCATCCCTAGTCTCCGCATAGGAAAACCAAATTATGCACTTATCGAGTCTAGAGCCATGAGATACATTAAAAGATCTCTTAGGATACACTTTCCTATGAATACACTTGTGTTCGCCAAAAAGGACACAAGTTATAAGAGTCTTTATGAGATCTACAGATCTTGCCTTATCTATCATGATGGTTACTATGTCTCAAACGGTCTACAGTTGTGGGGTGATCTCCAGCAACTCACCTGAATCATTGATGTACTTCGGTGGATCTAGTAAGCCCTTTTCAGGGTTATCTGGTTCAGGAACGGCCTTGGCAAGGGTTAGAGAGAGTTTTCACACTATGCTGTTAACTATCTCTAATTCCGAACCTATAAGTACCGGATGCTTTATTGCTAACTGTTTTATGCAGGTACTGATGAATGTTCCTTGGAGAAAGACCGTTACCATCACTCAAAGATCCACATGCTCATACCCTGCAAAGCTCTCTTCAAAGATCAAAGCAAAGCAAAGTTCAGAACGTTTCTAAGTCAAAGTCAAAGAATCTACAAACTAAAGAAACAAAGATTAAAGTCAAAGAAAAGAGAGCTTCACAAAGATTCAATGTCAAACAAAGTATGAGCATGTTGGAAAAGACGTAAAGACAACAGTGTAAAGATGTTGATCAAAGGCAAGTACGACCAATCGACATTATTCAGAGATCACAAAGCATGATTGGAACATAGGAACTATCAAAGCTATTACACAAAGACTCAAAGTTCAAAAAGAACAAGCTTCAAAGATCAAAGATCAAGGTCACAAAAGAGAGATCTCAATGATCACCCTTAGGGGGAGATTGTTAGTATTAGAAGTGTAGATCATTCATGTAATCAAAGGGAGCTCTCAATGATCGTCCCTTAGGGGGAGATTGTTAGCATTAAAAGTGACGATCATTATTGAGTCGACAAGTATTGTAATAGTTAAGTATATTGGGCTATGGACTTGGTACTTATTAAGTATATCATGTAAGCCTTATTAGAACATGTAAACCAAGTCCAAGCCCAAGCCCATAGAAAGCCTATGTATGGAACTATAAAAGGCATCTTACCTCTCATTTGTAAGGTGTTCTTGGGTGTATATTGTGTGTTTCTCTAATAATATTCTCTCTTCTTTCTTTCTCTACATTCTCTACTTTCTCTCTCTAACATACATACATATCAAGTCACCATCTTTCCATCTCTAGAGACGAGCTACCTGAGATACGGGATAGAGCCCAGATGACACAGGAGACTTAGGGAGAGCAGGCACACCAGTTCGCATTAGCTTAGGAGAGGTTGACTATGATGGAGGGCAGGGATGCTGCTCTTCAGCTCCGAGTTCAGCATCTAGAGGAGATTGTCGTCATGATGGACAGGGAGATCCGTCGTCTTAGGAGTACACCTGGAGCACCTTGACCATCTAGAGCACCTGGAGGAGCCTAGACATAGACTTGTATTGTATTCGCTTTTACTATTTTCCTAGTTCCGAGGTGTGGGACATAGTTCAAGAACTTGTAGTCTTTTGGTTGTTGTACAAACAAATATATCAAGTGTGACTCTACTATGTTGGAAAAGTTGTGCTATATATTATATCGGTCCATGTAGGCCGAAATTTTCATGTATTATATTCATGTGTTGTGATTATATTTATGATGTTTCGTGGTTGCTCTTTATTGTTATCGTATTTATACAGGTTGTGGTTGTATTTATACATGTCGTGGGTATATTTATACATGTTGTGGTTGTACTCATACATGTCGTGGTTGTGTTTATACATGTTGTGGATGTACTCGTACATGTTGTGGTTGTGTTTATACTCGTTGTGGTTGTATATATACATATTGTGGGTGTATACTTTTGGTACGATGACTATTTCTATTATGATTTTTCTCATGGTTGTTTCCATTGTGATTTATCAGAAGTATGGCACCAAGGAAGGGTAAGGCTGCACCAGAAACACCCGCTATGACTCATGCCGCTATCCGCAAGTTGGTCAGGGATAGTATAGCAGAAGCTCTAGAAGTTGAGAGAGCTGAGGTTGCTGCAAGGGCTGCTGAAACTGCTTCTAATACTGGGACGGTTGAACCACCCAACAATAGGCGTGAATGTACATGGAAGGATTTCAAGATTAGTGATCCTATCAAGTTTAAGGGCACTGAAGGAGCGGTTGCTTTGATCCGCTGGTTTGAAAAGACTGAGAATGTATTTCTCATGTGCGGTTGTCCGGACGTCAGCAAGGTAAAATTTGCTACAGGTATGCTTCTTGATGAAGCTATGTCTTGGTGGAATTCTTATGCTCAGCCAATTGGTATGAAAAATGCTTACAAGCTCACTTGGGATCAATTCAAGAAATTGATGACAAAGAAGTTTTGCCCACGTACTGACGTGCAAAAGTTGGAAACATAATTTTTTGAGCTGGTAACTAAAGGCGATGACATCGAGACCTACATTAGGAGGTTTCAAGAGTTGGTTGTACTATGTCCAACTATGGTTCCCGACGATGACAAAAAGATGGAAAACTTCATTGGTGGACTGCCTGAAAGTATTTGAGGGGATGTGATTTCTTTTGATCCTCAAACAATGGAAGAGGCTATCCGAATAACTCAGAAACTCATGGTCCAAGTGGTAAAAGGAAAATCTGCTGTCAACAACAATAACCATTCAAACAACGCCAACTACAACAACACTCGAAACAACAACAAGTATAACAACAATCGAAACCGCAACTATCCCAATAACCGAAACAACAACCCAAACAATAACAACAACAACAAGAGGAGGTTTGACTACAACCAAGGTGGAAATGCTATTCAGCCACCACCTAAGAGACAAGAAGTGGCAAGGTCCTATGCTGCAGGGCCAAACGAAGGAAAGGATACGAGGGTAATATACCCAAGTGTGAAAGGTGTCAGAAACATCATAACCCAGGACGTTGCCCAGATCCATGTGGCAACTGCAAGAAGATTGGTCATTACACCAAAGATAGCAGGATTCCAAACTTGGGTAACAATTAGAAACCACCAGTAACAAGTTTTGGCTGTGGAGAAATTGGACAATTCAGGAATGAGTGCCCACAAAAGAAGAATCAAGGAGCTGGAAACCAAGGTGGAATGGCTCGAGGAAGAGCTTATGTTATGGAAGGAGAAGATGTCAAAGAGGACCCGAATGTTGTTGCGGGTACATTCCTCGTTAATAATCGTTATGCATCCATTTTATTTGATTCAAGAGCGGATAGAAGTTTTGTTTCTATTGCATTTGCACCTTTACTTAACATAGAACCAACCCCATTAGACATTTCCTATATCGTTGAACTAGCCGATGGGTCTTAAGTTAACACCAACACCATTGTCCGTGGTTGCACTATAAATTTCCTAAACCATCCATTCAATATAGACCTCATGCCCGTAGAACTTGGAAGTTTCGACGTTGTTATCGGTATGGATTGGTTATCCCGACATCGAGCGAGAATTATTTGTGATGAGAAAGTTGTTCACCTTCCTTATAACGGTGAAACTTTGGTTGTTCCTAGAGAGCGAAGTGGAACTAGACTCAGTATTATATCATGCATTAAAACCGAGAAGTACATAAAGAAGGGTTGTTATGCATTCTTGGCTCACATCACGGAGAAGAAGTCGGATGAGAAATGACTTGAAGAGGTGCCAATTGTTAAGGAATATCCAGAAGTTTTTTCGGAAGAATTGCCAGGACTTCCGCCTACATGCCAAGTTGAGTTTCAAATTGAATTGGTGCCAGGAGCTGCATCAATTGCGCGAGCACCGTATAGACTTGCACCTTCGGAAATGCAGGAATTGTCAAATCAATTACAAGAACTTTTGGACAAAGGATTCATTAGACCGAGTTCCTCGCCTTGGGGAGCACCGGTTTTGTTTGTGAAGAAGAAGGATGGAACTTTCAGAATGTGCATCGACTATCGTGAGCTGAACAAGTTAACGGTGAAGAACCGTTATCCACTCCCCAGAATCGACGACTTGTTCGACCAGTTACAAGGTTCCAGTTTTTATTGCAAGATTGATTTAAGATCCGGTTATCATCAACTTAGAGTTCGGGAAGAGGATATCCCGAAAACGACATTTAGAACATGTTATGGTCATTATGAGTTCCAAGTAATGCCTTTCGGATTAACCAACGCACCTGTGGTATTTATGGATCTCATGAATATGGTGTGCAAACCGTATCTTGATAAGTTTGTGATAGTATTCATTGGCGATATCTTGATTTATTCCAAGAGTAAGGAAGAGCACGAAGAACACCTCAGAACAATCCTAGAACTACTCAAGAAGGAGCAATTGTATGCTAAAATTTCAAAGTGTGATTTTTGGATACGAAGAGTTCAATTTCTTGGCCATGTCATTGATAGCCAAGGATTACAAGTCGACCCAGCAAAGATCGAGGCAGTTAAGGATTGGGCTACGCCCAAGTCTCCTACGGAAATTCGTCAATTCCTAGGACTTGCCAGATATTACAGAAGGTTTATTGAAGGGTTTTCTAAGATAGCGAAGTCGTTGACTAAGCAGACACAAAAGAATCAAAAGTACGAGTGGGGAGAGAAGCAAGAGTCCGCATTTCAGTTATTGAAACAGAAGCTTTGTAGCGAACCGATTTTATCACTACCTGAAGGTATTGAGAACTTTGTGGTATATTGCGATGCTTCGCATCAAGGACTTGGAGCTGTGCTAATGCAAAACGAGAAGGTGATAGCTTATGCATCTAGACAACTTAAGACACACGAGAAGAATTACACTACACACGACTTAGAGTTGGGTGTGGTAGTTTTTGCACTCAAGATTTGGAGACACTACCTTTATGGTACCAAGTGCGTGATTTTTACCGACCACAAGAGCTTACACCATATACTTGATCAGAAGGAACTCAATATGAGACAACGTCGTTGGCTAGAATTGTTGAGTGATTACGATTGTGAAATCCGATATCACCCGGGAAAAGCGAATGTTGTAGCAGATGCACTTAGCCGAAAAGAACGACTCAAACCTTTGAGAGTTAGGTTATTAGGAATGACAATTATTTTGCCATTACCATCAAAAATTTTAGAAGCTCAGATTGAGGCTCTCAAAGAAGAAAATCGACCACATGAGAAACTTTATGGTATGCCAGAAAACAAAAATGGCTTTGTATAGAGATCAGATGGAGTGTTATGCTTCAAGGACCGAATTTGGATACCACTCTATGGTGGGATACGAGAATTGATTATGCATGAATCACACAAGTCGAAGTACTCTATTCATCCAGGTTCTGAAAAGATGTATCAGGATCTCAAAAAGCTTTATTGGTGGCCGAACACGAAAGCAGAAATAGCTACTTACGTCAGCAAATGCCTTACTTGTGCTAAAGTGAAAGCCGAGTACCAGAAACCGACAGGATTACTTCAACAACCAGAGATTCCACAATGGAAGTGGGAACGTATTACAATGGACTTTGTCACTAAACTTCCCAAGACGTCAGGAGGTTAGGATGCTATTTGGGTAATTGTTGACCGTCTTACCAAATTAGCTCATTTCATACCCATTAGAGAGACTTATTCAATGGAACAACTTGCTAGACTTTATGTCAAGGAAATAGTCTCAAGACACGGTGCACCAGTTTCCATTATTTCTGACAGAGATAGTCATTTTACTTCAAACTTTTGGCGGTCATTACAAGATTCTTTTGGATCCAAGTTAGACATGAGCACTGCTTACCATCCTCGGACCGATGGTCAGATCGAGAGAACTATTCAGACACTTGAGGACATGCTTAGGGCATGTGTGATTGACTTTGGAAATGGTTGGGCTAACCATTTGCCGTTGATCGAATTTTCCTATAACAACAGTTACCATTCGAGCATTAAAGCAGCACCATTCGAGGCACTTTATGGTCGTAATTGTCGATCTCCAGTTTGTTTGGCCGAATTTGGTGATGTACAATGTACTGGCCCGGAGATGGTTCAAGAAACAACAGAAAAGATAATTCAGATTCGAGAGAGACTCGAAACTGCTAGAAGTCGACAGAAAAGCTACGCAGATGTTCGACGCAAACCATTGGAATTTCAGGTCGGAGACAAAGTCATGTTGAAAGTCTCGCCTTGGAAGGGCGTGATACGATTTGGAAAATGTGGGAAGTTGAACCCGAGATACATTGGTCCATTTAAGATACTGGAAAGGATTGGTCCGGTAGCTTACAAACTTGAACTTCCGTCAGAACTCAGCAATGTACACAACATGTTTCATGTTTCGAACCTCAAGAAATGTCTTTCGGACGAGTCTGCCATTATACCATTAGAAGAAATACAACTTGATGACAAGCTTAACTTTGTGGAAGAACCAGTTGAAATTATGGACCGCGAGGTCAAACAGTTGAAGCAGAATCGAATTCCGATCGTGAAAGTTCGCTGGAATTCTCGAAGAGGACCCGAGTTTACTTGGGAACGAGAAGACCAAATGTGACTAAAATATCCACAGCTTTTCACAAGCCAATTTCCGAGACCAACACTAGCTGAATTCAAGGACTAAATTCCTTTTTGGGTGGGCGACTATCACACCCCACGATTTCAGGTCATTTTTCCAAACCTCAACATATTACTATTCACCAATTACTATTCATCGATCACTATTCATCATTGTTGAGGTCAGTTTGATATTCCGAGAAACATTCAAAAATTTCACTATTCACATGACACTATTCATTTCCGAGAGAAAACCACTATTCATGTGCATTACTCATTTCATCGTAAACTTAGTTTACGGGTATTAAAATTCGCGTAACTGTACTGGTTCAGGAGCGAATTCATGCATTATCATTGGGACATTTCATACGGACTAGAAATAGTCTGCATATCATCATTATGGCACTTGCATACTATTCCACTCGAAGGATATTTAAATTAGTACTTTTGGTATAATTAACTTTTACGTATAATTATTTCTAAATAAACGTTAACACGCGATCAATAATGTGACTAACACGTCCGACACTCCAGACTATGATCTCAATATATTTTTATATTCATTTTAATAATATAAAAATTATAATATTAATTTACCCGGTGTTTTGGAAATTTATTTAATTATTATCGTAAGTTTAATAAAATTACGACGGTTTTTCGTAAAAACTAAATAATAATTATCTAAACACTCAATATTGATACCCAACATATTTTAATAATTTTTACGACTTTATTATGTCCCGGTTAACTCCGTTAAAATTTATTTTTAGTTAACTCGATACCCGGTATACCCTAAAACTATTAATATATACATTATAATACCAAATACTTACCAACTATCTTACAAGCTTCACTTTTCTTCCCTTTTTCATGAAATGCCGCCCCTCCCCCCTCCTTACCCTTTTCTTACACACTTTGAAAATGTTACTACTCTAATTAATGAAAATAGATCTTGTCTCCAATAAGTCAATAATACATAGCTAGAATACCTTATCTTTTCTCATTCAAAAAGGTGCAAGTAAACACATATTTATTTTTCTCTCTTGGGGTGCTCGGCCTAAACAAGAAAACAAGCAAGAAATAATTAATTTTCCAAGATCTAGTGATATTCAAGTGTAGTTTGTACTTCTTTTAGGGTTTTGAAATATAAACTCAAGGTTTACATAGGTTTTCATCCTCAAAATCTCCTTAGTCTTTCAAGTAAGTGTATGAAACTCATCCTTATGATTTTACCAAGTTTTTAGAAGATTCATATGATATATATACTAGATCTACATGCATATGCTATTTATACCACTTCATTTTAAACATAACTAACTTTTGAGCCCTAGAAATAGATTATAGTTAGATCCTTGTTAGATCCACTTGATTTATGATGTTTAGGAACCCATGACACCCTAAGAAGGTGTATGGTATGATTAGACTAGTTTTGTGGTGATTGAAAGTGGTTTGGTTGAAGTTGGAACAAGATTGGAACCCTAGAAATGGTTTTTGAAACATTACAAATACCTACTGTCCATATTTTTAAAACGTGGGAAACTCAGTAGGTGATGGGTAATTTTTGACCAAAGATTTAGAAAATAATTTCAAAAACGAAGCCGTGGGCGAAAGAACGGATTAAAACGATCTTATAACGAAGGAGTTATGATTTTTGCAAGTTAATTGACGAAAACTATTTTTCTGAAAAACTGCATGCTGTTTGACAATTTTCAACGGACAAATAGAGGCATTAGACATAACCTAGAGAAGCCGAGCTATCGAAAATATATTAATACATACTAAGACGAATCCGTGGATATAAAGAACGAGGAAAATGAACTTAAAACGACCAAGTTATACACGTTTTAAAATCGTCAAAACTATATATATATTTAGTCACTACTAGAAATAATATAACTACGTACTAAATGATATATTTTCTAGATTTCTTATTCAAGGATTTTATTCTTAACTAACGAAGTACGTACGACCCAAGGTTTATTTATGCGACTACTAGACGTTATTTTAAGGTTTTCAAAACGAGGAATATAACACTAACATTTTATATACGATATATTACGATAAGTTTCTATACTTCTAATTGGACTTATTTTTCCTAAGTATGGAAATTTCCTACTTTGACGATAACAAGTATTTTCAAGTTACGAGTGGTATAGGTATCATGTGCATGAATATTCATTACAACATTTCATGATCTAAGGTAGATCATATTCATTCATTTAGGTTGCGGCTAGTGTACGTGCCTTGTTGTCCCGATCATTTCATCTCATCGTACTATCACTTAAGGTGAGTTTTCATAGCCCCGTTTTCAATTACTTATTTGATTTCAAATCCCACGGGGGAGAATACATTGCATCAATTATTTTTGTACATGCCCAAGTATTAAATTCCATACATTGCATCAATTATACTTGTGGCTTATGTACATACGATTTAACTTACAAACCTATGATTATTCACCAACATTTTTGTTGACCGTTTTCGCAATGTATTTTCAGGTAACTAAGACATATTCCTCATGACAGTCATGGAGTCATTTCATTGAGTAGCAAGGATGACGCGTCTCATTTTGGATTTTCATGCACTTGTGAACTATCGTTTGATTGTACTAAACTTATTTACTTAAATCTTCCAACTCTTTTGGGACCTATGTTTTATAACTCTGAATATTTTGAATGAATCAAATGATGTATTTTCAAAATGACACTTTAGGTCGTTCAATATAACTGTAACTGTGGTGCTATGACAGTCACCCCCAGGTATTCCATTCCGCTGCCATTCAGGTATTTTGGGGGTGTGACATATAGAAGCCATATAGTTGTTTAGAAATCTTGAAGTAGCAAATACGTTGAAGCCTTAGAGTAGTGAAAATTTTGAAGCTTTCAAAGTAGAAGAAGCTTTGTAGCGGATCATAGATTAAAGCCCTCAAGTAGTGACATAGAAGTATTGAATTTGTGAATACATAGAAGCTTGGAAGTTGTGTAGAAGCATTAGATTTGAAGTTGTGAAAAGATAGAAGTTGTGAAGGAGTGAAGACATAAGTGTTGTGAAGAAGTGTAGAAGGAATAAAAGGGTGTTTGAAGTTGTGAGATTGGTTCTAGCTAGGATTAGAACTCGACATTTAGCTATGTGTCATTAAATTAGTGTAAGATAAGGTGTGTACGGTTTTCTCTGCCACAAGGGAGCTTATTGATTTAGTGAAGAAAACTCTCGAGTTCGGTGATCGAGGAGTGGAGTAGGGCAAGAAGGTATCCTTGTATCCGAACCACTATAAATCCTTTGTCTGTCAGTTTGATCTTTCCATCTCTCACTCTTTGTTTACTTACTTACTTATTTACCTACATATTGCATATAGATATAATTGCTTATATTGTGCGTATATTAATTTCACATAAAGATCAAATTAAGTTCCACTTACTTACTTATTCACTATATATATATATACATATATATATATATATATATATATATATATATATATATATATATATATATATATATATATATATATATATATATATATATATATATATATATATATATATGTTTGTGTGTGTGTGTGTAATAAACAACTTTGTAGTTTTTACTCAACAACTTTACTTAGTGGTGTTTAAACAACTATAGTGAACAAACTCAAATCTATATTTTTTAATCAAAGTTTTTATAAACTTGAACTACTCTTTGTGAAGCAAACTTTTATAAAACGAAAAAGATGTAAAACTATTCAATCCCCCTTCTAGTTTTCCACAATATCTACGGTTGAATGTACCCGAAAATACATATTGATTATGTATTCCCTTTAACATTCAGAGATATATGATATGATGCATGATAAAAAGTTTTTACGTTGTATTAACTAAGAAAAGAAATGTGAGTGTCCTAGACATGAGAAGGTTTTTGATTAAAAACAAAAATGAGGCATTCTATTAGAAACAATGTAAATATATGTAAGTATAAACCTCATTAGTTTGAATAATTTTGCGCAAAGAAATAGAGGTCCTAGACTCAGAAAGGAAGATTAGAAATACACACCTTGTCCAAAGAGGGGTTTATATAAGAAATCAAGACATTTGTTCCATAAGGCCAAGGCCTATATGAAGCAAGTTGAAAGCTTTAAGTTTATCGCAGAGAGTGGCAATATCAAACATCACAGTCGAAAGGAGCTTGTTTCATCCATAGTGCTTGTTGGCATGCTTTTCCTGCTTCGGTTGTAGAGATAGTAGGTGCGGTTTGCTTCTTTAAAAACCATGATGTTAAAACCATCCCATGAGTGCCATTAGTGCTTTTGTGAAGAAAATAGTCACCTGCATGGTCAGAATCTGCATATACAATGGCTTCAATACCTGTATCTTTTGGATATCATAGTTTGTGTTTTACCATTTACGTACCTAAATGCTTCTAACCACTTCGAGATGTGAAGATTTTGTATCTTCATATATACATAATATCTTGCCAACTAATCATAAAATATAGTAGACTACCTATCTAACCACGGTACTAGGTAGTATCAACAGATTCACCGTTTGTGTCTTTAGTAATTATAGAGTCAGATGACATTGGTGTTAACATTGGTTTAGCATCTTCTAATCCTGATTTCTTTTAATATATTTAGATTGATGACTTGCAGAGGTTAAAGCCTAAGCCTATTCTATCTCCGAGTGTCTTTTGGTTATTTAGTAAATCTTTAAGAGATTTAGAACTCTTTTCAAATTTAGCTAGAATGTTGGCCCTTTCCTTATAATTTTCACTTTTGTAAACTTGACACACTTTGCATTCTAGATAAGTTTTAACATCATTATCAGGTCTAGAATGTAGAAAAACATTTTTTCAAGACGAGCTCATTTAATTCTTCTTGCGTAGCTATTATCCAACTTTTTTCCTTAATAGCTTCATTAATGTTTTTGAGTTCTTTTGAGGTGACAAAACATAATGAATTACTTCGATTTAGAGTTCGAGACTGTAATGCTCTCTTATTTAATTTTCCTATACCTATTTCTGGAGGGTGATTGTTAAACTCTTTGATATTAACTATTTCTTTGTCATTGTTTTCTTTTATTTCACTACTTTGGTTTTCATGAGTTTGTCTTTCTAGTATGTCTTCATCTTTTGGATTAGGACAAAGTTTAGCTTTAGAGTTTCCGATTTTTATCACAAAAAGACTGTTTTTCCTAACTCCTGTTCCTATGGTTATTCCATCTGTTAGTATTTTGCTACCGGACTCACTAAATAGGACATCATACTTTTTATCAACTATTTGACTAATAATTAATAAGTTAAAACCTAAGTTATCTATGTGACACACATTATTGATGGTCAAAGTGTTATGTGTGATCGTACCTTTTCCAATGATTTTACTCTTGTCATTACCAAATACTAAATTACCTCAATTGCAAGCCTTGTAGGATGAAGATAGACTTTTATTATCTGTCATATGCCTTGTACATCCGCTATCTTTTATCCATTCGTTTGGTTCTAGATCAACCTTTAGACAGACCTATAATGACAAAGAAACTAAAGCATTTGGTCCCCAATATCTCATAGGTCCATTAGTGTTAAATAAGCCATTCATATGGTTCACAAAAGGAATATAGTTCCAAGGTCCAAAATTTGGTGTTTGAAAATTGTAAGCACCATTGTTCCATCCTATTTGATTTTTGTTACTTTTTGGGTAAGGTGTGTTTGGTCTCCTAAATGGTGTTGTTGGTCGAACACTTGGTTTTCTTAAGATTCCTTTATGGTGATGTGGTATATTGACATTTCTATCAGGCGTATTAGGCGTTATCTTTTTGGTTATAACTACAAACTCTTTCCTAGATGATTTAGACAATCCTATTTTTGATTTTTCTATATCATATACCAGGATCCTTTCTTTAGGCCTAGCCGGTTCCCTTTTGGAGGGATCCACCGAATCCGTTACCTCAGAAGCAGTTGAATTAGCAGACTTAACAATTTGGTTGATTTTTCCTCACTAGTCGAGGGCATACAGACTGTAAATCCTACTCCTTTTGTATTGTTTTTGACTTGTTGTGTATCTATTATGTCTTCTAAGCGTTGTGTGGTTAATCTAACAATTATAGTCTTGTTTATCAACTAACGTTTGAACACTCACACAAAGTTCACATTCTTTTATTGCGTCCTTTCCTTTTTCAAGCCTTATTATTATTTCCTTAAGATCTGAAGTTTCTTTTTCTAAGATTTCAATTTTACTTTTAAGAGGTTTGCTTTTGTTAATGACTTTATGGCTAATTTTGCAAAGCTTATTATATTCTATGCTTAAAGATTCATCATCTAGAGATGAGCTACTATAGTAAAGAAAGTCGGAAGGTACCTCATTAGATTCTTTGGCCATGTGACAAATTTCATGTTTCTCCTCTTCACTAGGATACCAAGAACCGCTAACGAGTGCATTTTGTTCACCATTTGATTGTTTAGGACACACACTTATAAAGTGATTTGGATCACCACATCCAAAGCACTTTCGATAATCTTTCTTTTCTTCCTTGAATTTTTGGGTGCCTTTCTTGTAATCGTAGGGTTTTAACACGAATCTTCCTCTTCATCTAAAGAACTTTTTAAATTCCCTCATGGCCAGGGCGTATTCTTTATCATCACTATCCGAGGATTAAGTATCTTCATCACTAGACTCCTTTTTAGCTTTTAAAGCTAATGTCTTATACTTTTCCTTTTCCTCTTTTGAGACTTCGGAGTCTTTAGCCAATACAACCTCATATACCTTGAGGTTCCCAATTAACTCATCGAGGGAAAGTGTTGTAATAAATAATGCCTAAAAACGTTATTAACATATATCCATATCTCTATGTTTTGATAATCACACAACGTAAACTCATTGAACTACAAATTATGACGTAAACAAGTATTTAGTCATAAATATTCACTTTAGCATCCAAATCACTTAAGGTATGAATAAACAAAGTGTCTAATGCATTTTATGATCAAAGGATTTTTTTTTTTACAAACCTTACATTTTTTAAAGTGGGACAAACATTTTAAACTTATACAAAATATTTTTATATTTATAAGAAATGTTTTATTCAAAATAAATATTTTGAATTCAAATTTCTACCCAAAAAACGGCTATATTCTTCAGAAAAAACCTTCCTCACAAAAAGACAAAAAATCTGAAGAAAAAATATTTTTTTATTAGGCGGCCCCCTTAATTAAGGGGACCGGCACCCTAATTAAGGGGACCGCCCACGCTCCCAAACAGTATTTTTTCCCCTATAAATACTGGTTCATTCCATAGATTTTTCTCACCTTTTACACCCCAAAACTTTCTGTTCTAGATCTCATTTCTATTCCCTAAAATCCTTTGATCATATATACATAAATCTTTGTTTCAAAGTGATCCAAGCCTCAACGTTTCAAGTGCAAGAGAAGAATACATCAATCTACCTAGAGAAGAAATATTACAACTTGTTGTGACCTCCACATCCAAGTTGTTAGAGCATCATCCATTATATCGTGTAACTAGTTGTGAATACTTGATAGAAGATAGATTAGCAAGGCATATAGATAGGTAGTTGTGATGTAGATAGGTGTGAAGAAGATAGTTGTGAAGTAGGTAGTTGTGAAGTAAATAGTTGTAAAGTAGAGAAGTAGTGAAGTAGATAGGTGTAAAGAAGATAGTTGTGAAGTAGATAGTTGTAAAGTAGATAGTTGTGAAGATAGAGAGGTGTGAAGAAGTCGTGTAGAAGGTGTGAATAAGGTGTGACGAAATTGTGGTGTGAATATTGGTGTGTAAGGTTTTCTACGCCATAAGGGAGCTTGTTGACATAGTGAAGAAAACTCTCGAGTTAGGTGCTCGGGGAGTGGAGTAGGGCAAGGAAGGTGTCCTTGTAGCCGAACCATTATAAATCTTTTGTCTCGCGGTTCGATCTTTCCATCTCTTACTTTTTATCTTACATACATTATTATTGCTTTAGTACTTAGTTATAATTTTTTATATTGTGCAAGACTTGAATTCACATAATATCGAATCTAAACTCTTTAAAGTAAACAAAGTTTTCAAAAACAAAGTTTTTATAACAAACCTAGAAGGCCGCATATAATAGATCATATAGTTAGTTTCACACTAAACTCTAATCAAAGGTTTTTCAAACAAACAATTGAATAAACTCGAATCTATATTTTGAAACCAAGTTTTATAAATTTAAAAAGACGTAAAACTATTTAACCCCCCTTCTAGTTTTCCACAATTGGTATAAGGAGCCACGTCAAGCGAGATTTTTAAAATATATTGTATTTTAAAACTTGCAACGATCTATGGAATCTGAAAAATATTTAGAAGGGCAATCTATGCAAAGACAACCACTATTTGAAAGTGATGGATTTTTATATTAGAAAAATAGATTCGAAACTTATGTGTAATCAAAAGATCTTTATCTTTGGCATGTTATTACCTTTGGTGATTTTCCCCCTATTCAATATAATCTTGAAACTAAAAAGGATGAAATTGTATCTTTTGAAAAACAAAATGATGATTTGAAACAGAAACTAGCAAAAAATAATGAGGCTAAAATGGTTATTTATAATGCATTACCACGCAAAGAATATGAAAGAATTTTTATTTGTAAAACCGCAAAAGAAATTTGGGATTCTTTACTAATCACTCACCAAGGTAATACTCAAGTTAAAGTTAACAAAATAGATCTTCTTGTTCAACAATATGAACAATTTACGATTCTGGAGAAGGAATCAATAGATAATGCTTTTGCTAGGTTTAACACTATCATCACAAGTTTAAAAGCACTTGATGAGAATTATTCTAGTAAGAAATTTGTTAGGAAATCTCTTAGGGCTCTTCATCCAAAATGGCGAGCTAAAGTTATGGCGATTGAAGAATCAAAGAACTTGTCAACTCTTCCACTTGACGAGTTGATCGACAACTTGAAAGTCTACGAAGCAATAATAAAGAAAGACTCCGAGATGGTCAAAGGAAAAAGAGAGCAAAGCAACTCAATTGCGTTGAAAGCTAGGAAGGAATCTAGTGACGAGGATAGCTCAACCTCCGAAAGTAATAACGAAGAATATTCCATGGCCATAAGAGACTTCAAGAAATTCTTCAAAAGACGAGGAAGATTTGTTAGACGACCACATGATGAAAGAAAGGCATTTCAAAGAAACAAAGACGACGAAAGTAGCAAGAGCGAAAGGAAGTGCTTTAAATACGGAGATCCAAATCATCTTATCAGAAAATGTCCAATGATGTCAACGAATCAAAATCAAAAGGCGTTCATTGGAGGAGCATGGAGTGATAGCGATGAAGATGAGAAAGAAACCACAAAGGAAGAAAGGTGTCTTATTGCCAAGACATCAAGTGAGGTACATTCCGAAACCGAATACTTTAGTGACGAAAATTTATCATTAGACGAAAAACACCTAGATAGTGAATATAATAGGTTATGAAAATTAGGTCAAAAGGTTATAGCTAAAAATAAGTCACTAAAACATATTAATAATCTATTAGAAAATGAAGTACTCGAATTAAAAATTAAACTACAACATTTGGAAAAAGGAAAAGAAGTTTTAGTAGAATTTAAAACATGCTTAGAGGTTAAAAATGAAAACGAAATACTTAAAGATGAAATTTTCAAACATGACAAGTTTAAAAATAGTAGTAACCCACTTAAGAAAATAATAAGTGTGCAAGAAACTTCAGGAGATAAAACCGGTCTAGGATTACCTCAACTAATGTTTCAACTAGTGAAATGATGAAGCGAAAAGTGTACCGCTTTTAGGGGGTCATTTAAGGCCTAATTCCAGATTATTTTATCAAATATTGCCCTAAATCGTTCCTTCTGTCATTTTAGGTACTTAGGAGAAGAAATCTGGAAAAGGAATCATTTTGGACTTTTTTGGAGCAAAAAGTGAAGAAAAAGGCAAAGTCTCCAAAATATGCTGAAAATAGTACCTGAAGGCATCAAAAAATTTTCTTGACGGTGTCACGACTTGGAAATGGGTTGGATAAATAAAATATACGGCGTCACCCTTTAAGGTGATCAAGGCCGTCACGTGTAAATGCAAGGAGTGATGGCCATCAGGATTAAAGAGTGACGGCGTCACGTGTTAATGGAGGTCGGCCATCACATGTTAAATTAAAGAGTGATGGCCCAGAAGACTTCCTGAAGGCATCACGTAGGCCATTACATGTTAACTTGTCACAACTTGCGCTCGCGGTAGCTGTTACTGTTTTGGCCATAACTTTTGCATACGAACTCGGATTTGAGCGATTCAAAAAAGGAAACTATTGGGAAAAAAAGATCTACAATTTGGTGAAGAAAATTTGGTCTTGACGCCATCAAGTTTGGTCTGACGCCATCAAGATCGGGCTGGGCAGAAAATAACCAATAAATATAACATCATAACTTCACTATTTGTAAGCCCTAAACCCTAAGGTCGATTCCTGGGTTTAGGTAGGTGTTTTTCCAGCAACTTAGAGGGTTTCAATAACTTCATAAACATCATATGTTGGTTTGTTGATTCTATCTTATTTATGTTTTCCATTATCATTGTTGTTTGCTCTTCTTTGATGATGTTTTCCTAATTCACCTTGTGTCTACTTATGATTATGTGAAACTTGTATATAATTGATTAGATCTTATTGATTCCTTATTGATGTTTGTGTCTATCTTCATCAATTAAGGCGTGACACTTCAATAGGTCTAGTTGATTTAGATTATAATTCTTGTTTGATATTGTCTCTTGTTTAATTGAATGATATCGATGTTAGGCTTAAGAAAATTGGCAGACTTCCAATTGATAACTTGCTTGAACGTCTTAAGAAACATGATCGGAGGTGGACTACGATTATATGGTTGTATTTAATGCGTAAGAGAATTATAATGATACCATATTAGGAGCTTCTAACGGCTCGACATAGGAGTGAAGTAGGATCTTATAGAGTTAGGGAATATTGTTCACGGCCCTACGACTAGTATTAAGTAATACAACCCATCAATTAAAACAAGGTGTGACAATTCAATAGGTAGAATTGGATAGCTAGCAAGGAGTAACATATCATAGGTAGACATGCTTCACTTACCTTGTAGAACCTTAGTTTATTTTTCTTGCACATTAGTTCAATTAGTAGCTTTTGGGTTAGCTGATTAGCAACTAATTCTACCCCTCCTTCCAATACCCGAGATTTTTACCTGCTTTTCATAAAATATAAAAACACAAAAAAAGAATCATCCTTCACCTTTAGACCTAGTTAGATTAATTTCAATCCTAACGACACTATTCCAGAGTTGAACGATCAATCCCCCAGTACTTGTCACTATACTATACTACAACGATCAGGTACACTGTTTGGTGGGGGTTGTAAGCTTCTCAAGATCCCTTGAGAGGTAAAACCTGTTGCGAGGGCGCAATTCCTACGTATCATAAAAATAAAAGTATAAAGTTTGAATGTGAATCTAGTAAACAAAAATCATTAGAATCAAAACCTAAGTTTATACTTACAAAAGATAGAAAAATACCCATTGCGAATGATGAAAAAGTAAAAAAAAAAAATTTATAAACTATCCATAAAGGCCGAAGTAGGATCCTCTAAACCTAAATTAAGATCTAAAACTCCACCACCAAGAAAACCAAATAATCCTCATGCTCGATCTAAAACACCTCGACCTAGAAGAAACCAAAATAGACAAAACTACAATAACAATAGTCATCAAATTTGGAATTATTAACCAAGTTACAACCCTTGGGGAATATTACCACCATACATGCATCCTAGCCAAATACTAAATATGTTTGGACCAAACAACTTTGGACTAATGAGAAAATGGGGACCAAATGGCTAGGTTATCATTCTTCAAAAATGTTGGAATGTCGTCTATAAATGAATTCCATAAGTCAACATGGTAACTTGATGTGCTTGAAGAAAATCCATTGAAGACTAAAAGGTACGCGTCTCTTTTAAGTTCATTGCTATAATTTGCATGCTTAGATAAATGATTAGTTAGATTAATGCTTAGCTATACATATATATTGTTTGTAGCTCTTATACATATATACGTACATAATAGCTTATATACTTATAAGGTAGAAACATCATTAGTTGACTTTCCTAGGAATAAAATGAAATTGTTCATTATCGAACAAAATAGAAAATGGAAATCTTCTATATCAACTAGTAGCAAACTCATGGTGATGAAGTGAAATGAGTTAAGTGGATTAATCGTTAATATAGAAGTAGGAATAGATCCCTTGCGTAAGAAAACTATGGATGAAACAAGATCTCGTAGACTATGACATTAAGTTAGATAAGTGTGCAATAACAAAGGAGCTATAGATGTTAAGATATACCCCATTCAACACCCTCACATCAAATATGTAGACTTACGTCATCACTCACTTAAGATCATAGGTTATGTAGAAAAGGATAGCATATGACAATAGGCTTAACCAATCCTCTTTAGCATGAGATCTTTAATAAACATCTTTTAAAATCTATGATTAATGATATTTGTTGTCAAAAATCTAATATCTCAAAAAATATGCAAAAACCTCACATTTTGGAAAATAGTTTTTCAAATGACTATCCCACTTTTCTATAACATGTTTTCACTATCAATATCCACAATTTTTTTTTTGATCAAAACCAAAGATTGGGAAATTTTCTTTACATATCATTAACACATCTTGAAGTAAAACCCAATCTATTTTATTCAAATAACTCTCACATCTACGTGAAAACCTACTTTCAAACATTGTTGAATAATGCTAAAAACGTCTCTTTAAATCATGCATGGTGATCTCATATTTGTTATCTATATTTATATAAATGACACTTATAAGTGAACTAAATCAAATCAAGAGGACCATGGTTTGTCTATTAAGAGTTTGTTTGTAACAAGTCTAGAAATCCATGATATCATAACTACCCACTTAATGCTCATGGATACACATTAGGATTAATCCTCCTAGTTATGTAGTTATGTAACACTTGATGATTGCTTATTGTTTCCTAGCACTTATATTTTACTTGCTTGATGAGTATTTTTGCATGCTAGATGAAATTGCTTGTTTACTTAATCTCTTTGGTTAACAGGCTTTGGCTACATATTTGCCTACATAATTAGTATATGCTTAATTGCCTCAAAGAGTTGGACTTGTTTGAAACCAAAAACACAACCTTTCTGCAATTCACTAACAAAAACCTTTTTTTGGCAATCTGGGAATCACCAGATGGGCGCCCCCCTTAATTATTAAGGGGACCGGCCTCCAATTATGGGGACCGGCCATCTGATGGTCGAAGGTGTTGTTTCCTTTTTCTAATTTTTAGCCCATTTCATACTACACTTCTCAAAATTCACAAACCTATTTTATCCTAAACCTTCTATGAAAATTTATACATCCTTAATCCCACCAATCCTACATTATAAACACTCTCATTCCTCTCAATCTCCACTCATCTCATCATGTCCTCTCCCATTAAACCAAAACCACCAAGAAACCCATTTAGAGAAGAAAGCCTAACTTCAATTAAAAGCCCATCAAACCAAATGATGTTGTCAAACATGCAACACCAAATTCCTCCAATGTCTTCAATATTACATACCTAACACCTCACACTCCTTTCCACCAACGTTACATATCAACAACCTTTACTCACCCATATCCTTCTACATCACACTCAAACCTCAAAACCTTAACACACTCAAACCTCATAACCTTTACTCACCTCAACCTCAAATTTCATCTCATAGTGTACCTAATGCACCATCTATAACACCCTCCTACCAAGAAATCCCTTCCATGAACATCGCTCTTTCACTCTCACCAATAACATCATTTGATACTCATTTCCCATCTGCACCAATAACTCCACCTAGTCATCCTCAAAAAAAGATTCAACCATATAACCATTCCCTACACTCTACAAAGTGTGTCATCACCACTACAACTTAACCCATGAAGGTCAAACCATATTTCATGATACACAAACCTCATGTTCACTCAAATGAACCCTTTCACAAACCTCATCATAATAACCAAACATCCATCCTTGTTCCCAAAAATACACCTCCATCTCACCCACATAAGCCATATAAAGAGCATGTTCAATCTCAAAACAACAATCCCAATCATCCATCCCTAATAACAACCACACTCCACCATTATCACCTTCCTCCGAAAACTTGAAGTTCATTGAAGAAGTCAAGGAAGCCCATGAGCTTTATGCTCTTCTTGCCTTACACCTTGCTCAATGCAACTTGGAAAAACTTTCCTCTAGCTCTCCTTCATCACCCCACAACTTGAATCAAGTTTAAAAACATGTCAACAATTAACCTTGTTGCATCTTTATCCTAAAAACCATTGCATTCAATGAACTCTTTACTTAGATTGAATATCTTCTCACTAGATCACATCCAATACCCTCACTTGAACAACATCCAAAACCTCAAATCAACATCTTCCGCTCCCGACTCTCCACCTACAAACTCTCCACCACCAAACTATCCAACATCCATGCACCCAAACATATGCCTCCATTAATCCAACAACCTTACCCTAACTAAACTACTTCATTCCAAACACTCCATCATCAACCATTCTAAGCATACAATATGCTTATAACTTTCACTTTCAAACAAGAATCAACCAACCTCTTGTTGCAAGCAAGTCCGATGGCTCTCTTTGACAAATTAGGATCTTTTACATATTGAATGCATTAAGCATAATAAATGAATATATTGCTATGTGAGCTTAATACTTTTTTTTTCTATGCTTGTTGTTTTCCTTATTTTGCTATATATGCTTGTGCTTCTAATATTTTTCTTGCGAGAATTCCATATCTCGATTCCTTGGTACCCTCGAACGAGGGGGAGCACACATCAAGGGGGAGCTTTCTACCCGTCTAACTTCATTTATGAAGCTAGTTGGCATAACCTTTTTGATTCTACAAAAAGGGGGAGAAGTGAATATAAACTCACTAAGTACTTGTCTAAAAATTAATTTTTAGACTTAAACAGTTTAGGTTTTGTAATCATCAAAAAGGGGGAGATTGTTGATATAAATAATGCCTAAAAATGTTATTAACATATATCAATATCTCTATGTTTTGATAATCACAAAATGTAAACTCATTGAACTACAAATTATGAAGTAAACATGTATTTAGTCGTAAATATTCACTTTAGCATCCAAATCACTTAAGGTACGAATAAACAAAGTGTCTAATGCATTTTATGATCAAAGGAATTTTTATTTTTACAAACCTTACATTTTTTAAAGTGGGACAAACATTTTAAACTTATACAAAATATTTTTGTATTTATAAGAAATGTTTTATTCAAAATAAATATTTTGTATTCAAATTTCTACCCAAAAAACGGCTATATTCTTCTGGAAAAACCTTCCCTACAAAAAGACAAAAAATCTGAAGAAAAAAATATTTTTTTATTAGGCGGCCCCCTTAATTAATTAAGGGGACCGGCTAGTAAATTAAGGGGACCGGCACCCTAATTAAGGAGACCGCTCACGCTCCCAAACAATATTTTTCCCCTATAAATATTGGTTCATTCCACAGATTTTTCTCATCATTTACACCCCAAAACTTTCTGTTCTAGATCTCATTTCTATTCTCTAAAATCCTTTGATCATATATACATAAATCTTTGTTTCAAAGTGATCCAAGCCTCAACCTTTCAAGTGCAAGAGAAGAAGTATTACAACTTGTTGTGACCTCCACATCTAAGTTGTTAGAGAATCATCCATTATATCGTGTAACTAGTTGTGAATACTTGATTGAAGATTTATTAGCAAGGCATATAGATAGGTAGTTGTGAAGTAGAGAAGTTGTGAAGTAGATAGGTGTGAAGAAGATAGTTGTGAAGTAGGTAGTTGTGAAGTAAATAGTTGTAAAGTAGAGAAGTCGTGAAGTAGATAGGTGTGAAGAAGATAGTTGTGAAGTAGATAGTTGTGAAGATAGAGAGGTGTGAAGAAGTCGTGTAGAAGGTGTGAATAAGGTGTGACGAAATTGTGGTGTGAATATTGGTGTGTAAGGTTTTCTCCGCCATAAGGGAGCTTGTTGATATAGTGAAGAAAACTCTCGAGTTAGGTGCTCGGGGAGTGGAGTAGGGTAAGGAAGGTGTCCTTGTAGCCGAACCACTATAAATCTCTAGTCTCGCGGTTTGATCTTTCCATCTCTTACTTTTTATCTTACTTACATTATTATTGCTTTAGTACTTAGTTACAATTGTTTATATTGTGCAAGACTTGAATTCACATAATATCGAATCTAAACTCTTTAAAGTAAACAAAGTTTTCAAAAACAAAGTTTTTATAACAAACCTAAAAGGATGCATATAATAGATCATATAGTTAGTTTCAAACTAAACTCTAATCAAAGGTTTTTCAAACAAACATTTGAATAAACTTGAATCTATATCTTGAAACCAAGTTTTATAAATTTAAAAAGACATAAAACTATTCAACCCCCCCCCCCTTCTAGTTTTCCACAGAAAGGATTATTAAGTCCTTTGATTCTTCGATTGCCATTATCTCTGGTCTCCATTTAGCCAGAAGAGCCCTTAAGACGTTCCTAACATGATTACGCTTGGAAAAAGATTCACCAAGTGCTATTAGTGTAGTAATAATCGTATTAAGCCTACTAAATGCTTTATCAATACTTTCATCATCCGATATTGAGTATTGCTCATATTGTTGAACAAATAAATCAATTTTATTATTTTGCACTTGTTTGTTTCCTTGATGAGTAATTACTAAAGAGTCCGAAATATCATTAGCGGCTATATGAATAAAAATTCTTTCATATTCCTTTTGGTAAAGCATTGTATAAAACCATTTTTGCTTCATTATTTTTAGAAAGCATTTTCTTTTGTTCATGTTTCAAAATAGAGGACCCAACCTCATTTTTTCGCTAGAGATACTCTCAAATACCGGCACATAATCCCCATCAACAATAATATTCCAAATATCAATATCTTTATACTACTAGCTACATCGATCGGGTACACTGCTCGTTAGTTTGTGTTATAGGTTATGTTGGCTAAATATAAATTTAAAACTTGATAATCATAATCTATACCTACAACAATAAATGCACACATCAAGTTTTTGGCGCTGATGCCGGGGAGTGAATTGTTTAATATCTGAATATCTGTTAGTATTTAAATTAGATTTTTAACTTTATTAGTTTTTAATTTTTAGTTTTTATTTGCTAAATTTGTTGTATATTATTTTAATTGCATTCATTATATTTTTCTGCGTATTTAGTGTTTGCTTGTTTATTGGTTTTCTGTATTTTGTTTATTTTTCATTTTTTATATTTTTCTACATTTTAAACTGTCTACTGTAATTTACCGATCTAAATGATACGGCACATTTGTTCTTACAGATACGGCGTATTGCATTTTTATTTTACATAAAGCGTATCTTATTTAATAATTCGAGTATGATGCATCTATCCCCAAGATATGGCGTATTCTGTTTTTAATCAGAAAATTTTCAAAACCCTAAAATGCCATACGGAGCATGAGTTTTTCTCATACGGCGTATTATAAATCTATTAAAAATAGTTTCGAATTCTTAAAATTATTTGAAGCGGCGTATCGATTATTTTCAATACAGCGCATTGATATCAAAAAGCTTGTATTTGAAACGTAACGAATGTACGGCGTATTAGCTTCTACTCATATGGCGTATTTATAATTATAAGTAATTTGATAATCAAAACATACGGCGTATTGATTTCCATTAATACGGCGTATTGCGTTTTAAAAATAAAAGACTAAGTATTTTTAACAATTTAACATACGACGTATCCGGATTGTTGGATACGACGTATCGCTTGCAGATATCATCAACTTTTATTTTTCGTATTCTACTTTGTTATTAGTTTTCTGTTATTTTACTTTATTTAAACCTATCCTACTGATGCTTTTGTGTTGATTTCAGGACGTACATGACAAGGAGTTCTACTAAAAACCTAGTGAAACCTTTCAAAGAACCTAAAATAGCTTTCCATTCACTTAGGAAGCTTTTCCACACAACAAGCCTTGATTGTTCGAGTTCGGTAGAGCTCTATTACTTTTATGATCAAGAATCTCAGAGTGAAGAAGAAGTCACAGAAATAATGACGGAACCAACTAAGGAGGAGTACATGAACAAGACCCGAGAAGACTATGGTTCGGGGGTTGCTAGGTCCAAGTTTAACAAAGAGGACAAGTTTGAATTGAAGGGTCAATTTCTCAAGGAGTTGCGAGAAAATGTGTTAGGATCGAATTTTATTTCTAAAAAGTGTCGGTCATTAATGTGTAGTAATAGGTTGCTTTAGAATATCATTATGATGAAGTTTATGCTTAGTATTCATGTTTTGTAAAAGTCTAAGGGCCATTAATGTAATAAGGTAAAATATAAGTGATGCCCTAGACTACTAGTATAAATACTCTTGTAATACCTCATTTTGAGATTGGTTCTCTTAGTTATATCAGGGTCATTATTTCACACACTAGAGTTCTCACTCTCTCTCTCTCTCGCTACTTACTTTCTCTCTCTAGATTTAGGCTTCATTCAATAGTGATTTAGGTTGTTCTACGGTCCTACAAGTGGTATCAATCGCCTAGGGATAATTTTAGGTTGTTTTAGATCGTTTTTTTGGTGAAAAATCATCTTTTTTAAGCATCAGGTTACTGTTCATCGTGATTCTTGCGAGTTAGGTTTCTATTTTAGCGAGTTAGACTGTTTTCTGTCGAGTTAGCATATTTGGTTTTATCGAGTTTGGGTTATAACTTAGCGAGTTTGAAATATTCTAGCGAGTTAGAACTTTCAGCTTTTGCGAGTTTGAACTTGTACTTCGAGTTAAGATCAATTTCAGGGAGTTAAGTATAATTTAGCGAATTAGCCTTCACCTTATCGTATAACGAGTAAGGTTCTTTGTGGCTACTACCTAGGGGAAACTCTGCCCAAATTGTTTCTTGTTACCGAGTTAGCAGGTTATCGAGTTAGCCACCAAGTTATCAACTTACAAGGATTACCGAGTTACATAGCTATACCGAGTTAGAGTGTGACACCAAGTTTGAAGACCATTACTATTACCGAGTTAGCACCTATCTAAATCTTACCGAGTTACAAAAATAAATAAATAAATAAATAAAATAAAAAAAGAAAAAAAGAGAAAAAAAAAAAGAAAAACCTTTCAAAACTTTCTGGAGTACTAACTTGATAAAATCTTGTAACTCGTTATATGCTAGTAACTCGGTAACACTTTTCAAACTAGGTAAAACCTTTCAAACTCGGTAAAGCTTATAACTCGGTGAAGCTTCTAACTCGGTAGGGTGCAAACTCGGTAAGTGTTGTCTAACACGGAATTGCTCTAACTCGGTAAATGTTTCTAACTCGATAACCCAATGAAATTTTGGCAGCGTTTCGTTTAGGTAAACACAAGAGAACTCTTTACTCGATGAACGATAAGGAACAAAGGCTAACTCGCCAATATTGTAACTTGGTAAACACAGAATATCTAACTCGAAAATTTTGCTCGATAAAAGCACCCTAACTCGCAAAAAAAAAATTCTAACTCGCAATTTTTTTTTCTAACTCGAAAAATTGTTTTCTAACTCGAAAAATTTTATCTAACTCGCAAAAAATATTTTCTAACTCGAAAACAAATTTCTAACTCGAAAACAAATTTCTAACTCGAAATTTTTTTTTCTAACTCGCAAAAAAAAAATTTCAAACTCGAAATTTTTTTTTCTAACTCGACAAAACGCTGATGAACAGTAACGAGATCCGAAATGTTAACCCAAAAACACGATTTTTCCACCCAAAACCTATCTAAAACAACCTAAAATCATCCCTAGGCTCTTGATACCACTTGTCAAATATTGAAAAATTAGAATAAAAAAATCCAAAAATATTCTTCTCACAACATGTCTCTCGTATAAATCAATATTCTGTACGTGTCTAGAAATGTCATTTAACAATGATACGGACATGTACAGATGCTTGAACGGGAGTTCTTTATTTGTTTTTCTAAAACATGTCGTTTCTCAAAAGTTTCTTCACTATGGCTTTCGTATACTTCAGTACGAAACCCGGACCCGATTGATAACTTCTGATTATTTTCAAATCAAGGACTCGTATTTTCAAAGACGAAATCTTTTTCAAAAAAGTTCCAGTTTAAACAAACGAAAAGGATTTCAAACATAAACTCATTTTCAAACAGAATTCTTGAGCACTTTTTCAAGATTGTTCAAAAGATTTCTCAAAATCTCTCAAAATTAGTGCTCAAGAGAACTCCCTCTAAACCCTTAATTGATTTTAAAATGAGCTATCATTAAGGGGGAGTACAAAAATAAAAATGTTCTGAATTCATGCAAAAATGAAATCTGTCTATCTCTCCAAAAAGCTTGTTCTTAATCAGTTGATATAAAAAATATCACGATATGCTATTTTTGAGGCGGAGAAGACATGATTAAAATGTGATCAAAGATGTTTAAAGATTGTGACTGAATCTCAAAAGAGCTCGACTCAGAAAGTACCAATGAATTGACGAAGCTTTAAATGTCAGTAATCGAAAAAGACTTGTCCTGGACGGGTAATAATTTCAAGCTAGTCTAACTAGTGATGTAAGCGTGTCTCGAATAGGTCATGTTCGCTGAAAGTGGATCAATTCAAAAGTGCAAACTCCTCACGCATTTGCAAATTTCTTAAAAATCCATGAGCACATGTGAAGGGGGAGTCCTTCTTAAGAAACAAAAACTCTCAAAGTGTCAACAAAAATGTGTTTATATTTATAAACACTTTGAGAGATTTTCATAAATGGTTTCATGGCAATTATAGGATAGTCATGGAGTTATAAGGTGACTAAGGTTAGGAAAAAACCGTCCTATGATCCGCCAGAGCCGGAGGGATCTACCCAAGGACAAATCCAATAGATTAGAATTAGAAGTCCTTAGGTATGATTGAAAAAAGGAGAAAATGAGAAAGGAGAAACAAGGGGTTGAAGAATTAAAAAGAAAAGTTATGAAAAAGGGTGAAAAGAAATAGCCCTCCAAATGTTCAACCTTAGGATAGACACCGGGTTCAATTCATATGCTACTGGTTGTTGCTAAGGTAACACCGGTATTGAAGATAAAGACGTCATGGACCCAGTGACGCACTGCACTTAACCTTCTAGCCACTCAAGTTCTCTTAAAAGAGCTTGTTTCATTCTCACGGGGAACCGGTGTACTCTATCGACCTGTCTCTTAGAGATGGTTGATATTGAAGCAGGAGACCTCTCCCTAATCTCCGCATAGGAAACCAAATGTGCACTTATCGAGTCTAGAGCCCCGAGATTCATCAAAAGATCTCATAGGAACACATGATATTTCTACACTGGTTGTTCATCAATAAGGACGGCCAGATGTAAACTTAAGAGTCCTATGCAGATCTTAGCAATCTGCTGAGAACGTTTATGAGAGGATTTACTTATGTATTTTCTCAATGATTGAACAGAAATTCCTACCAGGGTCAACATCAAGCAGCCCTGACAGCAGGTCACTTCGGTAATTCTTTATGGGTTACGCTTAGTGTTCACGGTGGTTTCAAACGGTCTACAGTCATGGAGTGATCCCCAGCGACTCACCCATTCGTTGAGCTACTTAGTAGGTCTCGTAAGCTCCCTCAGGAGTATCCGAAATGGGAACGGCCTTGATAAGGATTAGATGGAGTCTTCACACTATGTTGTTGACGATCTCTAATTCCTTATCTGTAAGCATCGGATGTTTATTACTAACTGTTTACCTGCAGCTATACATCATCTCCATGGCAATGGATTCCACATGCTCATACATGCATCACAAAGTCAAAGGAAAGTTCTCACAAAGATCAAAGGATAGCAACAGTCAAAGAAAGATTCTACGCCAAAAAGAAGAATCTACAAAGTAAAGTGGCAAAGATCAAAGTGAAAGAACGGAAATAACAAATGTATGACAAAGAATTAAGACGTATGAGCATGTTGGAATGGTAGACAACCACCACAAACACAAAAGTGACGAAAGGCAGATGACATCATTGGATCACTTCAACAACAATGAAACATGATGAACAAAGTACTATGACTCATCTAGTGATTCTTAAAGATGTCAAGAGCTATGAATGTTAAAGTTTAAAGACAAAGATGATGACGCGCAACCTTCAATGACCAACACTTAGGGGGAGATTGTTAGGATCGAATTTTATTTATAAAAAGTGTCGGTCATTAATGTGTAGTAATAGGTTGCTTTAGAATATCATTGTGATGAAGTTTATGCTTAGTATTCATGTTTTGTAAAAGTCTAAGGGCCATTTATGTAATAAGTTAAAAGATAAGTGATGCCCTAGACTACTGGTATAAATACTCTTGTAATACCTCATTTTGAGGTTTGTTCTCTTAGTTATATCAAGGTCATTATTTCATACACTAGAGTTCCCACTCTCTCTCTCTCTCTCTCTCTCTCTCTACTTACTTTCTCTCTCTAGATTTAGGCTTCATTCAATAGTGATTTAGGTTGTTCTACGGTCCTACAAGTTTTTTTTTTTTTTTTCTTTCTTTTTTTTTTTTTTTTTTTTTTTTTTTTTTTTTTTGTGAAATAAAATCTTGTATTAGCATGAACTCCCACCCTTCCTAACAAGCTTAGGAGGGTATTTATGGCTTTTACATATGCCACCATGGGCTTTCTCTTGGGCCAAGCCATTAAGGCTTTTACATAACCTTAATAAACTAGCATTTCACTAACTATTACATGAATATATTTAACTAACTATTTGACTCAATAATGATCGTCACTTTTAATCCTAACAATCTCCCCCTAAGGGATGATCATTGAGATCTCTCTTTGATTACATAAATGATCAACACTTCTAATGTTAACAATCTCCCCCTAAGGGTGATCATTGAGATCTCTCTTTTGTGACCTTGATCTTTGATCTTTGAAGCTTGTTCTCTTTGAACTTTGAGTCTTGTTGTGTAATGGCTTTGCTAGTTCCTTTGTTCCAATCATGCTTTGTGATCATTCTTGCCTTTGATCAACATCTTCAAATGTGGGTGTCTTTTCTTCTTTTCCAACATGCTCATACTTTGTTTGACATTGAATCTTTGTGAAGTTCTCTTTTCTTTGACTTTAATCTTTGTTTCTTTAGTTTGTAGATTCTTTGACTTTGACTTAGAAACGTTCTGAGCTTTGCTTTGCTTTGATCTTTGAAGAGAGCTTTGCAGGGTATGAGCATGTGGATCTTTGAGTGATGGTAACGGTCTTTCTTCAAGGAACTTTCATCAGTACCTGCATAAAACAGTTAGCAATAAATCAACCGTCTCTAGAACCCGCGCTTAATCCAATGGCTTCTAATCATAATGGATTAGGACCCGCACTAAACATCCAGACTTCTGGACACATCAGTTCGGGACTCGTACCTCAAGGAGCTCAGTCAACAAACACTGAAAAACCTTCAGAACAAGAACTGGAAAATTTCTTCGAGTCAATGTTTGATGAATATTATGGTGGAACTTTGACTAATGCATCTCAACAACATTCCACTGCACCCGCTCAAAACCATCAACCACCACCATCACAAGATGCATCTACAACAATCGAAGCTAAAGCACCAACTTCCTCAGCATCATCAACATCTACTCCAGCAACTCTAGTTATTGAAACTGATCTACCAAGAGTTGATGAGCAAAACCAAAACACAAATTTTCAACAATAACCTACCAATAATTCAAACGATGTGGCGTTAGAAGAAGAAGAAGTATTTGAAAACCCGTTTGCAACAGACTCTGCTGAATCTTCTTCAACGTTACAAGAACCGACTAACACACATTCATTAAACCCAAGGTACCCTTCTACACTCAAATGGACAAAAGACCATCCAATTGAACACGTTATTGGTGAACCTACAAAGCCAGTTCAGACGAGGAGACAACTTGCCACCAATCTCGAATTGTGCATTTACATTTGCTCAATCAGCCTCAAAGAACCTAAGAACATTCGGGAAGCAATGGCAGAATACCCATGGATAGAAGCGATGCAGGAGGAAATTCTTCAATACCAGTTACATGATAGTTGGGAACTTGTTGAACGACCACTTGATAAATGAGTTCTTGATCTCAAGTGGTTTAGGAAGAACAAACTGGATAAGGAAATGACTATAATTCGCATCAAAGCTCGTCTCGTGGCTAAAGGATATCCACAAGAAGAAGGGATAGATTTCGAAGAATCATTCGCACCTGTAGCTAGACTTGAAGCAGTCCGGATTTTCTTAGCCTATGCAGCTCACAAAAACATCACAGTCTATCAGATGGACATTAAGACAGCTTTCTTGAATGGAACTCTGAAAGAAGAAGTGTATGTGAGTCAGCCAGAGGGATTCATCGACAAAGGTCATCCAGACTACGTCTACAAGCTTAAGAAAGCCATTTATGGTTTAAAACAAGCTCCAAGAGCGTGGTATGACGAACTATCATCTTTCTTGCTCAAAAACAATTTCACCAAAGGAACGGTTGATGATACCTTGTTTATCAAAAAATTCAAAGATGACATTTTGATCGTTCAAATTTACGTGGACGACATAATTTTTGGATCTACCAATCCTAACCATTCAAAACATTTTGAAAATCTAATGAAAAGCAAATTTGAAATGTCCATGATGGGGGAACTAAAATTCTTTCTTGGTTTACAAATACATCAATCCCCTCGTGGTATTTTTATCAATCAAGCTAAATATACAATAGAGATTTTGAAAAAATATGGAATGGAAAGTTGTGATTCTGTTGGTACACCAGTGGTCACTTCACCAAAAATTGGTGCTGATTTATTTGGGAAACCCATCGATCCAAAGAAATATCAGAGCATTATCGGTTCTCTCATGTACCTAACTGCTAGTCGACCCGATATTCAATTTGCTGTTTGTTTATTAGCACGGTTTCAGGCAAAGCCTACCGAACTTCACCTCAAAGAGGTTGAACGGATCTTTCGGTACCTACGAAGCACCATTAACATGGGACTTTGGTATCCGAAGGATTCGGGGTTTAATCTAATAGCTTTTTCAGATGCCGACCATGCCGGTGATCAAGTTACAGCAAAGAGTACATCAGGTGGAGCACAATTTTTGGGTGAAAAGCTAGTAAGCTAGTCGTCAAAGAAACAGGATTGTATTGCGCTATCAACCGCCGAAGCCAAGTATGTGTCTCTATCTGCGTGTTGTGCCCAAGTTCTTTTGATGCGGACACAACTCACAGATTATGGCTTTACTTTTGACAAAATACCTATGTATTGTGACTCAAAAAGTATTCATAACAACCTATTACTACACATTAATGACCAATACCTATTAAAGATAATTACCCTTAGACTTTTACAAAACATGAATACTAAACATAAACTTCATCATAATGTTATTCTAAAGCAACCTATTACTACACATTAATGACCGACACTTTTTATAAATAAAATATGATCCTAACAATCTCCCCCTAAGTGTTGGTCATTGAAGGTTGCGCGAAGTTATCATCTTTGTCTTTTGACTTTAACATTCGTAGCTCTTGACGTCTTTAAGAATTATTAGATGAATCATAGTTCCAGTTCATCATGCTTCATTGTTGTTGAAGTGATCCAATGATGTCATCTGCCTTTCGTCACTTCTGTGTTTGTGGTGGTTGTCTGCCATTCCAACATGCTCATACGTCTTAAGTCTTTGTGATACATGCATTTGTTGTTTCCGTTCTTTCACTTTGATCTTTGTCACTTTACTTTGTAGATTCTTATTTTTGGCGTATAATCTTTCTTTGACTGTTGCTATCCTTTGATCTCTGTGAGAACTTTTCTTTGACTTTGTGACGCATGTATGAGCATGCATTGCCATGGAGATGATGTATAGCTGCAGGTAAACAGTTAGCAATAAATCAATCGGTACTTACAGATAAGGAATTAGAGATCGTCAACAGCATAGTGTGAAGACTCCTTCTAACCCTTACCAAGGTCATTCCCATTTTGGATACTCCCGAGGAAACTTACGAGACCTACTAAGTAGCTCAACAAATGGGTGAGTCGCTGGGGATCATTCCACGACTGTAGACCGTTTGAAACCACCGCGAACACTAAGTGTAACCCAAAAAGAATTACCGAAGTGACCTGCTGTCAGGGCTGCTTGATGTTGACCCTGGCAGGAATTTCCGTTCAATCATTGAGAAAATACATAAGTAAATCCTCTCATAAACGTTCTTGGCAGATTGCTAAGATCTGCGTAGGACTCTAAAGTTTACATCTGGCCGTCCTTAATGATGAATAACTAGTGTAGAAATATCATGTGTTCCTATGAGATCTTTTGATGAATCTCGGGGCTCTAGACTCGATAAGTGCACATTTGGTTTCCTATGCGGAGATTAGGGAGAGGTCTCCTGCTTCAATATCAACCATTTTTAAGAGACAGGTCGATAGATTACACCAGTTCCACGTGAGAATGAAACAAGCTCTTTTAAGAGAACTTGAGTGGCTAGAAGGTTAAGTGCAGCGCGTCACTGGGTCCATGACATCTTTATCTTCAATACCGGTGTTACCTTAGCAACAACCAGTAGCATACGAATTGAACCCGGTGTCTGCCCTAAGGTTGAACATATGGAGGGCTATTTCTTTTCACCCATTTTCATAGCTTTTCTTTTTAATTCTTCAGCCCCTTTTTTCTCCTTTCTCATTTTCTCCTTTTTTCAATCATACCAAAGGACTTCTAATTCTAATCTATTGGAATTGTCCTTGGGTAGATCCCTTCGGCTCTGGCGGATCATAGGACTGTTTTTTCCTAACCTTAGTCACCTTATAACTCCATGACTATCCTATAATTGCCATAAAACCATTCATTAGAAAATCCCTCAAAGTGTTTATGATTATAAAATGTACTTTGTTAACACTTCGAGAGTTTTGCATTTCATGAAGGACTCCCCCTTCGCATGTGCTCATGGATTTTTAAGAAATTTGCACATGTGGGAGGAGTTTGCACTTTTGAATTGATCCACTTTCAGTGAACATGACCGATTCGAGACACGCTAACATCACTAGTTAGACTAGCTTGAAGTTATTACCCGTCCTGGTCAAATTCAAAGAAAGTCTCTCGAGATGGTATAATCTACTTAGACAAGTTCTATTCGAGAACCGCTTACATCACTAGTTAGACTGGCTTGAAATTATTACACGTCCAGGACAAGTCTTTTCGATTACTGACATTTTAAGCTTTGTCAATTCATCGGTACTTTCTGAGTCGAGCTCATTTGATATTCAAGACGATCACATTTTAATCACATTTCTCCCCCTCAAAAATAGCATATCCATGGTATTTTTTATACCAATTGATGAAAACCTTTTCTTTTTGGATAGCTTATGGGAGAAACGGATGTATGTTAATTTTGAATTAGTTTCCTTTAAGCATGATCTTTTTGGAACATCTTTTTATTACTCCCCCTCAAAAACAGAACATTTTGAGTAAATTTAAGCCTTTAAGGATTTAAGGGAGTAATATCTTGAGCTACATCGTGAAAAGTTTTGAAAACCTTTAGAAACATTTTTCAAATTTTTGCTCAAAAAATTAAGAAGACTTTGATAAGCTTTTTGGTGAGAAGTCTTCTTATCTTTTAGGATTGTCGCACATAAATGTACAACAGGGTCCTTTCTTTGAAAATCGCGGGTTACACACTGTTATGTGTGCATAAGCCATAATGTTTTTAGGATAAGTGCTCAAAAATTTGTAAAACCTTTGTTTTGATTTAAGCACTTTCCTTTCTTTGAAAAACGAATCCTTAGTTGAAATACTAAGAATTCATCATGTTGAAGTTCGAGTCCTTAGCAGAAGTACTAAGAAGTCATTATGTTGAAGTTTGAGTCCTTAGCAGAAGTACTAAGAAGTCATAATGTTGAAGTTCGAGTCCTTAGCAGAAGTACTAAGAAGTCATAATGTTGAAGTTCGAGTCCTTAGCAGAAGTACTAAGGGTATTTATGTTTAGTACTAAGAATAACATTAGATGGCTTTACTTTTGACAAAATACCTATGTATTTTAACAAAATTTTTTTGAAAAAATTTTATGTGTTGTGAGAAGAATATTTCTCAAGTTTACTTCAATTCCTGGTGAATCCATATAGTCATACTACCACAGGTTCTGTAAGATCATGAATGATTTATCAAGACACAACCTCAGTCAGACAAATATTGCTAACAACACCAATTTTCTGAATGAGTTGCAACCAGAATGGGGAAGATACGTCACTATTGTTTATCAGAAAAAGAATTTGCATGAAGTGACTTATGATCAGCTGTACGACTTCTTGAAGCAAAATCAAGCTTAAGCTAATGAAGTAAGGGCTGAATTGTTTGCTAAAGAGCATGATCCTCTAGCATTAATGGCTAATACACCAACACCTTTACCAGTGAACACACAACAACCATCATCATCTTACACTCACAACTACATCCAACCATCATACATTCAACAACCAACACCGGTCTACCAACAACAGTTCTACCCACAGCAACAACAACATGTTATTCAACAACAACAATATCCACAATTCCAAGAACCAGAATTCACTGACAATGATGAAGCTACTACAGACTTGACACAAGCGTTTGCTTTTCTGACAAAGGCATTCCAAGGACGTTATTCTACACCAACTAACAACAACCAAAGGATTTCATCGAACACTCGAAACAAGCAGATTGCTCAGCCGAGATTCAATATGGGCAACTGAGGCCAAATGGTTGGAGTTTATAGGAATCAGTAGGGATATACTACTGGATTTAATATGGGTAATCAGAATATGCAGAATGCAGGTCAGTATGTAGGGAATCAGTATGGTCAGTATGCAGGGAATCAGATGGGTAAGTTTGTTGGAAATCATAGGGGTCAGAATGTTGGTAATCAGGCAATGGGTAATAAGAATAGGAATGTTGTAGCTCCAGTTGTTGGGAATCAAGGTAATGTGAATCAGGGTAATCCGGTAAAGTGTTTCAACTGCCAAGGTGTAGGTCATATGGCAAGAAAATGTCCTACTAAGCCAAACAAGAAAGATCTAGAGTACTTGCAGAAAGCAGTGTTGTTTGCACAAAAGGAAAAGGCAGGGTTTCAGTTGAATGCAGAGGAAAATGATTTTATGGCTCTTATGGATGACATGGAAGAACGAGAGGATATCGATGCGAACTGCATATTCATGGCAAATCTTCAGGAAGCTAAGTATGACATGGATTCTGACACACTTCCTGTTTATGACACCAATGCACCATCTGAGGTATCAAATTTCAACACATGTCATAATAATGATATATTTGATATGTCTCCTCATGAGGAACAACATTCTGAGAAGCTAGCACCCACAATTGATACATACCTGGACACGCTAAGTAGTAGCAATACTCCTTCAGCAACTCCAGATGTGAATCATAATGGAGGCTTCGTTTCACCGCATGCTTAGAATGATGAGTAAACATGTGCTTTATTTGAATCATTATTAAATAATTGTGGTATTGAAATCGAGAAAGTGAAAAAGATCAATCGCGATGTTAAGGCCGCGAATGAGAAATTGACCACTGAGCTTGAGAGATACAAGGAAAATGCAAAAAGTTTTCAAATTCACAAAGAACGCGAGTCAGAACTTGAAATTGGTTATAAGAAGTTACTTGTTAAAGATAGGGAATGGAAAAACAAGTTTGCTAATCTTGAAATAAGTTCAACAAAAACCATTAACTCTTTAAAACAAGAAATTTCTGAGTTTACAAACCAACTTTCAAAACAAAAACAGCTTATACTAACCTTGAAAAAGAAATGGATGAGTTGAAAAAGGACTTTGCAAAGAAAGAAGATAAACTTTTGGATGAAATCATAGAGTCAGAACACATGATTGCACATCCAGAAGAATTAGTGGTTAAGTCGGGTCAGTCAAGTCAAACAATGAAAATGATTTCAAATCAAACTAATCCGATTTAGCATACGAAAAATAAAATGGCTCTTGGTAACACAAATCCTTGTAATCTCAAGAAAGCTCAGCAAGAACAGAATGTTTTGTATAATGGTAATGTGATTTACACCAAACATGATCCTACCGTCGTCCGGGATTCTGTGGAAACGATGGAACTTGTCGAAGAGAGCATTACTAAAATGAAACAAAAGGATTTGAAACCGATTGATTACAACAAATTGAACAAACTTTCTGGAATTACTTTTGTTCCTCAAAAAGAACCATCAGTGTTTTCCATAAAACGACCATTCTCAAAAATGTTTTCTAAGAAAGTAGTTGCTTCCAAATCGATTTCTAACATGGAATAGATTTCCTCAAACAACACTTTTACCACAAGTGCTGCAAGAGGATATCGTGATGATCTTAAAACAAGAGTTGGGCAACTTAAAACGACTTTAGAATCTAAAACGAGACTTAATGAGATCAACTGGAATTCCACGGTTCATTTACAACTTAAAAAGATTCTCGAAAATGAATTTGCTCCTCAAATTAATAACATCCATGCTCGTGTAATTCATTTTGAACAAGCGTTTTTGAAAGAAACAGCTGACTTCGTCACGGATCACAAATCCCTGATAAAGAAGGCTAATAAATCTTTTGAGCAAATCAATGTTTTGGAAAACCTAAATGATTCTCTCTTCGAAGCCGTTATGACTACTGATATTATGTCCATCATTTTACAAACTTATTCTGTTCAAGATGATGAAAGATTGAGAGCTGAGACCTCCACAATTGTTTCCAAATATGAAAATGCTCTTATAAAGCTTGAAAAAGAAAATGTGTCATGTTTTAAACAACTTGATCGGAAAAAAGAAGAATGCAAGTATGAAAAATTGTCATATGAGCGTGCCTTCAAGAACATGAAAGAGCAAAATGATCTTTTGAGGGCTCAGCTTGAAATTCAAAAAGGGAAGGGTGAGGAAACTAAGTTTGCAAAACCATCGACTTCGGAGAAACCGAATGTTCCAAATACGGTTCAAAAACAAAAAATGTCTATTTCACGGTTTGCTCCAAAAGTCGATGAGAAAAAGGATTTGAAAAAACCAGTCACTCCAACACCCTTGCCCAAGAAAAGTGAAAATGAAAAGATTGTTGATAAAGGAAAAGCGGTTGTCAAAACACCAAAAATTCCAGCACCTGGCCTGTTTAGGATTAGTCCTACTAATGCGTCTGCCTCCACATCTAAGACTTATGAGGGCAAAAAGGATAATTCTAAAGAGTCTAGTGATGCTAAAAAGGACAACAATATAAATCCTAATGCGTGTGCCTCAACTTCTACAGGATTAGAAAGCACCTCTAGGAGCAGCAAACTAAAGCCTAGGAGCAATACAAGGAACAATAGAGTCTCGCCTGCCTCTAAGAGTAGTTGCAAGAATAAAGTTGAAGAAGTAGAAGAACACCCTAGGAATTTATCGCTTTCTAAGAAGAGACATATTTCATCTGAATGTAATGTCGAGAGTACTGGTTCTAATGTATGTAATGACACTGTTTGTTTAATATGCAAGAAATGTTTAATTAATGATGTTCATGATGAATGTGTTTCTAAGAATGTGAATGTTACGCCTGAACAGAAGAGCGTTTCGAAAGGTGCTAGTGCAAAATCTAAATTTGTTGGAAACCTAATTAAAAGAATTAGGAACACCACTAATAGTCGCATGCCTAGGAACTATCTTAAGCATTATGTTTGGATTCCAACGGGTAGAGATTTTATACTCAAGGATGGCAAATTAGAAATAGTTCAAGTTAAACAAGTAGCAACTGTCTACGAGTGTGATTTTGATTGTACCCCTAGCCCCATGGAACCAAATTCAAATCGGTTTCCAAATACAAACTCTTCTGTTCTTGGCAGGTTATCGAAATTTGTCTTTGGATCGTCGACTCGGGTTGCTCCAAGCACATGACCGGGAATTTACAACTGCTGATCAATTTCATCTGGAAATTCATTGGAACTGTACGCTTTGGTAATGATCACGTAGCAGCTATTCAGGGTTATGGAGATCTTCAGTTTGGGAATTTTTTGATCACTCGAGTTTACTACGTCGAAGGTTTGGGACACAACTTATTTTCAGTTAGGCAGTTTTGTGATGCAGATTTAGAAGTTGCATTCAGGAGAAACACGGTTTTTATTAGAAATTTGGTTGGTGATGATCTCTTAACTGGTAATCGTAGTACAAACTTGTGTGCTATCGACATCAACCAAATGGCTTCTACATCACCAATTTGTCTTATGACAAGGGCAACCAAAATTAAGTCCTGGCTGTGGCATAGACGTTTATCCCATCTCAACTTCGACACCATCAACAAGTTAGCCAAAGACAACATCGTCAACGATCTTCCTAAGTTCAAATACACCAAGGATCATCTATGTCCATCATGCGAACAAGGAAAAAGCAAAAGAGCATCATATAAACCTAAAACCGTACCTAGTTCGGAAGCAAGGTTACATTTGTTGCACGTGGACTTATATGGCCTAATGAGAGTTGAAAGCATTAATGGGAAGAAGTATATTCTTGTTATCGTTGATAATTATTCAAGATATACATGGGTAAAGTTTTTGAGATCAAAAGATGAAGCACCAGACGTCATCATCACCTTTCTGAAGCGTATTCAAGTTCTAGTTCAAGCTCCAGTAAGGATTGTAAGAACAGACAATGGCACAGAATTCACAAATCAGGAGTTAAGAACCTATTTTGAAGATGTTAGAATCACACACCAAACCTCAGTTGTTAGAACTCCATAGCAAAACGGGGTAGTTGAAAGAAGAAAACGAACTCTTGTGGAAGCTACTCGCACAATGCTAATTTATTCTAGTGCACCACTATTCTTATGGGCTGATGCTGTAGCCACTGCTTGTTTTACTCAAAACCGATCCCTAATCCATCCAAGATTCAATAAAACCCCATATGCGCTTGTGAACAACAGGAAACCAGACATCTCTTACCTTCACGTGTTTGGCGCTTTGTGCTATCCGACGAACGACAGAGAAGATCTAGGCAAGTTGAAAGCTAAGGGTGATATTGGCATCTTCATTGGATATTCAGAAAGCTCGAGGGCATTCAGGGTGTATAGTAGAAGAACAAAAAGGATAATGGAGACGATGAATGTGAAGTTTGACGAGATTTCACAAATGGCTTCTGAGAGACTCGCTCTAGAACCCGCGCTTAATCAAATGGCTTCTAATCAAAATAGATTAGGACCTGCACCAAACCAGCAGACTTCTAGATACATCAGTTCAGGACTCGTGCCTCAAGGAGCTCAGTCAACAAACACTAAAAAACCTTCAGAACAAGAACTGGAAAATTTCTTCGAGTTAATGTTTGATGAATATTATGGTGGAACTTCGACTAATGAATCTCAACAATATTCCGCTGCACCCGCTCAAAACCATCAACCACCACCATCACAAGATGCATCTATAACAATCGAAGCTGAAGCACCAACTCCCTCAGCATCATCAACATCTACTCCAGCAACTCCAGTTATTGAAACAGATCTACCAAGAGTTGATGAGCAAAACCAAAACACAAATTTTCAAGAATAACCTACCAATAATTCAAACGATGTGGCGTTTGAAGAAGAAGAAGTATTTGAAAACCCGTTTGCAACAGACTCTGCTGAATCTTCTTCAAGGTTACAAGAACCGACTAACACACATTCGTTAAACCCAAGGTACCCTTCTACACTCAAATGGACAAAAGACCATCCAATTGAACACGTTATTGGTGAACCTTCAAAGCCAGTTAAGACGAGGAGACAACTTGCCACCGATCTCGAATTGTGCATTTACATTTGCTCAATCAGCCTCAAAGAACCTAAGAACATTCGGGAAGCAATGGCAGAATACCCATGGATAGAAGCGATGCAGGAGAAAATTCTTCAATACCAGTTACATGATAGTTGGGAACTTGTTGAACGACCACTTGATAAACGAGTTCTTGATCTCAAGTGGTTGTGGAAGAACAAACTGGATGAGGAAATGACTATAATTCGCAACAAAGCTCGTCTCGTGGCTAAAGGATATCCACAAGAAGAAGTGATAGATTTCGAAGAATCATTTGCGCCTGTAGCTAGACTTGAAGCATTCCGGATTTTCTTAGCCTATGCAGCTCACAAAAACATCACAGTCTATCAGATGGACATTAAGATAGCTTTCTTGAATGGAACTCTGAAAGAAGAAGTGTATGTGAGTCAGCCAGAGGGATTCATCGACAAAGATCATCCAGACTACGTCTACAAGCTTAAGAAAGCCATTTATGGTTTAAAACAAGCTCCAAGAGCGTGGTATGACGAACTATCATCTTTCTTGCTCAAAAACAATTTCACCAAAGGAACGGTTGATGACACCTTGTTTAGCAAAAAATTTAAAGATGACATTTTGATCGTTCAAATTTACGTGGACGACATAATTTTTGGATCAACCAATCCTAACCATTCAAAACATTTTGAAAATCTCATGAAAAGCAAATTTGAAATGTCCATGATGGGGGAACTAAAATTCTTTCTTGGTTTACGAATACATCAATCCCCTCGTGGTATTTTTATCAATCAAGCTAAATATACAATAGATATTTTGTAAAAACATGGAATTGAAAACTGTGATTCTGTTGGTACACCAATGGTCACTTCACCAAAAATTGGTGCTGATTTGTTTGGGAAACCCATCGGTCTGAAGAAATATCGGAGCATGATCGGTTCTCTCATGTACCTAACTGCTAGTCGACCCGATATTCAATTTGTTATTTGTTTGTTAGCACGGTTTCAGGCAAAGCCTACCGAACTTCACCTCAAAGAGGTTAAACGGATCTTTTGGTACCTACGAAGAACCACTAACATGGGACTTTGGTATCCGAAGGAATCAGGGTTTAATCTAACAGCCTTTTCAGATGCCGACCATGCAGGAGATCAAGTTACAGCAAAGAGTACATAAGGCGAAGCACAATTTTTGGGTGAAAAGCTAGTAAGCTGGTCGTCAAAGAAACACGATTGTACAACACTATCAACCGCCGAAGCCGAGTATGTGTCTCTATCTGCGTGTTGTGCCCAACTTCTTTGGATGCGGACACAGCTCACAGATTATGGTTTTACTTTTGACAGAATACCTATGTATTGTGACTCAAAAAGTGCCATAGCCATCTCGTGCAATCCCGTACATCACTCTAAGACGAAGCATATCAAACTCCGCTACCATTTCATCAATGAACACGTGGAAGAGGGTACTGTTGAATTGTTTTTCGTTAAGACTGATTACCAACTCGCCGATCTATTTACTAAAGCCCTTCCAAAAGAACGGTTTGACTATTTAGTTCGACGAATTGGCATGCGAAGCCTAACTCCTGAGGAGCTAGAACGTCTTCTCGAATCTTCTTGAAAAATATTTTTCACAATCGCTTCGCTGTAAATACTTATGAAAAAACAAAATACAAAATTTGAAAAACCAACAAAAACAAAATACAAAAATAGAAAATTTTCAAAAAATACAAAAATAATATAAAATCAAAAAATCCAAAAATATTCTTCTCACGACATGTCTCTCGTATAAATCAATATTCTGTACGTTTCTAGAAATGTCATTCAACAATGATACGGATATGTACAGGTGCTTGAACGGGAGTTCTTTAAAATGTTTTTCTAAAACATGTCGTTTCTCAAATGTTTCTTCACTATGGCTTTCGTATACTTCAGTACGAAACCCGGACCCTATTGATGACTTCTGATTATTTTCAAATCAAGGACTCCTATTTTCAAAGACGAAATATTTTTCAAAAAAGTTCGAGCTTAAAAAACGAAAAGGATTTGAAACATAAACTCGTTTTCAAACAGAATTCTTGAGCACTTTTTCAAGATTGTTCAAAAGATTTCTCAAAATCTCTCAAAATTAGTTCTCAAGAAAACTCCCTCTAAACCCTTAATTGAATTTAAAATGAGCTATCACTAAGGGGGAGTACAAAAACAAAAATGTTCCGAATTCATGCAAAAAATGAAATCTGTCTATCTCTCCAAAAAGCTTTTTCTTAATCAGTTGATATCAAAAATATCACGATATGCTATTTTTGAAGGGAAGAAGACATGATTAAAATGTGATCAAAGATGTTTAAAGATTGTGACTGACTCTCAAAAGAGTTCGACTCAGAAAGTACCAATGAATTGACGAAGCTTTAAATGTCAGTAATCGAAAAGACTTGTCCTGGACGGGTAATAATTTCAAGCTAGTCTAACTAGTGATTTAAGCGTGTCTCGAATAAGACTTATCTGAGTACAATGTACCGTCTCGAGAGACTTTCTTTGGACTTGACCAGGACGGGTAATAACTTTGAGCTAGTCTAACTAGTGATGTAAGCGTGTCTCGAATCGGTCATGTTCGCTGAAAGTGGATCAATTCAAAAGTGTAAACTCCTCACGCATGTGCAAATTTCTTAAAAATCCATGAGCACATGTGAAGGGGGAGTCCTTCTTAAGAAACAAAAACTCTCAAAGTGTCAACAAAAATGTGTTTATATTTATAAGCACTTTGAGAGATTTTCATAAATGGTTTCATGGCAATTATAGGATAGTCATGGAGTTATAAGGTGACTAAGGTTAGGAAAAAACCGTCCTATGATCCGCCAGAGCCGGAGGGATCTACCCAAGGACAAATCCAATAGATTAGAATTAGAAGTCCTTAGGTATGGTTGAAAAAAGGAGAAAATGAGAAAGGAGAAAGAAGGGGTTGAAGAATTACAAAGAAAAGCAAATGAAAGGGTTGAAAAGAGCTTGTTTCGTTCTCGCGGGGAACCGGTGTAATCTATCGACCTGTCTCTTAGAGATGGTTGATATTGAAGCAGAAGACCTCTCCCTAATCTCCGCATAGGAAACCAAATGTGCACGTATAGAGTCTAGAGCCCTGAGATTCATCAAAAGATCTCATAGGAACACATGATATTTCTACACTGGTTGTTCATCATTAAGGACGACAAGATGTAAACTTAAAAGTCCTACGCAGATCTTAGCAATCTGGCGAGAACGTTTATGAGACGATTTACTTATGTAATTTCTCAATGATTGAACAGAAATTCCTGCCAGGGTCAACATCAAGCAACCCTGACAGCAGGTCACTTCGGTAATTCTTTATGGGTTACGCTTAGTGTTCGTGGTGGTTTCAAACGGTCTACATTCGTGGAGTGATCCCCAGAGACTCACCCATTCGTTGAGCTACTTAGTAGGTCTCGTAAGCTCCCTCGGGAGTATCCAAAATGGGAACGGCCTTGATAAGGATTAGAAGGAGTCTTCACACTATGCTGTTGACGATCTCTAATTCCTTATCTGTAAGTACCGGATGTTTATTGCTAACTGTTTACCTACAGCTATACATCATCTCCATGGCAATGGATTCCACATTCTCATACATGCATCAAAAAGTCAAAGGAAAGTTCTCACAAAGATCAAAGGATAGCAGCAGTCAAAGAAAGATTCTACGCCAAAAAGAAGAATCTACAATGTAAAGTGACAAAGATCAAATTGAAAGAACAGGAATAACAAATGTATGACAGAGACTTAAGACGTATGAGCAAGTTGGAATGGCAGACAACCACCACAAACACAGAAGTGACGAAAGGCAGATGATATCATTGGATCACTTCAACAACAATGAAGCATGATGAACAAAGTACTATGACTCATCTAGTGATTCTTAAAGATGTCAAGAGCTATGAATGTTAATGTTTAAAGACAAAGATGATGACGTCGCACAACCTTCAATGAACAACACTTAGGGGGGGATTGTTAGGATCGAATTTTATTTATAAAAAGTGCCGGTCATTAATGTGTAGTAATAGGTTGCTTTAGAATATCATTATGATGAAGTTTATGCTTAGTATTCATGTTTTGTAAAAGTTTGAGGGCCATTAATGTAATAAGGTAAAAGATAAGTGATGCCCCAGACTACTAGTATAAATACTCTTGTAATACCTCATTTTGAGGTTGGTTCTCTTAGTTATATAAAGGTCATTATTTCACACACTAGAGTTCCCACTCTCTCTCTCTACTTACTTTCTCTCTCTAGAATTAGGCTTCATTCAATAGTGATTTAGGTTGTTCTACGGTCCTACAAAATGCTTTCAGTGGATTGGAGCATGAAGATGCTATTGAGCATGTGTCACACCTCGCCAAGGCGGAAACGCGAGTGTGTAACTTCATGGATAGCATCACAACACATGGTGTCTATACAGAGAATAACTACATGCATAAAATAGAGCAAGTACAGACACGAAGTGTCGTAACAATACCCTAAAACAAAATAACAAAAACAAAATCCAAAACAATCCAAAAATCCCAGCATATATGATAAACCACTTCCAATGCAACTAAGGTTTTGTCTAATCACATCCTTCTATCTTATCCTTAGAAAGCTCACCTAAAAATGATGCTTAAAATGTCAACATTACGTTGGTGAGATTCATAGGTTTAAGACTCATACACACTAGGCAACCAAAATCACTGTGATTATAAAATATAGCTGGACAAATAATTATAATTATCATACGAGCTACATGTGTTCATAAACCAACCATCAGACAAAAGGCAACCATCGGGCGGAACGTGCCCACCGATCCAAATTCACAATACCTTGGCTGGAACGTGACCCCCGCTCCAAATAATGGGTAATTAATAAATACCCTCTGATCGGACCACACCGAATAAAAGTGAGTAGGAGTACTACTCTCCAATTAGGTCGTATAAACGAGCAACAGGGTAAGTACCCTCCCAATTGGACCACACAGAATCACACAACATAACATTATCATTCACATATAGCATACATATGATAACATTATAGGTCCAAGCTCTTTGACACACACACATAATCACAATAATTTAAACCATTTAAGACAAGCATCATTACCATCCCAAGTTTAAAACAAAATAAAAAGTATGGGACTATGAACTCACCTCAAACCTTGCAGCTTCCACAATTACCATAACCTAACACTCACTAAATCCCTAGCACTTTTAAAATCAGAAAACACAGTATTTTAGGGTACATTCGCCCACATGAAATCATGACAATTAAAGCTCAACAACTCATACCAAAAATTTAACATGGTATCTCATAAGCATACAAGCTAATCCCAGAAGGCCATGGACCAATAACACAAACAAATACTCAAAAGAAAATCAAACTTCTTAACTATCCAAATTCGGATTTGAACGCACACCAAAAAGTTTTAATTAAAATAAAATACTTCCACAACTTTTTATCGCGTATCCTTTTCGTGGTAGTCTAAGATAACCTAAAACTTAACTATTCCAGAAGGGCTATTTTAAATACCACTTTTACACCCACAATTCACTATCAAACCTTTACCTAAATTCTGTCCCGGTTTGACAGCTTTGACACCTTAACAAAGAAAAATCAAAAGACCGACTTCCCGACCTTGAAATCAATCGTGGCTGGACTTTTTAGAAAGGTCTTTCATTATACTTCAAGTTAGACCAAAAATGCGTGATCTAACTCATCACCATCTGTTAAATACATTCGAATCTTTACAGCACTACTTTTCTGTCCATACCCTAACTGAATAACTAGCATGTTTTACGCGCAATTCTCTTCATCAATCATCATAATAAAATTATTAATTGATCCCAACATGTTTTAATTAATTAATTTACAGAAAATTACAAACCCTAGATCCATCATACTTAATATTAAATGAATTATAACAATAATTAATTAATTACATGAAAACTAGAATCAAAAATATACCTTGATCTTGATTTTAGCTTCAAAAACAAAACCCTAAAATTTTTTCCTTCTTTTTCTCTCTTGATCGATTATAATTTGCAAAAAATAGGGGGTTATGGGTCATTCTATGTGGTTATAAGGGTACGGGTTGGTCTTGTTTAGGTTGGACTAGGATTCCTTATTGCTAGGAATTGTATCTGGGGTCAAATTGGGTTTCCTTTTCCCTTGATTTTCTCCATTCAGCCCATTTTTATATATCATATATATATTTTTTATTAAATTAAATTATTACACTCAAAACCTTATACTTTTGATATTTTATAACAACCCGTAATGATAACTAACGTCTTACGCGATAAACTTAAATTTTAAGACAAACCGGAAAAATTATTATTTTCAATACAAAGTTTCCAAAAATAGAATTTCACACTCTTTTTAAAATATAAATCATAAAAACAAAACACACATAACTCGCTTACGCTCAATACTTGAACGAAGGCTCGTTACGCAAAATCACAAAAACACCAAAACTACACAAGTCATTTCTACACCACAAAGGTGATCAAAAATGAACTTTCTCAAATTTCAAACTTTTCAAATCACAATAAAACCACTTACGCAAAGGGGTTTAGTACTAAAACTCACCTATATCACTTCAAACACCTAAGACACACCAAACAAACGTCAACCGAGTCAAGTCTATCAGTCAAACTGACCCGCTAAAACCACGGTTGTTACATCATCCCCCACTTAGGGAAATCGCGTCCAGAGATTTCAACTACTCTAGTCACCACTCACAACAGCAAAGAAAATTTATGGATATTTTAGCGGAATAATTACACCCCATAAGATCACAGAGAAAGAACCACAAAAATGTGAACCGACAAAATACCCAAATCCACACGATAGAAAACATTCCGTCACTCCAACGATACACGCAAATAGATACACTCCCTGATCAATAACACCAATTATCCAAATGACTTCTCACAGGTAGGTATGATACCCCCGAACCAAATGAAAATCCAAATGGTAACCGCAAGAAGCACACAATGTAACAGATACTTATAAAACAAACATTAATTAAAACATTTGCGAACACCCTGCATCTAACTTCCATGATCTCAACAGGTTTCTTGACAAAACGGAGGGTCTTGTCAACCTTATTCTCATCTAATGGCACATGCAGACTAGCATCCGCCAAACACTTCTTCACATAGATACATGAAACGTATCATGTACACCACTCAGTTCCTCAGCTAACTTCAACCGGTATGCCGCAAATCCAATCCTTTCCAAAATCTCAAACGGTCTTACGTATCTCGGTGCTAACTTGCCTTTCTTACCGAAATGCACAACACCCTTCCAAGGAGATACTTTTAACCTCACCATATCACCAACACCAAACTCTAAGGGCTTACGGCAATAATCCGCATAACTCTTTTTGCGATCTCTTGCTGCCTTAAGTCTTTCCTTAGTCAGAAAACCTTATTCGTAGTCTCTCATTCTAGTTCAGGACCAATTAGTTGGCTTGTTCCAACCTTTGCCCACAGAACAAGTGATATACATTTCCTTCCATACAATACTTCAAATGGCACATTCTTAATACTAGAATGATAATTATTGTTATAGGAGAACTCAGCTAAAGATAAATGCATACCTCAGCTTCCTCCAAACTCAACACACCCATGCTCTCATCATACCATCCAACGCCTGATTTGTACGCTCACTTAGTTCACTCATTGGAGAATGATAAGTCGTACCCATCTACACACGCGTTCTCAAGACTCTATAACACGTCTACCACTATCGCGAAGTAAGTATTTCACCATGTTTCTTGATGATCAACGTGACACCCCATGGCTCTTTACCAACTCACCGAGCGAAAAAGTCTCGCCTACTCCTCCATACATATCTTGCTAAGGTAATAATACGTCTTATCCATTCTCGGATGTATCAAATACCTTGCATGATTGATGTCCTTACGCTTCCTCTCAATGAAACCAATAGCTGGTCCGCAAAGTACATTCCTCCATCTTCGTTCCTTTCCATTTACTGGTCTAAACCAAGTTATCATTCTTCTTACATGTTCTCATCTTTGAACCTCTCTCTAGGCTGTCAGTATCATCCTCTTATCTCCGAAATGAATTATCATAATCATTGCTCACCAAGTTTCACTCATTCACTCCCGCTCAGCGCTCTTACCACGATGTCCACCCTTCCTTGATGGTGGCGAATCTGACAATCGTAGTCACTGAGAAATTCCACACCCAACTTCTCTTCAACATATATTAACCTCTTGTCAAATATATGCTAAAGATTCTTATGATCTGGGTAGACCACACTCTTTGCTCCATAAAATATCATCTCCAAGTTCTACTCCCCAACTTTAAATCATGTATCACATAGTTCCTCTTATGGATCTTCCACCTCCGTGATGCCTACGCAATCTATAGAAAGTTCGAAATGAATCGTCAATAGTACCTGCCAATCCTAAGGACAATCGTCTCTTAGATGGTGTCTCAGGTACTTTCCACGCTTCACTACTTTTATCTTACTAGTGTCCACGAACACTCGCTATCGTTGACCACCCTCCTGAATAACGTACATTTTAAAGCTACACCCCTCACTTGAAGAACTTAGCAAACACCCTCTTCTTGTTCAACGAACCAATTGATAATCAAAATGACAATCTATCCTAAGTAAACGACGCGAACCATGAAACCGGTCGAACTAAAACGTATATCAACGAACTCAAAAGGGGTGCGAATTACCGACAAGCGAAGTAACGAACATCAAAATCAAAGCTAGAAAAACACAATGAGAAATTTTCCCCCAATAAAAGTAGACAAGGATAAAATGTTCATGAAAACACATACAAAGAAAATATAAAATACACGTACCCATAAAACATCCACAAGCGTACCTCAACGAAAGAAACACCCTATGAACCAAATACATGACAAGTTTGGTAAATGAGAACCATAGACAGTTCTTATTCCTGTACTCGACCTTCCCAAAAACAAATGAACACCGTTTTTCACAAGACTTATCTTAAACTTATACATTTTTTTTATAAAGTATATATAAACTATTTTTTGTAGGAAAATCATCTCCGACTTAAATTCCATATTGGACATAGTTTTTATAACACCAAAGGTTAATTATATTAGTATAGTATCTCACCTTACTTGTTTAAGATATTTAAATCGTGCTTATTAACACAATAAAATAAGTAGACTTTCATAGCAGAATTGTTATAAATAGCTTTGACAATAGACTGATAACCATTTTTTTATTCTTTTTTTTTCACCTCATTTCCCATAAAAATATTATTTTTCAACAAATGACCTTAAAATACCCAAAATGAATTGTAAAATGCCATTAAGACTCTAATACAACCTCTTTATTGGATGCGAAAAACACAGAACAATCACATAATCAAAATAATCAACAAACGAAACTCATACCAGTGAACACTCACGCAAATACATTGCAAACCAAACGAAGAACGCAAAGACTCATTCGTACAATAATCAACCCAAAATCATAGAAAAACACCGATACTAACAGGTCACAAAACATGTCACGAAATCCAATTTGTGTGCAAGTGAGGGATTAAATATCCACACCATCTCGTCACGAACCAACAATACTCGAAGAATCATATAATATTCATTCGTTGAATGAATGCAAGAAATAACCAAAGAAATGAACCAGTATCCAACAAAACGAATTCGATTATCCAACACCTATCACGACGTCAAAGAGAAAGAATATGGCATCTGTACCATCATGGTACGAATAGGAATGCCAACCAAATAATTAGGTATACAAACGGAGTGTCTAGCAAACGAATCAACTTAAATACCACAACATAAGTACCCACCGATAATTGAGGTATCAACATATGATAGGTAGGATGGAATCTTACCACCTACACACCCCAACTTATAACGACTGCCCGAACGGTTAAGAGAATACTTCTCTGACCATACAGCCATCACTAACATGATATCACATACCATCTACCACAACATATAACAACAAACATCAATCAATGCAATAATGGTCACAAGTCCATGTGTGTGATACCCTTATAATTATGTTCGCGACCATAGTTATAAGCATATTCCACATGCATACATACTTCCAAAACCACACATCTCAATGATAACGCACATATACCACATAACACCTAATACACTATGCAATCCATGCTATCATACTTGCAAGTCCACTTGTGTTGTGATGCATGTATAATTATGTTGGCCACCATAATTATCTATGCCCTCTTTCACAGGTGCACTCCCTCCTATGACAACACATCATGCAAACAATCATGCAAACAAAAACAAAAGACGTCGCAAACAATCATCTCACATGGAACAATTCCAACGATCACATAAACTCTATAATCAAAATCACGTGGATAAGGTCGATCCAATATCCAGGAGTAATCACGCTCCAACATGGCTCGAGACGGAAAAAGGCAATATACAAATTCCAAAACATAACACAAAACAAAAGACATCGCACAATGGCTCAAACTCCACTCTCGCACTTATTTCCCCACTCAGATCAATTCAACTTACAATTCACTGTGGACTCTAGATCCGAATCTACACCATTCCATCCTAACTCCCCTTCTTCTTTACTCAACCACCCATTTCTGTTTCCTACATGTTGAGGTAGTCGACAACATGCCAAACCATCTCTATTTCTTTCTTCCAATTCCTTATGATTCACAAGTGCATACAAATCACGAGGTTTAGACTCAACCACCTCTCCTTCCTATGTGAAGTGAGGACACTACCAAGGGTATTTGGTAATGGCTCCATCAACAGAAGTCACCGTGGTTCCAAACCTCTCCACTTCTTCTCCACCAATGTTTCCCAAAAATGTCCTCTCCTTTTTCTAACATGGATATATGCTATCTGGAACTCAGATTCTGCGGTTAGTCTGCTTCATCCTACCACTTCTCTCGCATCCGATAGCGACAACGGTAGTCCAACGAAGTATCTTACGCGCGGAAGACGATATAATAAAGTCGATATATACAATACTACATATAGGGAATAGAATAGACGTCCGAAACTCAATAATACATCTCATAAATACAGGAAAATAGACATATAAAATACTATACTTACACATAGACCCTAAATGCAACTATATGAAGGACTCCTAGGTTATACTCTAGGTTCAACCACCTACTTCTCTATAACCTGTCTCTAATACCAATATGTCACACCTCGCCAAGGCAGAAACGCGAGTGTGTAACTTCATGGATATCATCACAACACATGGTGTCTATATAGAGAATAACTACATACATAAAATAGAGCAAGTTCAGACATGAAGTGTCGTAACAATACCAGAAAACAAAATAACCAAAACAAAATCCAAAACTATCCAAAAATCCCAGCATAGATGATAAACCACTTCCAATGCAACTAAGGTCTTGTCTAATCACATCCTTCTAACTTATCCTTAGAAAGCTGACCTGAAAATGATGCTTAAAATGTCAACATTACGTTGGTGAGATTCATAGGTTTAAGACTCATACACACTAGGCAACCAAAATCACTGTGATTATAAAATATAGCTGGACAAATAATTATAGTTATCATACAAGCTACATGTGTTCATAAACCAACCATCACACAAAAGGCAACCATCGGGCGGAACGTGCCCACCGATCTAAATTCACAATACCCGGGCCAGAACGTGACCCCCGCTCCAAATAATAGGTAATTAATACCCTCCGATCGGTCCACACAGTATAAAAGTGAGTAGGATTACTACTCTCCAATTAGGTCGTATGAACGAGCAACAGGGTAAGTACCCTCCCAATTGGACCACACAGAATCACACAACATAACATTATCATTCAAATATAGCATACATACGATAACATTATAAGGCCAAGCTCTTGGACACACACACATAATCACAGTAATTTAAAACATTTAAGACAGGCATCATTCCCATCCCAAGTTTAAAACAAAATAAAAAGTATGGGACTATAAACTCACCTCAAACCTTGCAGCTTCCACAAAATAAAACACAATCTATAACATACAAAAATAAATCCACATTACACATGATCAAGCCAAAGGCTACAACCCATATAATACACATATGATGGATGTCTAAGACTCATATGACCCGCCATGGATCTCCTAGACAAGATACTAACCATTACCATAACCTAACACTCACTAAATCCCTTGAACTTTTAAAATCAGAAAACACAAAATTTTAGGGTACATTCGCCCACATGAAATCATGACAATTAAAGCTCAACAACTCATACCAAAAATTTACCATGGTCTCTCATAAGCATACAAGCTAATCCCAGAAGGCCATGGACCAATAACACACACAAGTACTCAAAAGAAAATCAAACTTGTCAACTATCCAAATTCGGATCTGAACGCACACCAAAAAGTTTTAATTAGGATAAAATACTTCCACAACTTTTTATCGCGAATCCTTTTCATGGTAGTCTAAGATAACCTAAAACTTAACTATTCCAGAAGGGCTAGTGTAAATACCACTTTTACACCCACAATTCACTATCAAACTTTTACCCAAATTCTGTCCCAGTTTGACAGCTTTGACACCTTAACAAAGAAAAATCAAAAGACCAACTTCCCGACCTTGAAATCAATCGTGGCTGGACTTTTTGGAAAGCTCTTTCATTATACTTCAATTTAGACCAAAAATTCGTGATCTAACTCATCACCATCTGTTAAATACCTTCGAATATTTACATCACTACTTTTCTGTGCAAACCCTAACTCAATAACTAGCATGTTTTACGCACAATTCTCTTCACCAATCATCATAATAAAATCATTAATTGATCCCAAAATGTTTTTATTAATTAATTTATACTCCCTCCGTCCCAAAAATATAGTCCCCTATTGACTTTTTCGGTATTTTTTCCTCAACTTTGACTATAAATATTTTTGTTTGTGTTATACAATTTTTGATAAAAATTACACCAAATGAAAATACATTTAAAACTCAATTCGTTCATATATTTTGTATCAAGTATTATGTAATATAAACAAAAATACTTAAGGTCAAAGTTGAAAGGTAAAGACCGAAAAAGTCAATAGGGGACTATAATTTTGGGACGGAGGTAGTAGAAACTTACAAACCCTAGATCCATCATTCTTAATATTACATGAATTATAACAATAATTAATTAATTACTTGAAAACTAGTATCAAAAATATACCTTGATCTTGATTTTAGCTTCAAAAACAAAACCCTAAATTTTTCTCCTTCTTTTTCTCTCTCGATCGATCATAATTTGCAGAAAATAGGGGGTTATAGGTCGTTCTATATGGTTATAAGGTAAGGGTTGGGCTTGTTTGGGTTGGACTAGGATTCCTTATTGCTAGGAATTGTATCTGAGCTCAAATTGGGTTTCCTTTTCCCTTGGTTTTCTCCATTCAGCCAACTTTTATATATCATATATATATATATATATATATATATATATATATATATATATATATATATATATATATATATATATATATATATATATATTATATTTTTTTATTAAATTAAATTATTACACTCAAAAACTTATACTTTTGATATTTTATAACAACCCGTAACAATAACTAACGTCTTACGTGATAAACCTAAATTTTACGACAAACCGGAAAAATTATCATTTTCAAAACAAAGTTTCCAAAAATAGAATTTCACACTCTTTTTGAAATATAATTCATAAAAACAAAACACACATAACTTGCTTGCGCTCATTAACTTCAACAAAGACTCGTTACGCAAAATCACAAAAACACCAAAACTACACAAGTCATTTCTACACCACAAAGGTGATCAAAAATGAACTTTCCCAAATTCCAAACTTTCCAAATCACAATAAAACCACTTACGCAAAGGGATTTAGTGTTAAAACTCACCTATAACACTTCAAACACCTAAGACACACCAAACAAACGTCAACCGAGTCAAGACTATCAGTCAAACTAACCCGCTAAAATGACGGTTGTTACAGCATGTGGAGAAAATCCTTGAAATAGCAGATTTGTTCACAACTAAGAAAGTAATTATTGACCAACTAATGCCTTGTGTTTTTCCTATCTTACTTAAAGATGATGCTAACAGGTGGCTAAAGAATGAACCAGCTGCTTCAATTAAGGAATAGGAAGATTTGAAGAAGAAATTTCTATGGAGATATTCCCCACCTGCTCGAACTGCTAAAAAGACGGAGGCTATCAATAACTTCAAGCAAGAGCATGATGAGACTCTTTATCACGCTTGGGTGCAATTTAAAGATTTATTATTGAAATGTCCTCAACACTATTTGACTGCTATACACGAGGTGATATTGTTTTGTCAGGGATTGGATGTGCCTACTCGATAGATTTTGGATTCCAAAGGAGTTGTACCTCAAATGAGTGCAATCAATGATAGGAAAGCCATCCAAGAAATGGCTGATCATCCTCAGAAATGGTACGATGGAACATCTACTAGATCTAAAAGCAGCAATACTTCTGATGGATATGCTGCTATTCAACCTCAATTGAATAAACTTAGTAGAGATCTGAAGAAGATGGATGAAAAAGCTTATGTTGCTCAAGTTGGTTGTGAATTAAGCAATGGACCTCACTACACTAGAGATTTTCCATGAAACGCCTCTTTCCATATTTGACCAAAATTTTAAAAGTTTTACACAGAAACGCTTTGACCCATTTTTTGCACTACTTTCTGTCCCAAACACCCCTTTTTTTACATATCAGTTTTATGCACTTTTGACCCATTTTCTAAAAATAACAACTTCTATAACTCAACAATTAACAAAACTTTCCAAAAAATCATAAACTCAACATATTACATCATTTTCATAATCATTTGTGGTCTAAAAGACCCATGACCATACACTTAACAAAGCTACAGGTGTTTTGCCAAACACCCCTTTTTCTGCATATTCCTTTTGTGAACTTTTGACCCAAGGGCCACAAAAGCAAAGGAGTGAGCCTTCGGTCAAAGCGGCAATATTTTGAGCTGAGTAAGGCAGGATGTTACAGTCCATCCAAGAAAGAAGGAGAGACATTTGAAGAAGCATACTACACCCAATTTGGCCAACCATTTCAACCATCACGAAGGTATAGGGCAGTTGCACCAGGATACTATCAAAGGGACTATAGAAAGTAGAAGGGGGGGGGGGGTTGAATAGTTTCACCATTTATAATTATGTTTTAAAACATTTACCACTTTTATGTTGTAGTTGCTAAACCGTTAGATTTGATTGTTATGTGACATCTACAAGTTATGAAACTATAACTAATAAAAGTAAATAAGGAAAGTAAACAACACAACAAAACCAAGGCGCCAAGATTTATAGTGGTTCGGCACAAAGTTCACTGTTTATCCTACTCCACTCCCCAAGTACCACACTAGAGAGTTTTCAATCACAATGTCAACACTCTCCCTTAAAGCAGAGCAAACCGTATACAAGTGTGGAAAACTAGAAGGGGGGTTGAATAGTTTTACGTCTTTTTAATTTATTATAAAAACTTGTGTTTACATTAAAACTTTGATTCGATCTTATGTGAATTCAACACATGGACAATATGAATAAATAAATGTAAATGAAAGTAAACAATGCAAGTAAAGTAATGAAAGGAAAGATAGGGATGGAAAGATCAAACCAAGACACGGAGGATTTATAGTGGCTCGGCTACGAAGCATCTCTTTGCCCTACTCTACTCCCGAGCACCAAACTAGAGAGTTCTATTTACTATGTCAACAAGCTCCCTTATGGCGGAGAAAACCTTACACACCTTCGCTTATAACAATTTACGACACTAAGCTAAATGTCGAGTTCTAATAGTAGCTAGAACTAATTTCAAAACTTCTTCACGACTTCACGGCTTCACGACTTCTTGAAGACTTCTTCTTCTTCACAAATTCACAACTTCTTCAATACTTCTCACTACTACTACACACCTTAGCTAGTTCACTACTTCTTTACACCACAACTACTTACTTACACTTCAATCTACTTAAGCACACAACACTTTACACAATTATCAAATAATATATACTAATCTACATTACTTCTTCTATTGTTATTGAATGAGTATTCTTCTTTTGCACTTGGATGGTGGAAGCTTGAATCACTTGGAAACAAAAGCTTATGATTATATGATCAAAGGTTTTAGAAAGATATGAGAGGAGATTTAGAACAAAAAGTTTTATGGTGTAAAAGGTAGGGAAAAAGTCCAGGGATTGTCCAGTATTTATAGTCAAAGCTGAGGAGCTGAGGAGCGTGGCCGGTCCCCTTAATAATTAAGGGGGCTGCCTAGCAAATTAAGGGGGACGCCCAATATAGAGATTGCTCAGTTTTGTCTTTTTGTGGGGATGGTTTTTCTGGAACAATTTTGCCATTTTTGGTTGAAAATTTGAATTCATATATTTATGGTGAGATTTTGTAAAAAGATATAAAATGTTTATGAGATTTTATAAAAATCTAGTGCTTAAGAAAATGTTCCTTTGATCATAAAATGCATTAGGCATTTTGTTTATTCATACCTTGAGTGATTTAGTTGTTGAACTGAATATTTACAACTAAATACTTGTTTACGTACTAATCTTTATGTTTAATGATTTTTCATTTTGTGATTATCAAAACATAGAGATATCGAAAAATATTGATAACGTTTTTAGGCACTATTTATATCAACAATCTCCCCCTTTTTGATGATTATAAAATCTAAACTCATTAAATCAAGAATTAATTTTAGACAAGTATTTGGTGAGTTTATATTCACTTCTCCTCCTTTTTGTAGAATCAAAAAGGTTAAGCCGACTAGTTTTATAAGCATAATTAGACGGGATGAATGTTGCCTCTTGATGTGTACTCTCCCTCATTCGAGGGCACCAAGGAAACGAGCTATGGAATTCTTGCAAAACAAAGGTTAGAAGTATGAGTGTATATAACAAATGAAAGACGTAAGACCAAATAAAATAAAGTATTCATGAAGAAGGAACAACCATACAAGAAACCATACAACTAGTCATACATCAAACAACTAATAGAAATAAACTACAATCATGCATAAAATACTACACCATTCCTAGTATAGTATATGGACTTCCATAGAGCATGCTAACAAAATGGTTGTGAAAATTTATTTTACCAAGCAATATGCATGCTTAGTTAGGAAAAAATGGAAGTGGTGGTGGTAAGCAAGGTGAAGGTGGTGGTGGTGGTGGATTAGTGAGCAAGTGTTTAATACATGAAAACATGTATTGCATCTCATCTCTTAGACTAAAGATGAGGGTACGGTTATGGATGCAACAAAAAGAACTATTACCATGAGCTTCAAGTAAGTTCCAAGTAATGGGGTTAGAAAGGAAAGGTAGTGTTATTGGTGAGGATGAGAAATGGGCATCAAGTGGTGTGATTGGTGAAAGGGAAATGGCAAGCTCGGTGGAGACATTTGTGGAAGGAATTTATAATAAGAAAACATGGTTGGTTAAGGTATGATTTTGAAATTATGTAGTGATATTCCAAAATCAGTTTACTTATTAAGGGAAATGGTAGGATGAGCTAGGCAACGGGGTCACAAGATGCAAAAGAAAACAGTGAATTTACTGCTCTAGATGGCCGGTCACCTTAATTGTAGGTCGGCCCCCTTAAATATTAAGAGGACCGCCTAGTAAAATTAAGGGGGCCACCCGGCGACAAAAATTTAAAAATTTCCAGAAAAGGGCCAATTTTTAAGTGTGTGTTTGAAGCAAGCTCTATTTGAAACATATACACTAAGAATGATAAAGAATATCATAATCATATTATATGATCATGCATAAACTAATAAGCATAACATAGTTCAAGCATACCAAGTAGCAAGATATTAGTAACAAGTTCCTACAATGATAAAAGTTATAATCCTAACATAAGTTAAGTTGAATAATCCAAAAAAAAAAAGTAGCAAGTATTTCCGAATACATCAGATCAACATCAACACATAATAGTCTACAGACATCAACATTGTTTGTCATGAGCAATCAACAACTACATCATTTCTTTTTCTTCCTAAACACATTCTTGAGAGCCTTTTCAATCGACTTGTATCCACCTTGAACTTCTTGATACATTTGTTGAGTTTTGTTGAGTAATGAGGTTTGTCGTTAAAAGAGTATTTGGTCGGTTTCTTCGGAATGATGAGGAACTTGATAGACGGTATAGTTGAGCTCCGGAAGGTCATCAATGAAAGTGGTAGGATATAGGGTACTAACACGTGAAGTGTTTTCCTCCTCATCATTATCTCCTTGACGGAACGAAGAACCATGACCTTGGAAGAACATGTAACAATTCACGTTTTCGGATTACTATTCATTTTTACTATTCACTTTCACTATCACTCCCGAAATTTTTATTTCATATTCTCGTAAGTTAAAACTATTTTAATGATAATCCGAGAGTTTGACACTCGTCGGATCATTTCTTCAAAAATCACGAAACCGTGTCCGAGATTTACTTTTAGGTTTAAACGTCATTCCAGCATCCCGATATGTCCATAAAACACTATAAACAATAGAAATATGATTTTCTCTCATTTTACGACAATTCCAAAACTTTGGAATTTTACGTTTTCCAGTTCAGCGTTTTACGCGAATTACACGTTTTAGACCCGCGTTTCTAGTTTTAACAGCGTTTAAGCAACCCGATAGAACTTATCACTCATTAAATATTCTAAGATAGGTTATATTAACAAGATCTAACATTTTTATAAGTTTCAAAATTTTAAGATACCCGGTTTTAAGTTTCGTGACTTAACGACTTACTATTAGCGATTAACGGGACCCAAACTCACTCCGTAACTTATATAAGGCCAAGATTCATCCACCTAGGCCTCCACCTTGTATATGAACGTGTATAGAGGGATTCACCAAGGCCTTGGTGGCTTAGTGAGAGCCATAGAACATTTAGAGCATCATGTGTTACATTAGGAAACCTTAGAAAGTCTTAAGGCTAAAAATCAACCAAGTATGTATCATGTGTATCATTTAGAACCATGTCTTAGTGTAAACTAACCTCCTCAACTCACTATAAAACCCCCCCTCCCCTTCTTTGTACGCCACACACACATAACACACCTACACACATTCTTCAATTGTTCTCTACTTCAAGTATCATCTCAAGAATTCAAGCTACACGTAAAACACATCAAGTCCTTTGCAAATCTTCATCAACTCTTAGCAACCTTTGGTGATTCCTTAAGTTTAAAGCTACTTAAGTAACCAACTAAACACATTCATAAGAAGTAGGAGACTTCAAAGGAGTGGAGATTTCTCAAAGTCCTAGTTCTTAGTTCTTGTCCTAGTTTCCCTTTTCATTAAGGCCAAAAGTTGTAAGAAAACTTATACTCGTCATCTTTACTATGTTTTCATAAGCTCTATATGCTATATATGGTCTTTATATTGTGTTCATGATGTATAAAAACTATTAAAACAAGTTATGGAAACTATATGTTAACTTATGTTTAGAAAACTAGTAAACTAGTGACTTATATTGAGAACCACGACCAAAATAATATAACCATGATATTAGACACTTACCTACTGTTAAAGAGGATTTTAAAAGGAAAACATATCAGTTTGAATCAGCTAAAACGAGTATACCAGTCAAAAGATACGGCCAAAAGAAGTTATCGAACCTAAAAACCCGAAACTGCCTAATAGCATTCTGATCAAAAAATGGATTTTTTTCGAGGCCTTCTGGTCCGATTCATCAAAAAGTTAAAACACGAAAGTTGTCTGGAACGACATTTTCATTCAGAGGTCTAATGAAAGAAGCTCGAACCCTGAAAACGCATAACGAGTGATATTTTTCTTCAATTTCTTAACAGCCCTTCCAAAATAAAACCAAGAGGTCTAATGACCTTAAAGATGAGACAAAAGCCATGGCTAAGTATAACACCCCCAAAATCGATCAATACAGCAGAAGACTTAAAATGTCAGCGGAAGACTTTTGGGGTATTATATCGTGGATCTTTCGTCACAATTATAGAAAACGATTCAAGTGATCGGTTTAAGTTTTATTTAAAATACCAAATATTCATAATTCCAAGAGAATTCGTTATTCAACAACAAGTTTTTATTTAAAGAGAAATAAAGGTTTCTTTATTTGCCCATTTCGTGCCTTTGCCATCCATTTCATCTAGTTACCTGAGATAAACATGCTAAAAGTCAACAAAAGTTGAGTGAAATTCATAGGTTTATAATTAAGAGTTTGAACACAAGGGATAGATGTTTATTGTAATATCGATACAAATAAACAAGTTAGAAATCACATTCATTATTGCATTAAGCTCATGACACTCAACGATTCAACAGACATCAATATTTTCGTAATAATGATGTAAAATATATAGCCCCCAAGATAGGTATTTGCCAGTAACCTATTATATTCAAATAACGTGCATTTGGTAACTTTCCTCTAGCAACCAAATGGGGATTGTCAATCCCTAATAGATCTATTCACAATTATTTACGTTCACCCTTCAAGTGATTAAGGTTCATGATCGAGGGACTTTTGGCAATAGCTACTTAAGCAATAATAAGATCAGGAAAAGACTTATGTTCGGTTTTTGAGCATGTATCCCCCTCACAAAATAAGTTAAATGTGGGCTATGAACTCACCTTAGTAGGATAGTAGAACAAACGTAATCTCAACGATGCAAGGCAACGGCTTCACACACAACCTATAAGATATGGCACGTTTCAGTTCTTAAATCTCGTTTTATTGCGAACGTTTATTATTAATTATGAGTAATCGATAATGTGCATACATGATGTGTTACGTTGTATAAAAATAGATAATTGTTACGTATTGTTTTATTCGTCTAAATTTAGTTATTCGTTATATACGTTTTATTCGTATTGTATATATATATATATATATATATATATATATATATATATATATATATATATATATTATATATATATATATATATATATATATATATATATATATATATATATATTTAATTAGTTACGTTTATTATTTATCGTTTTAATATATATTCAAATATATATATATAAGTATAAATATATGTAATCTATAAAATTATTATTAAAATCAATATTACTATTCAATCCTTCATGTTTCTTAATTTTACACTTTTTACCCTTAACGGAAAATATTTACGTCGTTAGTCCAAAAATTATATATATTTACGTTTTTAATCCAAATATCAAATATTTACATTCATTATCCCTAAGTTTCAATATTTACAGTTTATACCCTTTAGAAAAACAGTTTTATACTTTTCACCCAAAGTTTACAAACTTTACACTTTTAGTCCCTAATCTTCGAACATTTGCAAAAATAGTCCAAACATTACCAAATTTAAAACTTAGCATTTTTATTATTTCAATAAGCTCATAAAGTTTCAAACAGCTTATACCAACAGCTTATCAGCTTATTATTAGCTTATTCTTAAAATTGGGCTTAACGATCCAAATTAAGGGCCCGTTAAGGATTATGATCCAAGGGGTTTTGGGAAACGCTCGTTTTTATCAAAATCCATATTTTTAAGTTTTAAAATCATTTCAAAAGAGCTTATTTGCTTAGCTTATCGTAATAAGCTAAAATGAGCTTTTTGGCCCACGTAAGGTTTTTAATAATCTGAAAACTAGTTTTAATAGCGATTTGCTTTAGGCCTCGTTAAGTGGTCAAACTAAGTTATTAAGTCGACTTATTTATCATTCCTGTTAGTATTTCAAGTAAACAATTAGGTCGTGTAAAAATACTTAGGGGTCGTGTGTTGAAATTAGAAATGGCGAGGCCAAAGTGTAGTCACAAAACTCAAGCGTATAACTTTATAAAACTGAAAAATAAACTAAGTGTTTTAGTACATATCGTGTAGGTTCAAATGACTTAGAAACGTGTGATATTTAGTATGTAAACGTTAATATAATTCCAATGTTATTATAGGTTCTCGTTAATGTTATGACCAAGAAATAGTATAACACATAAAATGTATACGTTATTTTTAAGATTTACGATTTATAGGTTCCAAGTGATTGTGCATAAACAAGAAATACGTATATGTATATAATGAAAATAACGATTTGAAGTCTCACCTCACCTATAAAAGGTGGAGTAAAACAAGACGTATGGTTCGTGGGATGGTTCAAAAGCTCCGTGGTTCACTTCACGTTCCTCCAAGGTTCAAATAGCTCCAATCCTTGCTTCCTAGGTTCGTTTTGAGATGTGGTTCTCCTAGCAATCCGTTCGTCCCTCCATCACTCTCTCTCGTTAATATTTTTAGTAGTATGGTACGTATAAGAGTAGTTTAGGTTTGTGCTTGCATGTAGACGTTATATAGTAAGTTATAAGATATGTATAGATACGCAAGATCACATGAACGATTATGTTCCATGTTTAGCAAATAGTAGCGCCTCATTCTTTGTCCAATGGCGTGCGTACAAACCATGTATCCTTGTGATACATTCCTGACATTAATCCTGTTCATTTACTTGTCATAGGGGTAGAGGGGAGGCATGGAAGAAGCCTTGTGCCACGTTTTGGCCTTATCTCCATGGATGGTATCATGCTTTTGCTTTGTACGTTTTTAGAGTAGTAAACGAAGGTGAGTGAGTGAAGTTTTGGTCTCGTGTGTATCTTGGGTACTAGGTAAATCATAATGTGTAATAAAATGGGTATGTCGTGTGTAGGAATCGTAAAATACTAGGGTGCGTTTGGAGTGTCGCGGCTAGCAGAAAACAAAACAAAAATATAACAAAGGGTGCGTTTTGGGCCTAAAGCCCTTTTGGGCTTGCGTTTGGTCTCAGCCCAGCAGAAAGAAAGAAAAGAAATTAAAAAGGAGTCCGTTTGGTTTGTCTTGCGGATTTCGTGGCACAAAGGGTGTTGGGGGCCCACCTAGTGTGTCTCGATTATCGTGTCGAAGTTCAAAAATATTAGTGAGCGTTCTCGGGAAGTTTCGTAGGTTCGGGGAATATATAAATAGTATATGTTACTTAGACGAAACGTATTATTAAATATAAACGCGTTATATAATTATTCATCGTTCGCAATAATTATAGGCAATCTAGGTTGTGTGTAAACATCGTTCCTGGTTAAACAGTCAATCATAGTTATCGTAGTGGTTCAATATCAAGCCATATCATAAAAAAAAATTGTTACCCGTAAAATGGTGTTAATTTATTGTAACATCATTTTGTTTATTCGTATGCATTTACTAATCGTAAGGGAAATTTACGAGAGGTTACATTACCTACCTCTTACAGGGAATTCCGTCCCGGAATTATAGTCTAAGATAGTTGCCAAGGGTGTCCTAGGTGAAGAGATGTGGGTACTTGGAGCAAATCTGATCCTCGCACTCCCAGGTATATTCCGGTCCTCGCTTGGAGTCCCAACGAACTTTGACAATAGGGATACGGTTTTGTTTTAGTTGTTTGACTTCTCTATCCATAATTTCAATGGGTTCCTCGGTAAAGACATGGTTATCATCTAGTCGAATCTCTTTCAATGGAATCACGAGAGATTCATCGGATAAACACTTCTTAAGGTTTGATACATGAAAGGTGTCGTGGATCCGACTAAGTTCTTCGAGTAGTTCTAGTTTATAAGCCACGGGTCCTATCCTTTCTAGGATTTTGAATGGACCGATGTATCTGGGGTTCAACTTTCCATGCTTTCCAAATCGTACCATTCCCTTCCAGGGAGATACTTTCAATAAGACTCTGTCTCCTAATTGAAATTCCATGGGTTTCCTTTTTAGGTTTGCGTAGCTTTTCTGTCGGTCTCGGGCTGCTTGCAAGCGTTGCTTAATCTTAATGATTTTCTCGGTTGTTTCCCGAACGAGGTCAGGTCCTATAAGTTGTCTTTCTCCGACTTCTGCCCAATAAACGGGCGATCTGCACTTCCTACCATACAGTGCTTCGAATGGTGTTGCTTTTATGCTGGCGTGGTAACTATTGTTGTATGAAAACTCTGCTAATGGTAAGTGCTTATCCCAACCTTTTCCAAAATCAATAACGCATGCTCGGAGCATATCTTCCAAGGTTTGGATAGTTCTTTCACTTTGACCATCAGTTTGAGGGTGGTATGCTGTGCTCATATCTAGTTTAGTTCCTAAGGCTTTCTGCAACGATTTCCAAAAGTGAGAGGTGAAACGACTATCTCGATCCGAGATAATCGAAATTGGTACTCCATGTCGAGTGACAATTTCCTTCACATACAGTTGAGCTAGTGTATTCATCTCATCGGTTTCTTTGATGGGTAGAAAATGAGCGGATTTTGTTAGACGATCCACAATAACCCATATTGTGTCGTATCCGGATGAGGTTCTTGGGAGTTTGGTGATGAAGTCCATAGTGATTCGTTCCCATTTTCACATAGGAAGTTCTGGTTGTACAAGTAAGCCTGAAGGTTTCTGATGTTCTGCCTTTACCCTTGAACATGTCAAACATTTACTGACATATTCTGCGATGTCATCTTTCATGTTTGGCCACCAATATACTCTCTTTAAATCCTGATACATCTTGTCGGAACTTGGATGAATGGAGTATTTTGACTTGTGGAACTCGTACATGATGAGCTCATGAATACCTCCAATCATAGGGATCCAACTTCTGTCCTTGAAACACAGGGTTCCATCGGATTTCTTCACGAAACCATTCTTATTCTCGGGCATACCGTAAATCTTTTCCTTGGGTCTGTTTTCTTCTTTAAGTGCTTCGTTCTGCGCGGTAAGGATTTGGGAAGGAAGGGGTGAGTAGATAGTCATCCCTAGTGATCTAACTCGAAGGGGTTTCAATCGTTCCTTTCGGCTTAACGCATCTGCTACTACATTAGCCTTTCCTGGGTGGTAACGGATCTCACAATCATAATCGCTGAGCAACTCTAGCCAGCGACGTTGCCTCATATTCAAATCCTTCTGATCCAAAATATGTTGAAGACTCTTGTGGTCGGTGTACACGGTACATTTGGTGCCATATAAGTAGTGTCTCCATATCTTGAGTGCAAACACTACCGCTCCTAATTCCAAGTCATGAGTCATGTAGTTTTCCTCATGTTTCTTCAGTTGCCGGGATGCATAAGCTATCACTTTGCTTCTTTGCATCAAAACTGCTCCTAATCCATGATAAGATGCGTCGCAATACACTAAAAAGTCCTCATTTCCTTCTGGGAGGGCTAATATTGGAGCTTCACAAAGCTTTTGTTTTAACAACTGGAAGGCTGCTTCTTCCTTTTCTTCCCAGATGTACTTCTCATTCTTTTGGGTTAGTTTAGTCAAAGGTTTTGCAATCTTGGAGAATCCTTCTATAAATCTTCAGTAGTAACCTGCGAGACCTAAAAATTGACGAATCTCCGTGGGGTTTGTAGGGGATGACCAACCTTTAACAGCCTCAATCTTTGCAGGGTCTACGTGAATGCCTTGTCTATCGATGATGTGTCCTAAAAACTGTACGGTGTGAATCCAAAAGTCGCATTTGGAGAACTTAGCGTACAATTCTTCTTTCTTGAGCAGTTCTAGAATGATTCGTAAATGTTCTGCGTGTTCTTCTTCGTTGCGAGAGTAGATCAAAATATCGTCGATGAATACTATTACAAACTTATCCAAGTAAGGTTTGCATACTCGATTCATTAAATCCATGAAAACTGCTGGTGCATTGGTCAGACCGAACGGCATTACTTGAAATTCGTAGTGACCATAGCGCGTTCTGAATGCAGTTTTTGGAATATCCTCTTCTTGAACTCTTAGCTGATGATATCCTGATCTCAGATCAATTTTTGAGTACACACTCGATCCTTGCAATTGATCAAACAGATCATCAATTCGAGGCAATAGGAATCGATTCTTTACCGTAAGTTTATTCAACTCCCGGTAATCGATGCACATTCGAAAGGATCCATCCTTCTTCTTAACAAATAAAATTGGAGCTCCCCAAGGTGATGAGCTTGGTCGAATAAATCCTTTGTCCGACAATTCTTTTAGTTGTTCTGACAACTCTTCCATTTCAGATGGTGCTAGTCTATAAGGTGCTTTAGCTACTGGTGCCGCTCCAGGCACTAGTTCAATCTGAAATTCTACTTGACGTACGGGTGGAATGCCAGGTAATTCTTCAGGGAATATTTCAGAAAAATCCCTGACGATAGGAATGTCATCGAGCTGCTTCTCGGATGTCTTATTTTCCGTAACTTGGGCCATGTATACTTGACATCCTTCATTCATGTATTTTATTACTCGCATACATGAGATAATTCCATATCGAGGTTTGCTTTTGTCGCCCTGGACAATGAGTGTTTCATCCTTGAGTGGTATATGGACGGCCTTTTCGTCACTGTGAATCCTAGCACGATGGTGGGATAGCCAATCCATGCCGATGATAGCTTCGAAACTACCAAGTTGAACCGGCATAAGATCAATGGCAAAAGGTTTTTCGGATAAGGTTAGGGTGCAATCTTTCATGATAGTATTGGTATCTATTAAATTTTCGTCAGCCATTTCGACTTCGTAGGTGGTGTTTAGTTTAGAGGGGGTAACATTAAGTAAAGGGGCAAACGTATCTGATATAAAACTCTTATCGGTGCCCGAATCAAACAATACTCTAGCATTATGATGGTTTAGTAGAAACGTACCGGTGACTACATCGGGTCCGTTTCCATCTCCGAGAAGGTATACTCTAGCTGGAGCGTTGATTGTTCATTTCCTTTTGGGCAGTTCCTCCGGATGTGTCCTACTTCTCCACATCCGTAGCAAGTGGGTGATACAACCTGTGTGTTGCTTCCTGTAGCCGGAATCCTACAGTTTCTGGTTTGATGACCGATCTTATGACATTTGTCACATCGGACGGTACAACGACGCTCGTGATGAAGTTTACATTGCTGGCATAGGGGTTTCTGCCCATTGTATCCTACACCTTCCGTGGCGGTGTAGACTCGGGGTTTTTCTTGTCTTTGATTCTGTGACATTTCAAAAATTTCATGTCACTAATTTTAATATTTTATTATTTAACTATTTTTTTTATAATTAACTTCGTCGGAAGTTATCCGCGTACGTCATGATTCGTTCAATTTATTCAACCACTACTATACTATGTCTACTCTACACTTTTTTTTGTTTCCTTACAATCCTATTTTAAAAGTCATAATTAATTTTTTTTTTCAATTTTACATAAACCTTGCACCTTTTAAGTTTTACGCGATTTAAATTTACGTTTTATAATTTTTACAATGTGAACCAACCCTAGACTATGATAATTTTACATATTTTATGAATTTTAACCTATTTTCATGTTTACAAGTGAGTTTTATACATGTCGTATCATTTTTATAGTTTTTGTCACTTTTATCAAGAACCGGTGTCACCAAACGCGTTTCTCAAGTCACGCTTTCAGTTTTAACAATGTTTAAACCCTTCGATGAACTCACCACTCATCTAAAATACTTAATTTAGGTTATGTTAATAAATTTTAACATTTTTATAAGTTTTAGATTTTATAACTACCCGGTTTTACGTTACGCGTCTTAAAAACTCCACGTTTTAACTTACCGGGATCAAAACTACACTACATAACACACTAATACTCAAATTACAACACAAAGACCCACTCACCCAACCCCCCCCCCCCCCCCCCCCCACCTTAGTTGGCTGGTCTTGGGGAGTCACCAATATATTTGGTGTCTTGGTAATAAACCTCATAGACACTTGTCCACTTCCACTACCTTTTGTCCTCCACTAACCTAAAACCATCTAACTCATTTCTTACATGCAAAAACTAGTCAAGAGCTTCTATTCTCTCTTGTTTTCTCTATTTGGGTCGTGGCTTCTCAAGATCAAACACACCATTGTGTTTGATTTTTCCTAGTACAAGATTGATACAAGATTGAAGGCCCTTTGGTGCTAACTTGTTCTTGTTTCTTCTTCTCCAAAAGACTTTGATACAAGAGTTTTTTTTTAGACTTAAAAAGTTGTTAAGAGGCTGTGATTTTCAAGGCTTTAAAAAGGATTTGGTGGTCAAATATTGGGTTGATATGGGGTAAAGAGGTGGTGCAAGGGTTATTGGTAAAATCATAGATTTTGTGGTCCATTGTTCTTGATTTTCTTGTTCATCACTTTTGTAAGGAAACTCTCCGCTAACTTTTTATTTTATTTTTATTCTCACTTCTGTAAATTTATATATCTTTGATGTATTTGAACCTTATATAAATTATAATGCTTGGTTAGGCTTGGTACATAAGTTTAATCACTAGAAAACCCTAAAGGACTAAACATGCAAACTGTGAATCTGATTCAGGGGTAAAAATGGAATAAACTGATTTAATCAGTAAACATTGGACCTAAACTAAAAATATGTAGTTGTAGCCCTATGTCTTGTGGTCATTTTGACGGGTATTTCATCGAATAACTCATTATGATGATTAAACTAGAAATATTTTCGTGAAACATGCCAGATTCTCAGTTACAGATTTAAATGATAAAAATCTCAGTGATATGTTCATTTTCACTATTTAGCCCAGTTTTATGAAATGTAGGTAACATCTTAACTTAAACATGGCCGCAAACGGGGAATTAATCGGGTTAGTAAAACTCTATATATCGCACTTTTCGCGGGACAGTTGTAAATCTGAAAACTGATGGACTGTGTAATATGGGTAAATTGATTATTTTACTGATGCTATTTAATTTTTGACTTAGTGGGGCCCACAAAACTTGTTAGTACAGATGTATATCTTTCTGGGGATATAAAGAACGAGATTTGTGGACTTATGGTTTGTGAGTAACGGATTTTTGAAAGTGAATAAGTTATAAACATTTTTGACAACTTTGGAATTAAAAGTATAAAAATGTTTAAGTTTTATAAACTTTTGACCTTTAAATATATTGTGACCCACTTAAGTTATTTTGGACCCTTTGGCTTAAATGGAACATTTGAATTAAATTTGAACCTTAGGACTAAATTGGACATATAAACAAGTATAAGAATTAGTACCAAGCATAAGCAAGAGTATAATTTATATACAACAAAAATACATCAATATTTATTTTCAAAACCTAAGACAAGCCTATATATGTTTAGGTTCTTCGTAGAGCTTCGCGGCTATCTTTCTTCGCTTGCTTGATTGTGATTATTCCTCTTTGTTCACGGTGAGTTTATAGCCTCGCCTTTACTCATATTTAAATGATTTATAAACCTCGCGAGGGGGATACATGCTAGTTTTACAAACTGAATATAAGTAGTTTTTGGTATGCTTGACCCGATTACATGATTATTGTCAATTGAGTATTTCTTGCCAATTAAGTCCCCATCATGAACCGTTAATTCCGTAGGGAAACACTAGTATTATGAATATGCATATTAGGCTTGGCGGGCTTGGCCGGGTGAGTAGCGCTCATACATCAACGGTCACATAATATTGAGAGGTTGTGGTAAATGGCAAATCTTACCCTTTTTGGGGCACTATTAAACTAGGTCAAGGTTCAGTTTCATGAGCTCTATACTATAATCTTATTTTTGGACGTGTATTTGTTATATGTCAACTTAATTATGGGCGTATAACAACGTAGCCCATCGTATTTTAAACTGATTTATCTTGTATTCAACTGATTACTTATTAAACTCTATAAATTCACTCAACCTTTGTGTTGACTTTTAGCATGTTTTATCTCAGGTCCGTAAGTGACTTTCGGCTTGGATGGGCGGTGCAAGAAATGGATATTTACATGATGGCTCATGTTTAAATAAAAGTTTTCATTCAATAATATTCTAAACTTTCAAAACTTATGTATCTTTTAACTATGTTAAAAACTTTTGGGACCTTGTTGACTCTGATAAATTATCGAATGTGAAGTATGAACTTTTATTAAAAACGACTTTGTTTTAAAGTTGTTTACTATATTTGTACAATGTGACTAGTATATAACATCCCATGTCCCTTTCCGCTGCGTTACTAAAATGGGGGTGTTATAGAATGGTACCAGAGCACAAATTATAGTGAACTAGGTCTTTTTGTTCTAAAAACCTAGACTATAATCGTAAACATTTTTTTTAAAATCATGAGCTTCCATCATCTTGTCCGATATCCATGCGCGCCTACTCCTGAGCTTCCTATTTCTCCCTCGTATATATATCTTAATCATACTATATTAATGATAATTATAGGAGCACTATAATTATTTCTTAACTCGTCTGATAGTCCTGCGAAAGTATCACTCTTATATATATAACCTTTTGTGCGCTAAACTTCCTTGTTGTATTTTATGCTATTCATGTGCATTTTGAATTTCAATCTGAAAATTTATACACATCTTCGAGTGCACCGTTACTATACATATACATATAGCGAATATTACTATATGTACTTAAGATAATTTTTTTTTCTTTTCTCTCTCGACTATCTTGCTTGATCCTCAAACATCGATATATTTCTATATAAAGTTCTCACATGAATACTAAACTCTTCTAACCATTGTGAGTTACACGATGGTCTCTCTTAGACATTGTATGCGATTACAATGGTATCTTTTTTTTTATCAGACATTGTATGTGATTACAATGGTCTCTAAACTCTTTCATAACCGTATGTTATATCATTTTATTTAACATCGAAACCTGTTACAGTTTATCAATTTCTATTGGTTGTCTTACACCCTGTGAACTCATGTTTTCTGAGCATTTCTTGCTTATTTTCTTAAGCACCGCTATTGATACTATTTATCTAAAGACTATTTATATATACCCGATTTTCTTTTGACTACTTATATCTATTTACCATAGCACTATTTCTTATTTTCTATGAAGGTTACTTTTCTAAATGCTTTGCCGACTCTTACCCCCTTTATACTTAACCTACAAAACATCATGTCAAACTTTATTTCTCTCAATTATGTACCTATTTCACCAAGATTACTAAACTATTAAATACATGTTTATTCGTTTTGATGATCCTCTAATAAAAAAAAAAGAAAAAAAGAAAAAAAAACTTTCTTGTATGTTGTGGGTGACATAGTGGTCTCATTTATTTTCCCAAAAATTGTGAGTAATGCTATGAGCTTTAAAATCTTTTTATAACCATACACAACGGTATTTTATCTGAAACGCGTCACATTCTATTTATTTACCTTGGAAATTTCACTACCATGTCATAAATAACTCCTTTATTGTCATATAAACTATCTTTCATTATATTACAAATGGATTTACTATTCCCCAAAGAATTACCCCGTTATTACCTTATAAACTAATAACCTTATTCACTACTATTTTATAAACTGCTCTAACTAGTTCAAAATTTACTTTTTGTCACCTCTTTACAAATCATTTGGTCAATTACCTTGTAAAACTAGTTTACTACTATCTTCTAAACCAATTTTACTACAATATTATTACACTCCTTGCCACTCTCTTACAAACTACTTTACCACCATCTTATAAACTTATCCACTGATATACTACTATTAAATACACTTTTTCGACTAGTTTTGAATAAACTATTTTGTTATATTAGAAATCGTTCTGACATTTACCTTTTACCAAAATTTTTACCACCCTATAAATCATTTAGATATCTTCTTGCAAATCATATCTATTTTATTATTATGTTATCGTTCTTCATTCTTCTATAATTCTTATAAACTGATTCATTATCTTCAAAAGCTGAAGTTCAGTAACTTTCTCTACATTCATCAAGTTCTCTTTTGAAACCTTCATTGTTAAAGGTCCGTGTTTCTGGCCTGGTGTGGACTGATTTAGAACTACTTAAAACTTACTTTTCTGCGTGCATTTTCCTTATTTGCTTGTGTTACATACTCATACTACTTACTTATGATTGATTCTTACGTATGTACAAACTTATATCACTCTTTTTATATAAGATACTTATGCAAACTCCATACTTATCCAACAATGGACATATCACGAGTATAACTAAATTAAGTATTTGAAACTTTTATCGAACCTCGATTAAATATAGCCTAGTCACCTATATTTAACCATGGGACAGTGGAACATAGTCTGACTACCTATGTTCGACTTAGACTTTTCAAATACTAAGAATAGTTATATATGGGTTATGTCTAATTGATCTTCTACTTGATCTTCGAGAATCACAAAATTTTTATGTGAGCATAAACAATTCAGCGTTATTCGTTCGATCTAGCAAAACAACTAAACAAATCATCATTATATCTTTATCGCATATAGTCAACCTTACTCCGCACCGTATTTCTGGGCGACAAGAATCAAACCTCATCATTAGTTATTCTAGACTTCATTCCTAACAAGTATCCTCATCTTTTCGCAAGTAAACCGTCTAGAGATAAAGCGAGTTGAGCGCCGGGACGTCGCTCTCTTAAGGGGTACGTACTGTGACATTTCAAAATTTTCATGTCACTAATTTTAATATTTTATTATTTAACTATTTTTTTTATAATTAACTTCGTCGGAAGTTATCCGCGTACGTCATGATTCGTTCAATTTATTCAACCACTACTATACTATGTCTACTCTACACTTTTTTTTTTGTTTCCTTACAATCCTATTATAAAAGTCATAATTAATTTTTTTTTTCAATTTTACATAAACCTTGCACCTTTTAAGTTTTACGCGATTTAAATTTACATTTTATAATTTTTACAATGTGAACCAACCCTAGACTATGATAATTTTACATATTTTATGAATTTTAACCTATTTTCATGTTTACAAGTGAGTTTTATACTTGTCGTATCATTTTTATAGTTTCTGTCACTTTTATCAAGAACCGGTGTCACCAAACGCGTTTTTCAAGTCACGGTTTCAGTTTTAACAATGTTTAAACCCTTCGATGAACTCACCACTCATCTAAAATACTTAATTTAGGTTATGTTAATAAGTTTTAACATTTTTATAAGTTTTAGATTTTATAACTACCCGGTTTTACGTTACGCGTCTTAAAAACTCCACGTTTTAACTTACCGGGATTAAAACTACACTACATAACACACTAATACTCAAATTACAACACAAAGACCCACTCACCCAACCCCCCCCCCCCCCCCCACCTTAGTTGGCTAGTCTTGGGGAGTCACCAATATATTTGGTGTCTTGGTAATAAACCTCATAGACACTTGTCCACTTCCATTACCTTTTGTCCTCCACTAACCTAAAACCATCAAACTTAAACCATCTAACTCATTTCTTACATGCAAAAACTAGTCAAGAGCTTCTATTCTCTCTTGTTTTCTCTATTTGGGTCGTGGCTTCTCAAGATCAAACACACCATTGTGTTTGATTTTTCCTAGTACAAGACTGATACAAGATTGAAGGCCCGTTGGTGCTAACTTGTTCTTGTTTCTTCTTCTCCAAAAGACTTTGATACAAGAGTTTTTTTTAGACTTAAAAAGTTGTTAAGAGGTTGTGATTTTCAAGGCTTTAAAAAGGATTTGGTGGTCAAAGATTGGGTTGATATGGAGTAAAGAAGTGGTGCAAGGGTTATTGGTAAAATCATAGGTTTTGTGGTCCATTGTTCTTGATTTTCTTGTTCATCACTTTTGTAAGGAAACTCTCCACTAACTATTCATTTTATTTTTATTTTCACTTCTGTAAATTTTTATATCTTCGATGTATTTGAACCTTATATAAATTATAATGCTTGGTTAGGCTTGGTACATAAGTTTAATCACTAGAAAACCCTAAAGGACTAAACATGCAAACTGTGAATCTGATTCAGGGGTAAAAATGGAATAAACTGATTTAATCAGTAAACATTGGACCTAAACTAAAAATATGTAGTTGTAGCCCTATGTCTTGTGGTCATTTTGACGGGTATTTCATAGAATAACTCATTATGATGATTAAACTAGAAATATTTTTGTGAAACATGCCAGATTCTGAGTTACAGATTTAAATGGTAAAAATCTCAGTGATATGTTCATTTTCACTACTTAGCCCAGTTTTATGAAATGTAGGTAACATCTTAACTTAAACATGGCCGCAAACGGGGAATTAATTGGACTTGTAGAACTCTAGATATCGCATTTTTCGTGGGACTGTTGTGATATTGAAAATTGTTGGGCTAAATACTATGGGTGGCATAAAGAAATGGATATCTACTTGATGGCTCATGTTTAATAAAATTTCTCATTCGATAATGTTTCAACTTTTAACCTCTTGTAACTTAAGTTTTAAATAAAAATTGTTGGGACCTTTGTACTCTGATTTATCAAATCGAATGTGACATTTTATTAAACGTCTCTTTTAAGGTCGTTTTATGTAACTTTTTTTTATGAACTATGAAGTGACACCCAAATTGGTATTCCGCTGCGTTGTAAAATTTTGGGGGTGTTATAGATTCTGCTGTTGAGTGCTTCGAGTGTTGTGATATGGTTGGTGGTTCCGATTATTGTTGTGTTGGTTGTTGTTGCGGTGATAACTGTTGTAGTTTTGTTGGTTGTTGTTGTGATGGTGGGTGGTTCTTTTATCGTCCAATTTCCTTTTAAGTTCATTGCATTTCACTTCTCGATCTAGAAGTTTCTGAGCAAGTTCCATTGCTGCTTCCGAGGTTGGCGGGTTTGCTGAGGTGACATTTCCTTCAATACTCCTAGGGAGTCCTTCGACATATTTCTCTAATGTCTTCTCATGATCGGGTACCATGGTAGGGCATAGTATCCTAAGTTCTTGGAATCTCCGGTTGTAACTTCTCAAATCAATTCCTTTCACTATTAAGGCATGGAACTCATCCTCAAGTTTTCGCAGTTCGGAACGGGGACAATACTTCTTTAGTATTTTAGCCTTGAATTCAATCCAAGTAAGCTGATGTGCTGCTTCTGCTCCTAGTGTTTGAACGGTAGAGTTCCACAAGGATAGAGCGTCTTGCATTAGTGTTCCCGTTGCGAAGCTTACCTTGTTGTTTTCCAAGCATCCACTTCTTTGGAAAACAGTTTCACTTCTTTCAAACCATTGAGCTAATTCCGACACTCCTTCAGTTCCTTTGAAATACGTCGGTTGACATGCTATGAAGTCTTTGTATGTGCAGTAGCGGGGTGCAGGTGCATTTCCATCTCTATTACGGCTTGTCCAGCTAAAACAGCATTAACGCCATCAGCGATTGCTTGCTGGATTGCTGCCGGGGTCATAACTTCGGGGTTTGCTGGTGCGGCGTTCGTGGTTGTTCTCCTAGTTCTAGCCATATTTCTATAAAAGAAGGTATATTATTAGAACATTTATAATAATCCTATCACGTTGAAAATACATATCGAGTAATAAATAGTTAAATATAGGTCGTAGTTACAATGATTTGATCATTGAAAAGGTTTAAATCGTAAATTATCGTATGTTGAGATGACACACATTACGAATAAGTTTGACCTGTATGAACCAATATATTACGATATAATGCAACGTAAATAAAGATAAAATAAACTTCCATAAATCAATGTCAAGGTGTTACAACACTTATTGATACTTGTGCAAATGTTTACAAAACATGACAAGATATTCTTATTTGTAGGACATTGATTTTTCTTAACAAGGTGATGGTCTCATGGTTTTCCTAAGGCCTTGTCTAGGTGGTTTTGGAGTTCTTGAATGGCAGTGGACATGGTTTCCATGGTTTGATCTCGAGTCCTTTCCCTTTCTCGAGCTTCTAGCAAGGCTTGCCTAAGGCGTACGTTTTCAGTGTTGATCCTCTCAATTTCTCGGTCTAAAGTTCCCAATGCTATTTCGGTCGAAGTGTTAGCCCCACATAGTGCTCCTATGAATTCCATTGATTCGCAAAATAAAGAATCCAACTTTTCAACCTTATCTTCTATTGCAAGATGACCAATTATGAGACTGTTCATATCATCTTCAAAGGTTTCTAGAAGTTCATGTGGAATCTTGTTGAGTATACTAGCGATGGAATCAAGTCGGTCTTCGTGGCGAACCATTCTTGCAGCTAACAATGGTATTGTATGGCGTATGCGTTCCCAGTGACTGGCAGAATTCGGGAGGTAGAGTAAGAACTTTCCCCAAGTTCCCTTGTTGTTGGTGTTCCTTCTTGAGATCTCTAATATCGCATAATGGGCAACAAGAAAGACCATTTACGAGCATCTACTCGCTTGTAGGTCCTTCGGCGTCTGCGTTGAACACAAGATTCTGAGGTGGTTGGGCGGATTGGGTAAGTCCTTTGGTGAGGTGATAGTGGGACACTTCGGTAAGGTGCAGGTGGTGATGCTAGTGGAGGTGATGCTATGGGTGATGGTATTAGTGGCACATTAGTAGTTTGGCTGTAGAAGATAGTTGGTAGTGGTGGTATCACTGGTGGTGCAGGTGGTGATGGCACAACTGATTCAGGTGGTATGACAAGAGCTGGTGCTGGTACAACAGTACTTGCTTCATACGGCTGAAGTTGTCTAATTTGCCTAGATCGGCGAATCGGACCAGATGTTGCCAGAGGAGAAGCCTCTGTGTCAGATGCTGGCAGAAATTGCTGGCTTTGCATGTATCTGTCGGTAGCAGGAGACATAGGCATAGGTGAGGTAGCATAGGCTGAAGTAACATCTTCAGTTCCTGAGTTTGAGGACAAGCTGATAGGGTGGGTGTTCGAAGACATGACACTGTAATAAATTTCCCGATTAGTAAATGTAAGCATAATTATAACCAATTTAAAATGCTATAAGGTAAATAATACTTTTTACCAATTACTGGGATGCGTAGGCACGAAGGGCGTAGGATGGTATTTTATGAAAATTTTGTCCCGTTTAAAGTGTAGTTATAGTCCAATGTTCCAAAAACACTTGGTTCACTATAACCGTAGCTCTGATGCCAATCTATAACACCCCCAAAATCGATCAATACACCGGAAGACTTAAAATGTCAGCGGAAGACTTTTGGGGTATTATATGGTGGATCTTTCGTCACAATTATAGAAAACGATTCAAGTAATCGTTTTAAGTTTTATTTAAAATACCAAATATTCATAATTCCAAGAGAATTCGTTATTCAACAACAAGTTTTTATTTAAAGAGAAATAAACGTTTCTTTATTTGCCCACTTCGTGCCTTTGCCATCCATTCCATTTAGTTACCTGAGATAAACATGCTAAAAGTCAACAAAAGTTGAGTGAAATTCATAGGTTTATAATTAAGAGTTTGAACGCAAGGGATAGATGTTTATTGTAATATCGATACAAATAAACAAGTTAGAAAGCACATTCATTATTGCATTAAGCTCATGACACTCAACGATTCAATAGACATCAATATTTTCGTAATAATGATGTAAAATATATAGCCCCCAAGATAGGTATTTGCCAGTAACCTATTATATTCAAATAACGTGCATTTGGTAACTTTCCTCTAGCAACCAAATGGGGATTGTCAATCCCTAATAGATCTATTCACAATTATTTACGTTCACCCTTCAAGTGATTAAGGTTCATGATCGAGGGACTTTTGGCAATAGCTACTTAAGCAATAATAAGATCAGGAAAAGACTTGTGTTCGGTTTTTGAGCATGTATCCCCCCCACAAAATAAATTAAATGTGGGCTATGAACTCACCTTAGTAGGATAGTAGAACAAACGTAATCTCAACGATGCAAGGCAACGGCTTCACACACAACCTATAAGATATGGCACGTTTCAGTTCTTAAATCTCGTTTTATTGCGAACGTTTATTATTAATTATGAGTAATCGATAATGTGCATACGTGATGTGTTACGTCGTATAAAAATAGATAATTGTTACGTATTGTTTTATTCGTCTAAGTTTAGTTATTCGTTATATACGTTTTATTCGTATTGTATATATATATATATATATATATATATATATATATATATATATATATATATATATTTAATTAGTTACGTTTATTATTTATCGTTTTAATATATATTCAAATATATATATAAGTATAAATATATGTAATCTATAAAATTATTATTAAAATCAATATTACTATTCAATCCTTCATGTTTCTTAATTTTACACTTTTTACCCTTAATGAAAAACATTTACGTCGTTAGTCCAAAAATTATATATATTTACGTTTATAGTCCAAATATCAAATATTTACATTCATTATCCCTAAGTTTCAATATTTACAGTTTATACCCTTTAGAAAAACAGTTTTATACTTTTCACCCAAAGTTTACAAACTTTACACTTTTAGTCCCTAACCTTCGAACATTTGCAAAAATAGTCCAAACATTACCAAATTTAAAACTTAGCATTTTTATTATTTCAATAAGCTCATAAAGTTTCAAGCAGCTTATACCAACAACTTATCAGCTTATTATTAGCTTATTCTTAAAATTGCGCTTAACGATCCAAATTAAGGGCCCGTTAAGGATTTATGATCCAAGGGGTTTTGGGAAACGCTCGTTTTATCAAAATCCATCTTTTTAAGTTTTAAAATCATTTCAAAAGAGCTTATTTGCTTAGCTTATCGTAATAAGCTAGAATGAGCTTTTTGGCCCACGTAAGGTTTTTAATAATCTGAAAACTAGTTTTAATAGCGATTTGCTTTAGGCCTCGTTAAGTGGTCAGACTAAGTTATTAAGTCGACTTATTTATCATTCCTGTTAGTATTTCAAGTAAACAATTAGGTCGTGTAAAAATACTTAGGGGTCGTGTGTTGAAATTAGAAATGGCGAGGCCAAAGTGTAGTCACAAAACTCAAGCGTATAACTTTATAAAACTGAAAAATAAACTAAGTGTTTTAGTACATATCGTGTAGGTTCAAATGACTTAGAAACGTGTGATATTTAGTATGTAAACGTTAATATAATTCCAATGTTATTATAGGTTCTCGTTAATGTTATGACCAAGAAATAGTATAACACATAAAATGTACACGTTATTTTTAAGATTTACGATTTATAGGTACCAAGTGATTGTGCATAAACAAGAAATACGTATATGTATATAATGAAAATAACGATTAGAAGTCTCACCTCACCTATAAAAGGTGGAGTAAAACAAGACGTATGGTTCGTGGGATGGTTCAAAAGCTCCGTGGTTCACTTCACGTTCCTCCAAGGTTCAAATAGCTCCAATCCTTGCTTCCTAGGTTCGTTTTGAGATGTGGTTCTCCTAGCAATCCGTTCGTCCCTCCATCACTCTCTCTCGTTAATATTTTTAGTAGTATGGTACGTATAAGAGTAGTTTATGTTTGTGCTTGCATGTAGACATTATATAGTAAGTTATAAGATATGTATAGAGACGCAAGATCACATGAACGATTGTGTTCCATTTTTAGCAAATAGTAGCGCCTCATTCTTTGTCCAATGGCGTGCGTACAAACCAAGTATCCTTGTGATACATTCCTGACATTAATCCTGTTCATTTACTTGTCATAGGGGAAGAGGGGAGGCATGGAAGAAGCCTTGTGCCACGTTTTGGCCTTATCTCCATGGATGGTATCATGCATTTGCTTTGTACGTTTTTAGAGTAGTAAACGAAGGTGAGTGAGTGAAGTTTTGGTCTCGTGTGTATCTTGGGTACTAGGTAAATCATAATGTGTAATAAAATGGGTATGTCGTGTGTAGGAATCGTAAAATACTAGGGTGCGTTTAGAGTGTCGCGGCTAGCAAAAAACAAAACAAAAATATAACAAAGGGTGCGTTTTGGGCTTAAAGCCCTTTTGGGCTTGCGTTTGGTCTCGGCCCAGCAGAAAGAAAGAAAAGTAATTAAAAAAGAGTCTGTTTGGTTTGTCTTGTGGATTTCGTGGCCCAAAGGGTGTTGGGGGCCCACCTAGTGTGTCTCGATTATCATGTCGAAGTTCAAAAATATTAGTGAGCGTTCTCGGGAAGTTTCGTAGGTTCGGGGAATATATAAATAGTATACGTTACTTAGACGAAACGTATTATTAAATATAAACGCGTTATATAATTATTCATCGTTCGCAATAATTATAGGCAATCTAGGTTGTGTGTAAGCATCGTTCCTGGTTAAACAGTCAATCATAGTTATCGTAGTGGTTCAATATCAAGCCATATCATAAAAAAAAATTTGTTACCCGTAAAATGGTGTTAATTTATTGTAACATCGTTTTGTTTATTCGTATCCATTTACTAATCGTAAGGGAAATTTACGAGAGGTTACACTAAGGCCAAGGATGAGTCTCAAGACCATGGTAGCCATGACCAAAGCCACGGCAAAGCCACGACTAAAGACCATATAACTTTCTAAATCGAAAACATGAACTAAAGTATTAGTTGTAACATAATCATCCAATTTGGATCTACTCCATCAAATGACCATGAGACTTTGCAAGTAATATCCATTCTAGGCTTAAGAAACTCATTAGAAATAACAATCTTCATTTAAAATCAACTTTCCTAAGTTTATTCAACTATTCGGACATGTAACCTTTAAAGATCAAAAACTTATATTTTCTATCAAATACTACAACACTAGGGAGCTTCATGTGAGGGGTTCCATTTGGGTAAACGGATCGACGAGTTGCTGGATTTACGAATTAAAGTGTCCTAGCTCCTCGAACGTTTACTACATGACCTCTGAATTATGACGGCCCGAACGGTAGTAAGAGATATTCAAACTATACATGTTTCATAAATCATGTTTATTCAACGACTTACACTATATACTAAGTACTACATCATGAACTATATGCAAGACATATATAAGCAATTCTTCGTATTCTTAGACATAACTCCAGCCTAAGTTGCAATAATCTTATTCTAGGTTACGCATAGAGACTTCCTGGCTTAATCCATCTATCCCGTTATACGTATTGATATCATTAGTTCAAGGTGAGTCATAGCCCCACTCTTACTCTTTTAATACTTGTTTTTTTTAAACTCTTTGGGGGAGATACTGATGTGTGGGAATCGCACCAGGCTTTACCTCTCAAGGGATCTCGAGAAGCTTACAACCCCTGTAGGACCTTAGATCTAGCTTTATCACTTAAGAATATGATGTTAGAGAGAGATGGAAGATCTAGAGAGAGAAAGTAGAGAGAGAGAGAGAGAGAGGTAGAGAGCACTATGTGAAATAAACCTTTGATTAGCATAAACTCCCACCCTTCCTAACAAGCTTAGGAGGGTATATATACTTTTTACATTAGCCTCCATGGGCTTTCTCTTGGGCCTTCTTTTGGGCCAAGCCATTAAGGCTTTTACTTAAACTTAATAAACTAGCATTTTACTAACTATTACATGAATATATTTAACTAACAATTTGACTCAATAATGATCGTCACTTTTAATCCTAACATTTACAATCCTTTCACGTTATTGTATATCAGTCCTTTAACACAGAAGTACTTTAACATTCTTCATGCACAAATAGTACTTTGACTTTTCAACATAGGCAGTACTTTGACACAAGCAGTACTTTGATCTTCACATCCCAACAATCCTCCCCTAACTTGAATTCTACTTGCTTGATTTCAAGTTCCTTTGTAATTCTTTAACTTTAACACCTTTATCTTCAAGGAAAGATTGAATCTTTATCTTCTTTCTGACTTGTGTATCAAAGTACTTTTCATCAGTAATAGATAATATCTTCACAGCAATAAATATTTTCAGCAAGTCAGCAACATATGGCAAATGTACATCAGATCTTAAAGTTTCATACTATTCTCATCACTTCCAGGTGTGTAAACTCCTGTGAGAGGTGAATCATTAAAAATTAATGGATTTAGATGTCTCTTTACCAAAGCCATTAACTCTGGAGTAGCCAATGTTTAGGTTTAAGCACAAAAACCATGGTACATTGATAACCATATGATTTATAGCAAATCATCAGCTATCAACGGATTTTTTTAGTCTTTACCAAGAGCCGTTTGCTTTAGAACTAGTTAGTTCTTTTAGTACAATCATAACCATGTTGAACTAATTCCCATATAAATGGTTTTTCCAAAGCCTTTACCACAAGCCATTTTCTTGTGGGGTAGCCAACTCTTCACTATTACATATATGGTGAGTTGAAAACCATACAATTTTTAGTAAATTGTCAACTAAAAACGGATTTGATAATCACATCAGAGTTGTACCCTCATGGTGAGTCAAACTCTTTCTTGTATGTGAAACATGGTGAGTTGATTACCATTTGCTGTGTAGTACAAGTGCTAACACCATGTGTTTCAAAACATTTTGTTGCTATCATCTTATGCTTCAAAAGTTGTTTTTCTTTTTTATTTTAAACATAATCAAAAGAGTTTTACTGGTTTTATGCAGCAAGCAGTACTTTGAGAAAGTACTGTTTGTCTGGCAGTACTTTGAATAAAGTACATATTATTCAAAAAGACTTAAATAATACAAACCATACCATTAATTATGCAATATCATCATCTGAAGTAGTCCATTTGATAAATAGCTCAATCACCATCAATGCTACTTCATTCTCTTGTTCAACCTCCATACCATGATCTAGCATCTTTATCATAAGATCTCTTGTAAGAGGACATCTTCTCTCTGCTAGCATGTGAATCATGGTCCCATCTTCTAATTCAAGTGAATGTACTCCTGATGACTCAAAGAATCTCCATCTTGTAATTTCCCAATTCTCTTGAGCATTCTATAGAGCATCATTACTTTTTTCAATTGTCTCCCAGATGGTTATTAGATCTCCCAATAAGATTAATCCCACTACTTGTAACAACCCCAGAAATCGGGTCCAGCGGAAGCTTACATGTCACTGGGGTGCTACTCGAATGGTATCACAACACAAGGTACAAAGAATGGTTTCATTTCATTTATTTAGAATGAAAGTTGTTATCAAAAGCATTTATTTTACATATTATAAAAGAAGTGTGGAAATAGGCCCATAATTTAGTTAAAGCGGAGTCTTCTATGACCATGCCATGCCAAAAGCCACCAAAGGTAAGATAACGCCTTAAGAACCTGAAAATACATGCTAAAACGTCAGCATAAAGCTGGTGAGTTCATAGATTTTAGTAAACAAGTAATTTTCGGTAAACAAGTACTTTCGGTAAACAAGTATTTTCGGTAAACAAGTATTTTCGGTAAACAAGTACTTTCGGTAAACAAGTATTTTCGGTAAACAAGTATTTTCGGTAAACAAGTACTTTCGGTAAACAAGTATTTTTGGTAAACAAGTATTTTCGGTAAACAAGTACTTTCGGTAAACAAGTATTTTCGGTAAACAAGTATTTTCGGTAAACAAGTACTTTCGGTAAACAAGTATTTTCGGTAAACAAGTATTTTGCGGAAGGCAAGACAATATAACAAATACAATGTCACAGCCAAAAATAAGGTATACAGTGCCTAAAGCTCATGACCCCAAAGCTCGACGTAATCGTATGCAATCAAGCATAAAATGCCCCAAGTAAGTGTTTGCCAGACACTCGGAAGTAATCCGAATGATATGCGTCCGTTTGACAGGTTGGCGCGACCAACTCGGACGGGGTGTCAACCCAAATAGATCTATCCACAGCATTCGCGCTTACACGCATGTAATTAACGGTTCATGATAAAAGGGGACTTTAGTGGCAGTAATCGGTAACTCAGGCAAAGTAACAGTTTTGTATTTATATCCGCAAAAGCAAGAACTTGTATCCATAAGAAAGTAATCAAGGATGGAATAAGTAATTCATAAGGTATTCAAGTAATCAATCAAGTATTTCAACCATCCAGTAATGTTTGAGAAAGTGAATCGCGTTCAAGTAAAACAAGCATTGAATTTAAATAGTAATAAGCATGTATCTTCCCCCAAAACAGTTGTAAAACAAGTAAAAGTAGGGGTTATGAACTCACCTTAGCAAAAGCAATATCCGATAGACAAAGTAGTAGTTGGAAATAAAGTCCGGGTACTCTAATCGCGGCCTAAATAATGCATATGTCTTAGGTTCGAAAACAAGGTCAAGCATGCAAGTCATACACTATATTATCACTTGTACATGTTGTTGGAAATTTTTATTGCCAAAAACGTAGGTAATCAAAGTAATCTCGTATTTAAGTCATCCACCATTTTAGAAAACGTAGCTTGTAAATCTCACGACCAAATATTTGTCGTCTTGTAAATATATATTTTGAAAAACTCTAACGCACCTAATAAGTATACACAATGTTCTACCATTTTTATATACGTCATTTTAGCCAAATTATACTCTAAAATGTCCAAAAGTCAATTTTTAAATATTCCATCAGCTTTTATTATTTGAACCAAAGCTGTCAAAAAGTATATGTTTCGTCGCAACTTTTCTAGGCCATAACTTTTGCGTCGTAACTCCGTTTTTCAAGTTCTATATATTCCCGCGAAGGTATTCAAGTATACTTTAGGTTTTTCAAGGTCTCGGCTAGCCTAAATGTCATTTAACCTCAGTTTTTCCTAGCTCAAAAATCGGGACAGAAACCATTTTTCAGAAAATATAGTTTTCGTCGTCAATCTTGAAAATAGCATATCTTTTTCGTTATAAATCAGTTTTAACCCGTTCAAGCGGCTATGTTTTCATTATTAAATCTATTTTCTATATTTCTAGCCTAATAAGGCCACCAAGATACTGATTTTCCACAGGGAGTCGAAAAGGGACAGATTTATCATGGATGATGTCAAGTTATTTTTCTAGTGTTTTTATTTGCTACAACCTTTTGCCAACAACTCCAAATCTTGTCCTAGGTCATCCATCAACTAGAAAAATAGTGATCTAAACATAACCTAATAATATTTAAAGTCCTTGTTCAAGATCATCCAAGTATTCAAAACTAACATATATATATATATAAAGTTTATTTCATTTTCTTGTAGAGATTTCTATTAACAACTTTTCTTGTGATGAAAACTTGTACAAAATATATTTTCTTGGCAAGAGATCAAAGTGGATGTAAGATGTTTCAACATGTACCAAGTGATAACTAAGTATACACACTTATCAAGCATAAAAATCATGAAGATCATGAAGTATTAGTAGTATAAAAATTACTTACAAAGAGATTAGTGAGATGAGATTTGTAAAACACTAGTGTAACCCCAAGATTAGTTGTCCAAACCCTTGTTAAACTACCCTTAGTATCCTTGGAAATACCCAACAAGCCTCCTTCTTCCCTTGCTCCTTGGGTGTGTCGAATGGAGTATATAGATGGGAGGTGATTATATTTTTTCTTTGTAAGTATAAATGAGTAACTAAACTCAAGTGTATATATAGTCAAATTGGTCAAGATGGTCAAAAATATCCAAGGACAAAGTCCTTGGATTTGGCCGAATTTTAGGGGAAAGGATGGGAAGCACATCACTATTCAAGCACACAAAATTAATTAGCATGTTTCATGGTTATTAATACAAGTAGAAAAAAATGTGGTAATTAATTAAGGAACAAGGGGGAGGGGCGGCCATAGGGAAAATTGGAAAAAAAATGAATGTAATTTTTATAAAATGTATATATTAAATGTATTGGGTAGTAAAAATATGTATCGGGTATTAGTTTGGTAGTTAACGGAAGTTATACGTAATTAAACGTAATATGTAAAGAATTTAACTTGGTCATCGGAAAATATTTTTGGGACTTTTGTAATAATTTTGGAAGTATAAAAATACTCTAAAAATAATTGTTGAGAGAATCGGGTATGTCATGTGCTACATTCTTGAATAAAAATTAACATTTTGTTGAATTTTAAAACCGTAAGTATTTAAAGAATAGAAATTTGTTTTATAGTATAAAATTATGAATTGGGGAAAGGAGCAAGGTACCGGAGCGTTGTGGACTAAAATTAACCTAAGTCCTAGAGTACTTAGAATTTAATTAGAAATTCGCGTCGATTCAAGTAAAAGGCTCATGTAAAAATGTTTCAAATTAAAAGTCAAAAATTTAAATTCGAGTTTAGAAATTAGTATTGACCTGGGAAATAGCGGGTTGTGACATTCTACCCCCCTAAAAAGGGAATCTCGTCCGCGAGATTCAGTCAGCGTTGGTCGTTGGAGTGGTATTAGCGAAGAGATGGGGGTACTTCTGACGAATCCGGTCTTCTCGCTCCCAAGTGAATTCGGGACCTCGTTGAGAATTCCAGCGAACCTTGATGATAGGAATTTGACTATGTCTCAACTACTGGACATCACGATCCATAATCTCGACCGGTTCTTCGATAAAGTTAAGCTTGTCATCAAGCTGAATCTCTTCTAACGGAATGATAAGGGATTCATCGGCTAAGCACTTCTTGAGATTGGAAACATGAAACGAATTGTGCACACTGCTGAGCTCCGGCGGAAGCTCAAGTCTGTAGGCCACTGGACCGACTCTAGCCAATATCTTAAATGGACCAACGTATCTCGACTTTAACTTCCTGCATTTTTCGAACCATATCACGTCTTTCCAAGGCAAGACTTTCAACATAACTTGGTCGCAAATCTTGAAATTCTAAAGGTTTGCGTCGCACATCGTATAGCTTCTTATGTCGATCATGTGCAGCCTGTTGACTTGGAGCGTTGTTCCAAGCCCTGATGGGTTCTAACGATGAAATGACCAAGGAAGCGTACTAATAGCCAAAAGAAGTAGATGTCAATGCTAATGAAGGAGTGAGAAGTACATTACAATACACATGAAAGAACTAATGAATCATAAGAATAAAAAGGGAATCATGTCAAGTACCATGTTTTAAGAACAGATAATGTCAAAATGAAAGGTTGCGAACGAAAAGATCAACAATTGAAAGAACATTCGTACTAGTATGAGCCAATAATGCTTGAAAGAAAGATTAAATATCCGTACGAATAAAGAAGCAAACTGTTATCGATTAACGAAAAAGAATTAATGAATCACAACAATATCAAATAGAATTAGATGTCAAAACAAAGAATGATTGAAAGGAGATTAGATGTATGAATGGAGAAGGAAAACGCGATTGATTTATGCAAACGAAAGAGTCAATAAATCATAACAATAGTAAATAGGTTTAGATGTTAAGAACAAATAATGCTTAAAAGGTATGTTTGAAATCAGGATGAACAAAGAAACAAACGAAATGATGGGTAAAAGAAAGACCAATAATGATGCAATTAAACGCAAATAGAGGAATCATAAATCATTACGATAGCAAAAAGGATGGATAGAGAATATCAACACAATAATAAATTAACCGAGAGAACCAAAGTGTTCAAATAATAATCAAGAGGGGTAAATACTGAAAGACAGAGTGTCAAATGAGGACAATCAAGAAATGAGACCGACAATAAGCATCACATATGAGAATAAATGAGGACAAGCAATAAATGAGAAAAGCATTACGCAAATCGAATGCTAAGTAAGAACAACAATAAATACAAAAGACATTAAATTTTTTTTGAATGTTGATTGAAGGTAATTGGGAGTGAACAATAAATGAGAAAGACAATAAATGTCATAACTATGAACAAGTAATCAGCGAGAAGTCAATTAGTATTACGAATTTTGATTAAGATTGAATGTGAACAACAAATAACCGGTTAGACAATAAATGTCACGAATGAGAGCAAACAGTAAATGAAAAGTCGAATATTGATTAAGTAAGGATGAAGACAGTAATAAATGGGAAAGACAATAAGTGTTACGAACGAGAATGAGTCAATAAATGCAAAGTCAAATAAGTATCACGGATGTTGATTGATTATGAATGAGAACAACAGCAAATGTGATAATCAATAAGTATAGCGAATGTTGATTGAGAAGGACAGAATATTCGTACTCAACCTCTCAGGCTTTATTCTGGTCTAACGAGACCATTGGTTGGTCGTCAAGCAGTTTCTACTGGTGCGTGATGTTCCTTACGAGGCGCCATGCGTGTCACCGGTAATAGGGTAGAGTGGTGAATGGATTTTCTGGTGATAAACTCTAGTCGGGTGGGAGGAGTAAGATTATTAGTGGCTCTCCTATTCATCTTTCGAGAGGTCTCATGAATGGCTCCGTCTCATTGTCGGGCATTAGTAAGTAGGTCAGTGATATGGGTGTTGGGAGGGTGGCCGACAAGTTTTCCAACTTGTCCTCGGAATCGAAAAATACATTAAGTAGGGGTAAACATTTCTGTCGATTTCCGTCGTTACATTCCTGGTGACGTGATTCTTCAAAACCACAAGAAGTGAGGAAGAGTGAGGTGTTATAAAGTCGTGTCCCGAAAGTAGGTGTTCCAAAAGTATAGTGTTACAAAAGCATAGGACGAGTGTTGAAACTAGTCTTCAGAAAAGGCTAGTAAGGTAATGAGTTTTAATGTCACATAAAACGATGTCACATATGATTTTTAAAATTTTTAGAGACTATTTGTATTAATTATGATATGTCGGAAGGTTTAGAGGACCTTCAAAAGTACGAGTGTGTGTGTTAGTTCAGTTACGCTAGTAATATGTCTCTAGCTTTTAAAAGTTGTTTTGAAAGACCAAAATGAGTGTCCTAACTTGAAGTCAAATGGTAAGATTACGTAGGGGAAAAGGCGTAACGGCGTGACAGGTACGGTATGTATGTATAAGTGTATAGAAAATACTTAGAGTGAATAGCGTAAATCATGTAAAGTATAAGTTATCAAGTAACAAGGTATAACACATAGTTACGTCACATAGATCATTAAGTAAAATATCAAGTAAGGCAGTGGCTTGGCAGGCAGGCATGTGGCGGTCATAGGGTTAAGTTTTTGTAAAGGTAGTTATAGTCTGGGCTTTGGAAATACCCAATTCTCTATAACCTGGCTCTGATACCAATCTGTAACAACCCCAGAAATCGGGTCCAGCGGAAGCTTACATGTCACTGGGGTGCTACTCGAATGGTATCACAACACAAGGTACAAAGAATGGTTTCATTTCATTTATTTAGAATGAAAGTTGTTATCAAAAGCATTTATTTTACATATTATAAAAGAAGTGTGGAAATAGGCCCATAATTTAGTTAAAGCGGAGTCTTCTATGACCATGCCATGCCAAAAGCCACCAAAGGTAAGATAACGCCTTAAGAACCTGAAAATACATGCTAAAACGTCAGCATAAAGCTGGTGAGTTCATAGATTTTAGTAAACAAGTAATTTTCGGTAAACAAGTATTTTCGGTAAACAAGTATTTTCGGTAAACAAGTACTTTCGGTAAACAAGTATTTTCGGTAAACAAGTATTTTCGGTAAACAAGTATTTTCGGTAAACAAGTACTTTCGGTAAACAAGTATTTTCGGTAAACAAGTACTTTCGGTAAACAAGTATTTTCGGTAAACAAGTATTTTCGGTAAACAAGTACTTTCGGTAAACAAGTATTTTCGGTAAACAAGTATTTTGCGGAAGGCAAGACAATATAACAAATACAATGTCACAGCCAAAAATAAGGTATACAGTGCCTAAAGCTCATGACCCCGAAGCTCGACGTAATCGTATGCAATCAAGCATAAAATGCCCCAAGTAAGTGTTTGCCAGACACTCGGAAGTAATCCGAATGATATGCGTCCGTTTGACAGGTTGGCGCGACCAACTCGGACAGGGTGTCAACCCAAATAGATCTATCCACAGCATTCGCGCTTACACGCATGTAATTAACGGTTCATGATAAAAGGGGACTTTAGTGGCAGTAATCGGTAACTCAGGCAAAGTAACAGTTTTGTATTTATATCCGCAAAAGCAAGAACTTGTATCCATAAGAAAGTAATCAAGGATGGAATAAGTAATTCATAAGGTATTCAAGTAATCAATCAAGTATTTCAACCATCCAGTAATGTTTGAGAAAGTGAATCGCGTTCAAGTAAAACAAGCATTGAATTTAAATAGTAATAAGCATGTATCTTCCCCCAAAACAGTTGTAAAACAAGTAAAAGTAGGGGTTATGAACTCACCTTAGCAAAAGCAATATCCGATAGACAAAGTAGTAGTTGGAAATAAAGTCCGGGTACTCTAATCGCGGCCTAAATAATGCATATGTCTTAGGTTCGAAAACAAGGTCAAGCATGCAAGTCATACACTATATTATCACTTGTACATGTTGTTGGAAATTTTTATTGCCAAAAACGTAGGTAATCAAAGTAATCTCGTATTTAAGTCATCCACCATTTTAGAAAACGTAGCTTGTAAATCTCACGACCAAATATTTGTCGTCTTGTAAATATATATTTTGAAAAACTCTAACGCACCTAATAAGTATACACAATGTTCTACCATTTTTATATACGTCATTTTAGCCAAATTATACTCTAAAATGTCCAAAAGTCAATTTTTAAATATTCCATCAGCTTTTATTATTTGAACCAAAGCTGTCAAAAAGTATATGTTTCGTCGCAACTTTTCTAGGCCATAACTTTTGCGTCGTAACTCCGTTTTTCAAGTTCTATATATTCCCGCGAAGGTATTCAAGTATACTTTAGGTTTTTCAAGGTCTCGGCTAGCCTAAATGTCATTTAACCTCAGTTTTTCCTAGCTCAAAAATCGGGACAGAAACCATTTTTCAGAAAATATAGTTTTCGTCGTCAATCTTGAAAATAGCATATCTTTTTCGTTATAAATCAGTTTTAACCCGTTCAAGCGGCTATGTTTTCATTATTAAATCTATTTTCTATATTTCTAGCCTAATAAGGCCACCAAGATACTGATTTTCCACAGGGAGTCGAAAAGGGACAGATTTATCATGGATGATGTCAAGTTATTTTTCTAGTGTTTTTATTTGCTACAACCTTTTGCCAACAACTCCAAATCTTGTCCTAGGTCATCCATCAACTAGAAAAATAGTGATCTAAACATAACCTAATAATATTTAAAGTCCTTGTTCAAGATCATCCAAGTATTCAAAACTAACATATATATATATATAAAGTTTATTTCATTTTCTTGTAGAGATTTCTATTAACAACTTTTCTTGTGATGAAAACTTGTACAAAATATATTTTCTTGGCAAGAGATCAAAGTGGATGTAAGATGTTTCAACATGTACCAAGTGATAACTAAGTATACACACTTATCAAGCATAAAAATCATGAAGATCATGAAGTATTAGTAGTATAAAAATTACTTACAAAGAGATTAGTGAGATGAGATTTGTAAAACACTAGTGTAACCCCAAGATTAGTTGTCCAAACCCTTGTTAAACTACCCTTAGTATCCTTGGAAATACCCAACAAGCCTCCTTCTTCCCTTGCTCCTTGGGTGTGTCGAATGGAGTATATAGATGGGAGGTGATTATATTTTTTCTTTGTAAGTATAAATGAGTAACTAAACTCAAGTGTATATATAGTCAAATTGGTCAAGATGGTCAAAAATATCCAAGGACAAAGTCCTTGGATTTGGCCGAATTTTAGGGGAAAGGATGGGAAGCACATCACTATTCAAGCACACAAAATTAATTAGCATGTTTCATGGTTATTAATACAAGTAGAAAAAAATGTGGTAATTAATTAAGGAACAAGGGGAGGGGCGGCCATAGGGAAAATTGGAAAAAAAATGAATGTAATTTTTATAAAATGTATATATTAAATGTATTGGGTAGTAAAAATATGTATCGGGTATTAGTTTGGTAGTTAACGGAAGTTATACGTAATTAAACGTAATATGTAAAGAATTTAACTTGGTCATCGGAAAATATTTTTGGGACTTTTGTAATAATTTTGGAAGTATAAAAATACTCTAAAAATAATTGTTGAGAGAATCGGGTATGTCATGTGCTACATTCTTGAATAAAAATTAACATTTTGTTGAATTTTAAAACCGTAAGTATTTAAAGAATAGAAATTTGTTTTATAGTATAAAATTATGAATTGGGGAAAGGAGCAAGGTACCGGAGCGTTGTGGACTAAAATTAACCTAAGTCCTAGAGTACTTAGAATTTAATTAGAAATTCGCGTCGATTCAAGTAAAAGGCTCATGTAAAAATGTTTCAAATTAAAAGTCAAGAATTTAAATTCGAGTTTAGAAATTAGTATTGACCTGGGAAATAGCGGGTTGTGACACTACTGTAGGCTCAGTATTCTCAAAATAGCCTTGCACTAGTAGATCTTCTCTGTCTATCATGTGCAGTATGTCCCATAACATATTGAATACTCTGAAGCTTTCATCTTCTCTATGAAATATGGGATAATCTCCTTCTGCCTATTCTACAACAGAGAATGTATAAATCTTAGACTTTTTCTCAGCATCTTCTGTTTTCTTTGGATTCTCAAAATCCGCAACTCTTAAATAATTCCTCAGCTCATCAACAGTATCTGTTCTCAGCAACTTAAGCTTCTTTGACAATTCATCATCATGAGCTGTTCTCTTTCTCTTTAACCTTCTTTTATCAGCAATCTCTTTTCTTGCATCCTCCAACTTCTTTTCCTTTTCAGAATCCATAGGAACAAAACTATCAAGCTCTCTTTTAATAGACTCTTGAACAACATCATATAGTTCTTTCACCTGTAGATATCTTAATCTTTGTAAACCTTTATATCCTCTTCCTTTCAGGAAACTAATCATTGAATTTCTTTCTTGAGCAATGAATAGTGGTCTTCCTGTTTGAACAACTGGCTTCCTTGATTCTCTTTCATACTCAGCATCCAAATTAGTTTGATATTTTCTAGCAGCTTCTTCATTTTTAGCTTCTTCTATAGCTCTTAACTGTGCTAGAGTGAACTTCTTCGTCTTCTTCTTTAATTCTTGCATTATCCCTTTTCCTTTGTCTTTAGGATCCACCTCTTGAGTAGGTTGAGAAGAAGACTGTAAAGCTTGAGATTGTTCAACCCCAGGAATACTAATACCCCTTGGCCTTGTGATGCTTAGCATAAAATCTGCAATCGTCTCATCATCAATTGCAGTATGTTCTCTAGGCTCTTCTTGAATAGGATTTGAAGGACCAGCTTCTTCTTCAAAATTCAAAGTCCTTGATGTGATTAGAAATTTCCTATCAGTACTTTTAGAAGCAGTACCTTGAGCATCAACACCTTGAACACCAGTATTTTGAGCAGCAGTACCTTCCAAATCTATTTCTTCTGTATCTCCACTATTAATATTAATAGTCTCATCTTCAAGATTAACTTGTTCAGTTTCATCAATCTTTCTTTGAGCAGTATCTTGATAATGCCATAGATGAGCATCTTCATTGAAATCTTCATAAGTTGCAACATCTTCATTCAAATTATCTTCTTCTATATTCCTCCCCAATGTGAATGAAGAGTGCTTTCCGTGTTTCTTTTTCTTAGTCTTAAAAATCTTCTTAGGCTTAGATTGAGATTTCTTCTTTTTCTTCAGACCACTCATCTTTTGTTGCTTTACCTACAATCTATGATGTTTGACTAGTGGCCAAACAGAAATTTTCAACTTCTTCAACTTTGTCTTTAACCTCAAAATCTGATCAGCTTGAGCATTAACCCCCTTCTTCAATCTTCTGAATTCTATTGTCAATGCATAAGTGTCCAATTCTCTCTCATCTCCTCCTGATGTTTGAGACCCATCTGTTGAAGTATAATCATCGGGAGTAGGTTGTTGGTTGTCAGCCTGCTTTGTGGCAGAATGAGCAGTACCGTGCAAAGAAGAAGTACTTTTCCACGAAGCAGTATGTTGAGAAGCACTTTCACTTGAAACATGAACTGGGATTGAAGTACTTCTTGCACTTAAAGCTATTTGTGGAGGTGATTCAAGAGGTGGTGTAGGAATGTGAGTTGAATCAGAATGCTCAGAATTCTCAGAATCACTAGATGCATCAGCTTGATCTCTAACAGCTTGAGCCACTTCCAAAATATGAGCAGTCAAAGGTGTATTTCTCCCAGAAAATTTAACACTGTGGTTAGCCATAAAAGTAAACACCTTGGCAGGGAGTGCAATAGAGGGTAAAACATGTTGAGGTTTTGGAACATCTTCAAGCTGTTTATTCAAGAGGACTTGAATAAATCTAGGCTACATCAAGAATGGTGAACCATTATTGATATGGGTAAGCATACCATCTAGAATCATGTTGGAAAAGTTAAAAGGTCTATTAGTAGCTAACCCAACTAATGCAGATGCTATGTATTGACCAAATTGATCCCAAGCAGTACTTTTAGGACTCAAACAATGAAGTAGAATGTGAACAAGGTACTTCCAATGAGGGCTAAATAAAGGTTTCTGAAAAGTGAGTTTAGTTAGAGCACCTTCATACCCTATATCCCTGCGTGTAGCCCAAAGTACCTACCTCTAAAAGAGAACAGTACTTCCTTCATCATTAAATAGTAAGTCCTCTCTGATTGTAGCCATAGTGATGCGAATGGGTCATCCAGCCACTGTAGCTCGAATAAAAGATTCTTCTTCCTCTAAACCAGATGTTGCAGTAGCCTAGAACTCTTGAATCCATGGTCCAATGATGTCAGGATTCACCAGTAGAGCATAGTAGATTGAAGACCCAGTTAGGAAATCAATAATACCATGGAAATCAACATTCAATTATGTCTTGTCTAGGTTAGCAATCATGTTGTGTTTATTAACAGTCGGACGAGTAGCCATGGATTGATTTTGTGGAAGAAAGATGTGCGGCGATGGTTGATTAGATGAAAATGGGAATGGATGGAATGGAATAATGGTAAGAGTAAAAATAGATGGAAGAGATAATTGTAAAAGTAGATAATATTCAAAAAATCACGGCTAATAAATGAATTTACTGTTATTTTTGGAATTTATCTCCTCCATATCTTTCGTAAAGTTGTTACCCCTTATTTTTGACCGTTGAAACAGTACCTTGGCAAAACAGTACTTTCCACTAAGCGCCAAGCAGTACTTTCAAGCTAATGTTAAGCAGTACTTTGCTCAAAAGTACTTTCCATCCTCTTTGCATCAGAAAAAAGCATCTTCAAAAATACAATTGTGTTGCCTCCCCTCAAACACAGAATAGATACTAATGCCTCCCCTTAAACATAGCTTAATAATTAATCATCCCAACGATTACCACCAAATGGTTGAATCTTGAAACATCAAATCCCTTTATGAGTAATTCAGCTACATTATCATTTGTGTGGACTTTAACCACATTAATAAGCCTGTGCTCATAACTATCTCTAATAAAATGATGCCTAATCTGAATATGCTTGGTCTTGGAATGATAAACAAGATTATTCACAATACAAATTGTACTCTCATTGTCAATGTTGATAGGAGTATTCTTGAAATTGAATCCATAATCCAAGAGTTGATTCTGCAACCAAAGTACTTGGCCACAACAACTTGCAGGTGCAACATATTCTGCTTCAGTGGATGACGTTGCTGCAATTGTTTGTTTCTTACATTGCCATGAGACTAATCTTCTTCCAAGATATTGACATCCTCTAGTGGTTGATCTTCTATCATAATTGTCCCCTGCATAATCACTATCTGAAAAAGCTTCCAAGAGAAAAGGTGAATCCCTAGGATACCACAACCCTAACTTAGGTTGATGCCTCCGATACCTAAAAATCCTCTTGACTGCATTCATATGTGAAACTTTGGGTGAGACCTGATATCTTGCACATAAGCATACAGCAAAGGTGATGTCAGGTCTAGATGCAGTTAAGTACATAAGACAACCAACCATAGGTCTGTAAAGCTTAACATCCACAACATCTCCATCTTCATCCTTTCCTAATGGTTTATTAGCATAAATAGGTGTGGAGGCTGGCTTGACAGTGGTGAAATTAAACCTTTTAAGAATGTCAGTGACATACTTATCTTGACTAATGAAGATTCCACTACTGGATTGTTTAACTTGAAGCCCCAAGAAAAAATTTAATTCACCCATGGTGAAACTCTTGTTGCATGAGCTCTTCAAACTCTTTCACCATTGACTGTTTTGTGGCTCCAAAATGATGTCATCCACATAAACTTGAACAAGCATAATATCCTTCTTTTCTCTTTTGATAAACAAAGTCTTATCAATTGCACCTCTCCTGTAACCATGTTGCAATAGAAAAGTGGAGAGTCTCTCATACCAAGCTGTAGGATCTTGATGAAGATCATACAGAGCCTTAATCACTTTATAGACTTTGTTTGGGTGTGCATGATCCTCAAAACCAGGAGTTTGTTTAACATAGACTTCCTTTGTAATTGTGCCATAAAGAAAAGCACTCTTAACATCCATTTAATAAATAGGAAAGCCCATATAAGATGCAAAAGCTAGAAACAACCTTATAGCTTCTATCCTAGCCACAGGAGCAAATACTTCATCATAGTCCACTCCTTCTTCTTGTCTGTATCCTTGTGCAACCAATCTTGCTTTGTTCTTGATGACATTCCCTCTTTCATCTCTCTTGATTATGACAACCCATTTTGTACCAATTAATTTCTTTCCATCTGGCAAATCACATAATACCCAAACCTCTTGATGTTTGAATTGTAAGAGTTCTTCTTGCATAGCTTCAACTAAACTCTCTTCATCTAATGCTTGAGATACCTTCTTGGGTTCTACTTGAGATAGAAAGCAAGCAAATAGGCACAATTGTTGATCCTTATGATTTACCTTGTTTTGTTTATAGACAAAGCTAAGTAAAGCATTATGTTGCTTAGAGTGATTCTTAGCTTTTGTCCTTGTGATCACTCCTGAAGTGGAAGGTCTAATGATTTTACTATTAGGATGGTCTTTATGAATTCTTAATGTAGGAGTTGGTGGAACATCAAGATCATCTTCTAAATTTGTAAGATCAGGATCTTCATTGGAAGTTGAGAAAATTCCTTCCTTAGAAAGCTCAGCATCAATGTCTTCTAAATCAGGCATGTTTGGATCATTCAAATCATCAGTGTTGATCCAATTTGATGTTGGTAAGACATTGGAAGTACTTTCAACTGGTTCATTAGTACTTTGATGCAAAGTACTATCATAGTTGTCTGAGACTTTGGCCTTCTTCTTTTCTGCCTCATAAGCTCTCCTTTGATCATCTTCATAGGATTTTGCAATGGTTTCTTGAAAAAGAATCATATTAAGTTCATCTTGAATTGCTTGATATTCATCAGAAACTATGGTAGTTGGTTGAACAGTACTTTGATGATCAACAGTACTTTGTAGTTCAACAGTACTTTGTAGTTCAACAGTACTGTTCTTCTTTGGTTCTTCATCAAGAACATCATCAGATATAATATTGACTCCATGAACAATGTACTGTAACTCTTCTTCATTATGAACAACTTGATTTTCTTATCTGACAGGCACATAGTTCATAGAAGAAGCCAAGATATCAAGATCAAACATCCAATCAGGGCCTTTACCTTTTTGACTGTCTTGATCTTCAAGAAACTCAACATGAAGACATTCTTGAACCTTTTTGGTAACCTTGTTGTACACTCTAAATTCTTTACTATTGGTACAGTAACCCAATAGATATCCTTCATCTGATTTGCCATCAAATTTGCCCAAAGAATCAACAGTATTTAGAATAGTCAGAGGACATCCAAAAGGTTTCATAAATTAGATATTTGGTTTCTTTCCTATAAGCAACTCATAAGGTGTCTTCATCTGAGGTTTAGTGACAGAAACACTATTTAACACATAGCAAGCAGCACTTACAGCTTCAGCTCAAAATTGAATAGGTAATTGAGAATCTGCAAGCATGGTTCTTGCTGCTTCTATCAATGTTCTATTCTTCCTTTCTGCAACTCCATTCTGTTGCGGAGTTCTAGCAATGCTAAACTCCCTCTTTATTCCTTTCTTAGCACAAAACTCATCCATAAGATGATTTTTGAATTCAGTTCCATTATCACATCTAATGGATCTTACTTTGAGTCTTAACTGACTTTCAAGGGCTATTATAAGATCATGAATAGCATCAATGGTGTCATCCTTAAATCCCAAGAAAAAGACCCAACTAAATCTGCTACAATCATCTGTTATAACTAAGTAGTGTTTCTTCTTATTTAAGCTAGACACAGAAACAGTTCCAAACAGATCCATGTGCAACAATTCCAAAGGTTCTCTAATGGTTCTTTCTTCAATCTTTTTGCATGAAGCTTTATGTTGTTTACCCTTCTTACAGGCCAAGCATGAATGATCAGTCTTGTATGTTTTAGAAGGTAAACCTCTAACTAAATTGCCTTTAACCAACTTGTTGATATTCTTGAAATTCACATGTCCTAATCTTCTGTGCCAAAGATGTGCTTCTTCCATTGTTGCCCTTGCTACTAAACATGTTGCTCTTTCAGTAGGATTGATATTCTTCAAATCTAAGTTGCACACATCATTGATTGTTGGTACTCTCACCATTACCAAGTTTTTATCATCTAACTTGAACTCAGGGGAGAGAATAAGACATTTTGTTTCAAGGAATAACACAGGATATTTCTTGTCACAGATCTGAGATACTGACAAAAGATTGAATTTAAGCTCCTTCACATATCTAACATTCTTAAAATGAATGTATCGAGTCTTGATAGTTCCTTTGCCAGTGATTCTCCCTCCATTAGGATCATTCCCAAATGCAACTCTTCATCCAAAATATGCCTTAAAATCTGACAAAAAGCTCCTTGTCTCCTGTCATGCTTCTAGAGCAACCACTATCAATGATAATATGATCCTTAAGCTCATCTTCTGGGTTGCCCTGCATAAAGATGAAAAGGGTTAGTTTCTATTAGGAACCTAAGTCCTTACTGACTTTTATTCCCCTTGTGGAGTGACATACTCAAATTCTTTGAGTATGTAATCACCACTATTTTTGAAAATATTATCAAGAATAAGTGTCGTTGATCCCAAAACCTGTGTTGGATTTTCATCAACACTCCCTTTTTCTCCCTTACTTTCTGAATGTATTGTTTGTCCCCCATCAGTACTTTCTTCTTAACCCATTTAGTTTTAATATTTGGTGGTGGGTTCTTTGATCTAGGTGCTCTTCTTGAGGTGTAAGGCCTTCTAGGTTTATAGGAATTGAATCTCCTTGGTCTTACATTAGAGCCAGTGCTGGCAGTAACTTGATTGGGTAAATGCTTAGTAGTACTTTTAGAAGGTACTGGTGGTTTAGAAAAAGGTCTTCTCTGGTGAGGGTACCTATAGTCTTTTGAGCAATTGCTATGGTTAACCCTATGTGAATGATTCCAAACTGGTTTATTCTCCATTGGCTTGTGGTTAGTGGACTTTGGGAATTTACTTAAATATTCTCAATGTAAGTTACAGTCCTTAATCAAATAATGAGTACTATAGCAAACAAAACATAATTTTTGATCCCCAAAACCTCTTCCATTAGTCCTATGACCAAAACTAGCTTGACTTTTTGGTGAATTATGAAAAGGTTTTCTAAGGTTAGTAGTATTTTAAAAAGTTTTTCTTAAGGATACTGTTGGTTGTCCCGTAGTACTTTGAGAAGTTTTTGAAAGTACTGCTTGTTTGGAAAACACTTTATCACTCCCTGAACCCGTGTTATCATTCCTAGGTCTCTCAACTATCTCTCTTAATGATTCAGAACTAGATGGTATTGAATTGGATTGACCTATAAGCTTCTTCCTAAACTCCAAATTGTCTACTCCAAAACAGGAAACATATGTCCTAGGTGGTTGAAAACTACCAGTGGGTGGAGGAACTTCATTGTATCCCTTATCTTTCTTAAATTCAGGAGGTGTTGGATTAGGTGACTCCTCAACACTAGATGTGTTCTCTCCTAAGATAATGATTTCTTCATCACTAGTTGAGATCTCCTCTAAATTTATTTGTTCCTTATCACTAGTTGGGTTCTCTTATGAACTACTATACTCAACATCATAACCTAGGCCAGTTTTAATATTTGTTGTTCTTTGTTTCTCTACAAAACTAACATGTGACAGGCCTGATTCTTTCTAACTAGCAAGTTTTGCTAACAACTTATCCCTTTCTTTAGTGACCTTTTCAAGTTCAAACACCTTACATCCTAACTTCCATTCACTCAGCTTTAATTGATAGTCTTGTTGTTCATATTTTTCTTCCTAAGCCATCTCATTATTTTCATGAGTGATTATTTTGGCTTCCATTGACTCTAAAGTCAATTGATAACAAGCTACCTCAGACCTAGCCCTTCTAAAATTATCTCTTTCAGTCTCATATTCTTTAAGCAGTTTTTGATAACAATTACTACATTTAGAGCATACCTCAGAGATAGTGGATAAACTTGGTGAAGTAGCTACCATAGCAATCTGAACAGGTTCTTCTTCACTTTCCATGCTCAAATCAAAGCTTCCTAGACCTTCTCTTGACTCCAAAGCAGCAAATCCTGGTTCCTCATCAAAAGCTGTGCTCCAATCAAACTCTTCCAATGCAACCATAGAGTAGGTTACTGGTTCATCATCAAATTCATTACTCCAGTCAACCTCTGATAGATTTTCTTGAGCCACCAAAGCTTGTGACTTTGGTTCAGCAATAGGGACTTCCTTTCTTTCAACCTTGGGTTTTCAATCATTCTATTTGCCTGATACTTTGCAAACTTGCATTCCCTTGCAAAGTGACCAGTCTTTTGAAAATTGAAGCATTCAATCCTACTTATCAAATGTTGTACCCTGCTTCGCTTTAAAATCAATACCTCTTCCTGTTTTGTTCATGAACTTCTTGATCCTTGCAATGATCATAGCAACCTGCCATCTTATGTCAATTTCTTCTAGATCATCATCATCAATTTGCAAGACATCTTCTTGATATGTAACAGGTAGAGTGGCTTGTTGAGCAAAGAAAGAACATAGAACATCATCTGAGTTGGTGTTGTTTGATTGTGATGAAGTGGTAGTGGTCATGGTTGTGCAAGTGTGCTGTTTATCTTCAACAGTACTTTGGACATGGTAAGCAGTACTTTTGGTAGAAGTACTGCCTCTGTTTTCAAAAGACACAAAAGCAATGTTATGAGAACTTGAACCTTTGTTACCCTTCATCTCATGCTCATACACTTTTAAATTTTTGTAGAGATCATCAAAGTCCATAGAATCCAAACCAGGTTGTCCTCTAATCATAGTAGCAACCACATGCCATGCAGATGGCAAACTTCTCAAAGTTAGCATTTTCAACAGATGCCTCTGCTCCATATAACTCTAGCATACTGAGTAGATTTTGATATCTGTCATAGACAGAGTCAAGGCCTTCTCTTTCACCAACAGTGAATTTTTCAAACTGTTGCTTCAATAGGTTTCTATGCATCTTCTTGGAAGCATCATTACATCCAAATCTTGTCTTAATAGCAGCCCATAGTTGTTTCGCATCCTTAGCATCATGAAACTTCAATAGGTGACCATCAGGAGAAGCAGACAGCAGTATGTTGAGAGCGTTATCTTGATTTCTTTTTGTAACTACTGGCAAGGTTGGCTTAGGTGGTGTAGGTTGTCCTTCAACTTATACAGGTTCTTCAATGACAACATTACCATTGACAATCACATCCCATAAGGCATGATCTGTGATAGCAATGTACTGCCTCATCTTCATGCTCCATAGATCATACTCTCCCTTCTTGACAATAGGAATTCTGATTGAGGTGATGGAAGGAACTAGTGCAACTTCAGTCGACATCATTTAGGGTTTGTTGTAAATTCAGTTTTAAGGGTTTCTTCTTAATTAGAGTTTCCACACAAGC